>CM017324.1:5926913-5943186 GCA_006937295.1 Carpinus fangiana
ACACAAAGTGGCCGCTATTGATCCCTAATTAGCGGCCACTTTAGTGTGGCCGCTATTTGGCCCAAATAGCGGCCACATTTTGTGGCCGCTAATGGCTGTTTGAATTTTTTTATTTTTTTTTATTTCTCTTGGCATATCGGTTGAAGTAGATTCTTCTTTTTGATCAATCAAAACCTTTTCCCAAACTGTACAAGCTTTTTCCAAAGCATACGGCTTTCCGGATGTAGATGATGATATCTATACAGATGGATCTTATATATATCGTATAATTCTTATATATATATCGTATAATGAAGTACCACATGAGTGATATATAGGAATCCAAATCTGCCGAATCAGTAATGTTATGATCTTCTACATCCTAGGTCTTCCCGTTCCTTCATCTGGCTTATGTTCTTCATGTAGCATTCAGACCGAATGACTCTATTGATCCCTAATTAGCGGCCACTTTAGTGTGGCCGCTATTTGGGCCAAATAGCGGCCATATTTTGTGGCCGCTAATGGCTGTTTGAATTTTTTTTATTTTTTTTTATTTCTCTTCTCAATAGCGGCAACACAAAGTGGCCGCTATTGATCCCTAATTAGCGGCCACTTTAGTGTGGCCGCTATTTGGGCCAAATAGCGGCCACATGTTGTCGCCGCTAATGTCCTTTTCAATTTTTGATTTTCTTATTTTTCTCTTCTTAATAGCGGCGACACCAATGTGGCCGCTATTTACCCCTTATTAGCGGCCACTATTAGTGTGGCCGCTATTTGGTCCAAATAGCGGCCACACTAGTCGCCGCTAATTGTTTTTCAATATTTTTTTTGAAAATTTATCATATCATTAGCGGCGACTCTTGAAAGTGGCCGCTAATGATTAGAAAATAGCGGCCACTTTTGGAAGTGGCCGCTATTTGCTCAGCATTAGGGGCCACTAATAGCGGCGACATAATTCTGGCCGCTAATTAGGGGTTATTAGCGGCCACTTTCAAAAGTCGCCGCTAATGACCCCTTATTAGCAGCCACGTTTGGGTCGCCGCTATTCGTTTGGCCGCTAATGAGGCTTTTTTTTGTAGTGGCTTATGTTGACATTCAATATCTAAAGCGAAAATTACAAAACCGGTAAGAACTCCTGAGCTTAATATCATAGGAGCTTAATATACCGGTTGTGTAATCCAGCGCGATGCTTCGTAGTTGAATTTGGGTTCATTGGGTGATGGCCAGCTATTCGATTTATTTGGCCCAACTTATCTCCCAGTGCCCTATTGCAATAAAAGGGGATTCAATGCTTCACCCTCTAGGCCATTGCCCAGTAGCTAGGGTTTTTGGCAAGGATCAATTAAATGAAACTTTTGGTTGAGGTCATGCGAAAAAAGGTAACGCGTGAATATTAACACTATATTCATGCGTTGTATTTCGTGCATGAATAACAACACAAGAATAGTATGTTACTATTCAAATGTCTCAATTTTTGAAAAGTTTGCTTTTATAACAACCACCCACATAAAAAACTTCTAAATTTATCTCTTTCACCTACACACATAAAACTAAATTTTGTTTAAAAAGAAAAAAATTCTGGGTGGCCAAACCAGCAGCCACCACTGGAGGGTGGCCCGCAAGCCACCCTAGAGGTGGCCGAGGGTAGCTTGTGGGCCACTCATGAGGTTGGGGGCTCAAAAAGGTGACATGTGAATAGTGCCAATATCACCTTCTGGAAGGTGATGTTGGCACTTTTCATACATTGCCTTTCAAAATGTGACATTTGGGCTGTAGTAACATTTTCACTATTTAAACGTTTCAAATTTTGAATCCAATTACTATGTTTAATTAAGGGCATTTTGAAAATGTTGCTATGCAAACGTCACTACATCAATAGTGACGTTTTTTGGGCTAAAATCACTACATCAATAGTGACATTTTTTGTTTGTTGATGTGGATTCTAATGTTTCAGGCTAATCTAGCAAGATTGGAAGTGTGGCATGCACTACTGTTTTGGCTTCTGACATCCTTAGAAACAGTACCTTAAAATTGGAACCCTTAGTCGGGAATGTGCCTACAAAGTTGACACCCTTAACCGCTACCTTAACTCTAAGATCCAAGTACATTAATCAGCAATGCCCATTTCTAAATAGATTATCTCTTTCATATGCATGTGATGATGCATTAAATATTTTCTGAAGTAGACTGAAATTGTGTGTACTTAATTAATTATGCCTTTTAGACACCCAGTGAGATCCAAATCAAAATCAAGAGCAATGCACAAAGATTTGCTCAGAATCTGGGAAGCACTGAAGGAATTATCATCCAAGCTCAAACAAATGACCCAGCCACCTGCTACATTAATTGCTTTAATCCTAGTGGATATTGTGCCATACATCGAGTCATCGAGAACATCTCTGAGGCCTTCATATATAATATTTGCTTCATAGTAATCACATGCGTGTGTGTATATATATATATATATATATATGGGGTTTGCTAGGAGTTCTTCCCCTAGCGTTCTCCTAGTGTTTTTTCAGTCTTATGTAGAACATGATTTAAGAAAAAATAAAATCGTAGTACCATTTTTTTTGTCAACAGATTAATTTTTATGAGCTAATATTTAGGTTCTAATACTTTAAAACTTGTTTTTGGATTCAAAACTAAAATCTAAGGGTGGACGGATAACCCTTTAGGTATGGTATCACCCAAAATGGGTTTGAAAATCCTAAATTTAGTGCTAATGTCTAAATTTTGGTGCCAATGCCTCAAATTTGATGCTAATACCTAAAAAAACCGGTGGTGGAAGCCATTACAATTTTTTTTTTTTTTTTAAATCATGTTCTACGTAAGATTGGGAGAACGCTAGGAGAACACTAGGGAGAGAACCCCTAGCATTTTCCTATATATATATAATATTTGCTTCATCGGAGCAGTGGCAGATCTAGGAATTCATTCTACCAGGGACGTCAATAAAATAATAAAATATAATAATAAAATAATTTTTTTTGTTCTCTTTATATTATATTTTTATTATAATATAATAAATACAATAAAAAAAATTATACCACAATATATGTATCACAAAAAGTATATTTATCTGACTTTATAAATATATGTTAAATTGATATATCAGTTACCATGTAGTCACTAGTACAAAAATAAAGAAAAATAAAAAATACAAAGTGCCTAAAATTGCATTCTATGCGGTATATAAAAACAAAATCATCAAGTATCAAATCTGAATCGAATATTTCTCACATTAAACAATTCATGGCTAATGAAACATACTCTAACGATATTATAATAAAATTATTAGAATATTCCGATAGTTATTAGCCTAAAATGAATTAATAAAAAGAACAAATATGAGATTAGCAATAATCTTTTGAAACTAGTTGATATTTGACAAAATCCCAAAGTATATAAAACACACCTTACAAAAAAAAAAAATTGTTTTAGAATAAAATAAACAAAATAATGAAAATGAGAGATATATCTCAATTAAAAAGCTTAAATTATAACAATTAATATAACATTAAAAAATTAAAAATTAACAGCACACTGTACAATGAACTGAGTGAGGGTGCAACAAACCAAAAATTAACACTTATTGTCGATTACAAGAATCTAAAAAATTAGAAAATTAAAAATAAAAACACTTAACCTTACCAAACTTGGACAACTTTTATGAAGAAAAAAATCACCCATTCCACTTGTCACTCACTCCAAGTCTCCAACAAGGCAACACCACTTCTGCTGCCATGTGCCCACAGCTTCCAAACTCCCTATAAAGCCTAAAGAAGCAAACTAATTTAGTAAGAGCATCTCTAGTAAGAGTGACTAAAATAGTCGTTCAGTATACATATTTTTTTCATTTTAGCTATTAATTTTTAGTACACACTGCATAACATTTATTTTAACCATTTTTTTTAATTAAATATCATTTTTTAATATTATTTTATTATTTTTAATCTTTTAATTTTCTTTCCCATTTCTCTCAAACCCACCCACTGTTTCTCTCAAACCCACTTTAAGTAATAGCACTCAGTTTTCTCAAACCCATTTCTACTTCTCTCTCTCCTAGCTCGTCCTCTCTCTCTCTCTGTGCAAGTCTCTGTTTTTTTTTTTTTTTAATTGGGTTTGTGATGGTGCGTACTAGAAAGAAGCCAAGAAGGGAGGATGTGCCGGAAGAATGTGCTGCTAAAGCAGCTGAACCTGTGGAGAAGGAGGTTCCGGCGAAATGGGTTCCGATGGGTTTCACCGGAATGGGTCTTCACCGGAATTAGAGTCTTGGTCCGACTTCGACTTCTCATTCGCCTTCGACAACAACGTCTCTGATCCGAAGACCAAGAGCAAGAGCAAGAGCAAAGGAAAGGCTCATTTTCTCGTTCGCCTTCGACAACAACAACAGCAAGAGGGTTGTGTGGTGTTAAAATAATTTATACTTTTTTTTTTTTTTTTTTTAGGGGCGATAACAAAATTATCTGGGAAAAATACTTTAAAAAAAAAAATTAAAATTGTTTTTTACCAGGAGCGCCCGCCCCTATGTGTCTCCGCCACTGCATCGGAGGGAACACCGTTACCTTAAAAGACTAGTGAATGAGCTGTCATGTGTCTTTCGCGCCTACCACAAGCTTATGGTTTTTTATTTATGCTATTAAAAAATATATGAAAAACACATTATTAAAATATATATATATATATATATATATGTTTCTCACATACTATAAAAACACATGATACTTGATGGAATATAAATTGTCCATTTTTCATATACAAAAAAATAGACAATTTTTCTGTTTTCTCTCAAACACATTCTATACTTAAAATTCGAGTCCCCATCTCTTGCTAAAATAGAAAATCTGAAGGCTGTTTAGGTTTAGTTTTATTTGGTAAGGGGCCTAAGGGCAAGTAATTTCTTAAAGGAAAATGACATTGTAACGTACCTTAAGAGCAATTATAATTCTTGTAAATCTTATCAGGAAGATGAAAATACTAGTCCCCATCTTTCTCCGCTTGCACTCTTGAAACAGTTTGAAGAGGTCTTAACTGCTAAATCTGAGGTAGGAAGATTAAATATTTTTTCCTTTATTCTATTTTATTTCATTTTATCAATTTTTGGTTGTGTATTTCATTTTATTCTATTTTATCTCTCATGATTGTGTATCAATATATGGTTGTAATTTAAATTATTATTTTTTGGTTTCATCATTTGCAGGTAATCGTTAAGTGATGTATGCATACTTGACCTGCTAAGCAAATCGGTTGTTTATATTTTATTTCATATGTATGGTACAATTTTTGTTAACTCTTTGAAAGTTGGTACAACTTTGTGTGTATGATATCGTTTTAGATATTTTATTTTATATGTATGGTAGCAATAGAAGTATATTGGACTAGTATTTTCATCTTCCTGATAAGACTTACAAGAATTATAATTGTTCTTAAGGTACGTTACAATGTCATTTTCCTTTAAGAAATTACTAGGAGATGAGTTTGACCATCTTTCTCTGCCTACACTCTTGAAACAGTTTGAAGAGGTCTTAACTGCTAAATATGAGGTAGGAAGATTAAATATTTTTTCCTTTATTCTATTTTATTTCATTTTATCAATTTTTGGTTGTGTATTTCATTTTATTCTATTTTTTCATTTTATTCTATTTTATCTTTCATGATTGTGTATCAATATATGGTTGTAATTTAAATTATTATTTTTTGGTTTCATCATTTGTAGGTAATCGTTAAGTGATGTACGCATACTTGACCTGCTAAGCAAATCGGTTGTTTATATTTTATTTCATATGTATGGTACAATTTTTGTTAACTCTTTAAGAGTTGGTACAACTTTGTGTGTATGATATCGTTTTAGATATTTTATTTTATATGTATGGTACAATTTTTTGTTAACTTTGTAAGAGGTGGTACATTTTGTGTTTATGATATCGTTTTGGATACTTTATTTCATATGTATGGGCCTTCTTGGTTAACTCTTTATGATGTGGTACACTTTGTGCTTATGATATTATTTTGGATCTAGTATGTTTTATGAGATATATTTGGATTTATAAATGTATTATGAGAGATAAATAATAAGATTGTATGAGATTGATGAATGAAAAAAAATTGTATATTTGAATTTTATGGATTGTATATCAAGAGAAAATATATATCGATTATAGGGGAAAATATTTTCCCCATATATTAATTATTGGGGGCGTTTTTTATTTAAACATGCCCCTAAATGGGGGCGTTTAAAACTAAGCACCCCCGTTTTTTAAAAGGGGCGTTTTATGGTAAAAATGCCCCCTTTTTAAAAAGGGGACGCTTTCTTAGGCAAGTACCTCCTTTTTTAAAAGGGGGCATTTTCTTATCATAAAGCGCCCCCTTTTAAAAAAGGGGACGCTTTGTTTTAAATGTCCCATTTTAGAGGCATTTTTCAATAAAAAATGTCCTGAATTTATATTCTAGTCGCTATAAAAAACGATGTTCTCTAAGTGTCCCTAATAAAGCGTTGCTATTTCATTAGGGACATTTTTTTGACAAAAAATGCCCCAAATATCAGTGTCGCTAAACCTTATTTTTTTCGTAGTGGAATGAACTTAATGCTTCTAAATTTGGAGTTGGTTTTGTTGGAAATGGTTTTTCTGTGCCCGATTCTGTTTGCTGTGCGGAAGTCTAAGGTTATTGTCTCTCCTATGAGACAAACTTCTTAGAAGTTTGTCCTTAAGTGCCATCATTGTGGTACGTTTGGTCATATTCGATCAAATTGTTTTGTGTTGAAACTCCACATGTGGTCATGAAGGGATTATTTAAGATGATGAGGGTAATCTCGACTAGGCTAGATGGTTTGGAAAAACAAAGAGTCTAGAGTCACAAGTCCTCACCTAATGCTAAGAAAGTTTGGGTTAGGAAAAGTAACACCATTCATCCGTTGAGGGGTAGTACTAATTAGTACTCTCCAAGATGAGCAATTTGGACAACTTGGCTCTTTTTCTTTCTTTCTTTTTTTTTCATTTTTTTTTAAAGTTTTTGAATTTCAGAAAATCTATAAAGTTGATGACTGGATTGCAAAAGAAAAACTAAATCTAAACATATTTCAACTATCCAAGAACAATGTACATCTTCACCATGCGAGAAGCTCCAAAATTGTTTGTATAAAGAAAAAATTGTTTAGCTTGGTAAAAAATTCTGAAAGTATTTTTAAGAGTTCAAAAAGCCTAAAAATAACTAAAATATACTTTTGACAAAAGAAACTCTAACACAATCCCAAACATGTTGTCGATAGACTTTCCATATCTTCATGGTCTCCATATTTGGCTGGTTTAATTTTTTGTAGATATGGGCGTTGTTTTTTTATTTTTTGTGCTTCAAATAGTCTATCTCTTCCACTGGGATTGTCTCTGCAAGTCCAAAAACATCTCCCATCACCACTTTTAAGATAATTGGTGATTTAACATGGTATTAGAATCCAAAGTCATGAGATCGAACCTTGACTCTGTCAAATCACCACCATTTAAATTAAATCTTTTATGTCTTGGGGATCATCTATTAAAAAGAAATTTGAGCCCACGTGTAAGGGAAAGTGTTAAAATAATGATTAAGTAATTAAATTTATCTCTTCCTATCAGCTTAAGCTTATGGGAAAAGTAGTGATTTAACAAAGGTATCTGCCAGAGATGAGTCAAGAGTGAGATTCGGCGTAGAGAAAAGGGAAAAATAGAAGAAAAGACCCAAACAAACACAAATTAAATAAAAGAGTACTTGCAATATTCTGGTGGAGACGATGACTCTAAAATTGAAGTAAGGGAGTTGGGAAAAAGGACTTTATTTTATTTTATTTATTTTTTCTTACGCACATGATGCACATCCTAGACATACTCAAGAGAAAAAGAATTGCCACAAAGTTGAAACAAGACAAAGTTGAAAGGGACTAAGCATTGCTTTTGTGATGGTTGCAGAATAAAGGAAAAATTAGGGCTGGGTATCGGTCATATCGGTCTGGTTAATAAGGTTATCAGTTATTGACCGATAAGCTATCGGTTAACCGATTCTTGACCGATTACCGACCGATAAGCTATCGGTTAATTGGTCATATTGGTAATCGGTTAAACCGGTTTTTGTTAACTTTTTATTGAGCTTTTTACTAGTTGCTAATTGGAAAAAAAATTAGTTATTTTGAGAGCTCAAATACTTTTTGTTGGGTTAAAGCCTAAAATAACTTATTAAAAATTAGTTGTTTTGGCCCTTTTGGGAGCCTAAATATATATATGGCTAAAATAGCTTATTGAATCTTTTTTTTTTATTGATCCACTACATCTTTTTTATATTATAAAATCAAAATCAAAATAGTAAAAAGTATAAAATTAAAAAAAATTAAAAAATTAAAAAATAGTTATCGGTCATATCGGTTAACCGATAATAAATTTTTGACCGACCGATTACTAACCGATAACTATAGGTTACGGTTATATCGGTTCGGTTAATATCGGTAATCGGTCGGTTAATCGGTAACTAGTTAATTTGCCCACCCCTAGGAAAAATTCTACCGAGGACCCTTGGGAATCATTAATCTATTCTTAGCGTTAGCCATGAATATATAATTTAATGCTACATAAATATAAAATAAAAAGTAGATTAAAAGAAAATAAAAACAAGAGATTTTACTCTCATCATGTCAAATCTTGTAGTATATATAGATTGAGATCCCTTCGGGCTTTCTAAAATATAAGATTTTCAGATTTTGCGTGTTACCGAGATAAGTGGGTTAGGTATGTTGAAAACTAATAAGCCTCAACAACACACAAAACCTGCATTTGGACCGTTGGATGTAATGGATGACTAAAATTTTAACATCCGAGAGAATCCGAATCCTAATATATTATAACACTAGCTTTTATAGGGTTCCGTATTGCAAATGAGACAAAGTAGAAGATTAGTCAGAAATTTGGAGTTATTGCGGTAGGGAGACTAATGGGTCATTTATTGGATACAAGTTAGGTTTTTACTGCAAAGACTTTGTTAATATAAACTGATTGCATAATTAATCTTATATAGCTAGCTAGTGGAATGATTCACCTTTAAATAGATCTTTAAAAGGTTTTAATTTCGTCACTAAATTATTGTGTGAGATATCTTTACCGCTTTAATTAATTTTGGTGATTGATTGAGTGGCTGCTATTTTTTTCTATTTGTTGGTTTTATTGGAAAACACATATTCACCACTCCACCCTCTAGGTGTTTTTTTTTGGAGTCATTGAGCAAATTTGACTCTATAATACATTATTGCAAAACATTATATATAGTTGCCAAGCCCTCATCTCCTTTCACTCTTGTAGGGCTATTCCCACATCGATCATTATATCTCAACTATTGCTATCTTCCTTTTCAACGCAAAGAAATGAGTACTATTGAATCTCTAAGTCATGAAAGTGCTAGACCTTCCACTCATGCATGGGATGGTTCATGGCCTTGCTTGAGAAGTTATGGGGAAAGGTAGTAGATATTGCAGAGAAGATAAAGAAACTTGGAGAAGATGATCCACGAAGAATTACCCATTTCCTAAAAGTAGGTCTGGCTCTCACCTTGGTTTCTGTTGATACACAATGAAGAAAACAGTAGGATCAAAGAGACCAGGGGTGAGCCGGCGAGGACACTCCGATACCTAAGTCAGTATCTGAGATATGGAGTATGAGAAAGCAACAAAAGCATAAAGGTCAAGAGTTGCCGTTACCCAAATGTGAGGCAGTGACTTGTATTAAGTATGGAGTAGTAGTCCCCTAACCAATTATTGACTCTTCCCTGATTTTCTGCTGGGCAGTTGTTATGGAGGGATTTGAGTAGTTATCTGTTTCAAGATCTTAGGAGATCAAGATAAGATTTGGTAGTTACAGAATTTGTATTTTGAATACTTATAGATATTGCATCTGGTTCGTGTTTGCATGTTGCTCGTCATTTGAATTTAATGGATAAGATTAGATCGAATGCCGTTTCAAATGATAACTGAATTTGAATCTTTGATCCCTAAATTCTAGGATCTCAAATATCAAGGACTCGAATTCGGAGCTCTTGGTCTGGAGGTCTCGATCTTATAAATCTCGAATTTGAGTCCTTGGTCTCAGATCCGAGACCTGGACTCGGAGGCCTGGGGCCTTTGACTTTCCTGGGCTTTGATTTTCATAGGCTTTGACTTGGGTTGGAAGACTCTTGGGCCTTTCAAAGGTTGATCCATGACCCAACAGTTTCTTTATTCTATTACATCAAACCACTCTATGATGGTTTTGGTGCCAATTCAATATGGGTTGTTTTAACTGTCATTCTTGTCTGCGAGTTTTCTGTTGCTAAGCTTCCAATTTGTTTACAAGAATTATGATTGATGAATTTCTTTACAATAGAACAACTAATGACAATTCTGATTTTGGTTTTCTTTTGCAGGAGCAACACTAGGAAAAGGCTTAAACAGGATGCTGGCAACCTTATCAACTGGTGTTCTAAGTATTGGAGTCCATTTCCTAGCAACTATGTCCAGTGAGACAGGGCAGCCCATAATACTTGGGTTCTTTGTCTTTTTGATAGTTACATATATATATATATATATGTGTTACATTAAGTGATTAGATTCTATATGTTTCATATTTAGTTCAAAAATGTCAAACTGATCATTTCATTGTGGTGATTATACAGCTGCAACAATTACATTTGCGAGATTCATCCCAACAATGAAGACAAGATATGATTATGGGCTGATGATATTCATATTGACCTTCTCCTTGATATCCGTATCGAGTTACCGAGAGAATGGTGAGGTGCTAGAGATGGCCCATCAGAGGCTAACCACAATCATCGTTGGTAGTTTTACTACCATTGTTATATGCATCTGTATACGCCCAGTTTGGATTGGAGAGAATCTTAACAATTTGGTAGCTAACAACATGGAAAAACTTGGGAAATCCTTAGAATGTATCTCTCTCTCTCTCTCTCTCTCTATATATATATATATATATATAATTCCTTTCTATTTTATTTATTTTGTAATTAAATGAGTTCATATTGACGGATACTATCTTGCAGGATTTGGGGGTGAATACTTCAACATACCAGAAGAAGGGCCGTCCAAGGATGATAAATCATTTCTTCAAGGATATAAAAGCGTTCTCACTTCAAAAGACACCGAAGAAGCTATGGTGGGTATACATTTCTCATCATCATTGTTAGATAATAAATTAAATGATTAAATTCATTTATTTTTGTTAGTTAAATCTTTTGAGATATGTGATGATTTTACATAATATCAAATACCTTCATCACCTAATTTAAACCTTTTTTTTTTTTTTTAATGTTTTAGGCAAATCTGGCAAGATGGGAAGTGTGGCACTTTCATTTTCGGTTCCGACATCCTTGGAAACAGTACCTTAAAATTGGAACCCTTAGTCAGCAATGTGCTTACAAAGTTGACGCTCTTAACAGCTACCTTAACTCTAAGATCCAGGTAATCTCTTTCATAAACATGCCATGATATTGACAAATATATATATGAATATGACATTTTTCTGCAAAGATATATTTAAGTAGACCAAAATTGTGTGTTCCTTTCAGACACCAAGTGAGTTCCAAAGCAAAATCCAAGAGCCATGCACAAAGATTTGCTCAGAATCTGGGAAAGCACTGAAGGAATTAGCAGTAGGGCTAAGAAAAGTGATGAACATTAGTTAATCTCCATATTCAACACTCAAAAATGGCGGCGGAGAATCTGAAACCATTGCTCAATGCAACGAGCGTTTGGGAAAATGATGCACTCCAAGAGATCATTCCAACTGGTGCAGTTGCTTTAATTCTAGTGGATATCGTGCCGTACATCGAGAAGATCTCTGAGGCTCTAGGGGATATTTAGTACTTAACCCTTAAATTTATTCACCATACATTTCAATTAAATATTCTTGTCCAATTGCTTCTCGAATGTAAGTGTTAGAATATTAATTTATAAGCTTTTTATCCTTTTGTCTAGTGGCGGATCCAAGAATTTATCTTAATAGAGGGTAGAAATAAAATAATAAAATATAATGAAGTTGCAGCCTATGGAAGACGAAGACAGGATAACTTTCATCACAAGCTTTACAGAACAGAATCACGGCGTAGTACCAGCCCACAACAATGCACAAGCACAAAAATAAAATAAAATAAAAAATTGTAGTGGCCTGTAGGTAAAAAGTAGTGTCAAACACCATCTCCTTCAGTCTACTTTGATTTTTGGGCTGAAATTTGGGTTGGGCTGAGTTTTATCGGGGCTAAAAGTGTCAAAGATATGAAATTTGGGTTTATTTTATAGGAGATAGTATAAAATTTTGGCATAAAAAGATTTTTTTAAGAATTTTTTTTTTTTTTATAAGAAAAAAAAAACATTTTACCAGGGGCGGGTGCTTCTGTCTTAATTAAATTTTTACTGCAAAGGCTTTGTTAATATAAATTGATTGCATAATTAATCTTATATAGCTAGTGGAATTAATGATTTGACCTTGAAAGGGTTCTTTAAAAGGTTTTAATTTTGCCACCAAAATTGTTGTGTGAGATATCTTTATTGCTTTGATTAATTTTGGTGATTGATTGTGTGGCTGCTATTTTTTTTATTTGTTGGTTTTATTGGAAGACACTTGTTCACCACCCACTAGGTGTTTTTTTGGAGTCGTTGAGTGAACTTGACTCCATAATACATTATTGCAAAGCATTATATATAGCAACTAAGCCCTCATCTCCTTTCACTCTTGTAGGGCTATTCCCACATCGATCATTCTCTCTCAACTATTGCTATCTTCTTGTTCAACCCATAGAAATGACTATTGAATCTCTATGTCATGAAAGTGCTAGACCTTCCACTTGTGCATGGGAATGGCTCAAGGCCTTGCCTGAGAAGTTATGGGGAAAGGTAGTAGATGTTGCAGAGAAGATAAAGAAACTTGGAGAAGAAGATCCACGAAGAATTATTCATTCACTAAAAGTAGGGCTGGCTACCACCTTGGTTTCCTTTTTCTACTACATCCGACCACTCTATGATGGTTTTGGTACCAATTCAATATGGGCTGTTTTAACTGTCATTCTTGTCTGCGAGTTTTCTGTTGGTAAGCTTCCAATTTGTTTACAAGAATTATGATTGAGGAATTTATTTACAATAGAACAACTAATGACAATTCTTTTCTTTTGCAGGAGCAACACTAGGAAAAGGCTTAAACAGGATGCTGGCAACCTTATCAGCTGGTGCTCTAGGTATTGGAGTCCATTTCCTAGCAACTATGTCTGGTGAGACAGGGCAGCCCATAATACTTGGGCTCTTTGTCTTTTTGATAGGTACATATATATGTTACATTAAGTGAGATTGTTTTTGTTTCATATTTAGTTCAAAATTGTCAAACTCATTTCATTGTGGTGATCATGCAGCTGCAACAGTTACTTTTGCGAGATTCATTCCAGCAATGAAGGCAAGATATGATTATGGGCTGATGATATTCATATTGACCTTCTCCATGATATCTTTATCGAGTTACCGAGAGAGTGATCAGGTGCTAGATATGGCCCATGAGAGGGTAACCACAATCATCATTGGTAGTTTTACTGCCATCGTTATATGCATTTGTATATGCCCTGTTTGGATTGGAGAGAATCTTAACAACCTAGTAGCTAACAACATGGAAAAGCTTGGGAAATCCTTAGAAGGTATATATATATACCTCCTTTTATATAACTCCTTTCTATTTTATTTATTTTGTAACAAAACATGTTGATATTGATGGATACAAACTTGCAGGATTTCGGGTTGAATACTTCAACAGACCAGAAGAAAGGCCGTCCATGGATGATAAATCATTTCTTCAAGGATATAAAAGTGTTCTCACTTCAAAAGACACCGAAGAAGCAATGGTGGGTATACAGTTATCATCTTCATTGTTAGAATATAAATTAAATAACTAAATTAATCTATTTTTATCACTTAAATCCTTTGAGATAAGCAATAATTTAACATTTTTCAGATATTTAAATCTCCACCACCTTATTTAAACATGTTTTTTAATGTTTCTGGCAAATCTAGCAAGATGGGAAGTGTGGCACTTTCGATTTGGGTTCCGACATCCTTGGAAACAGTACCTTAAAATTGGAACCCTTAGTCGGCAATGTGCGTACAAAGTTGACGCTCTTAATAGCTACCTTAACACTAAAAGCCAAGTAATCTCTTTCATAAACATGTCATGATCATATTGATGAATATATATGAATATGACATTTTTCTGTAGAGATTTAATTACACTAAAATTGTGTTCATATACTTAATTGCAGTCTTATTTTTGTTCCTTTCAGACACCAAGTGAGTTCCAAAGCAAAATCCAAGAGCCATGCACAAAGATTTGCTCAGAATCTGGGAAAGCACTGAAGGAATTAGCAGTAGGGCTAAGAAAAGTGATGAACCAGCCAACATTAGTTAATCTCCATATTCAACACTCAAAAATGGCGGCGGAGAACCTGAAATCATTGCTCAATACAACGAGCGTTTGGAAAAATGATAATCTCCAGGAGATCATTCCAACTGGTGCAGTTGCTTTAATTCTAGTGGATATCGTTCCAAATGATAATCTGAGGCTCTTCACGAGTTAGCCTCCCTTGCTAGTTTCAAGAGGGTGGACGCCAGAGTGTCGCCATAGTAATCACATATATTTGCTCCATCCTATGGTCTATAACAAGTGGCTAGGTTCTCAAAAAAAATTTAAAAAAAAAAAAAAAAAAAAAAAAAAAAAATTATATATATAAAAGAATGGGATCCTCTCCATTTCACTTGGCTTAGCTTTTAAGAATTAATAACCCTAGCCACTTGTTTTATTTCGTTCCCTTTATAAAAGGAAAAGAGAATCGTGGTTGTGATTAACGCATTAAATAGATGTTGTAATTAGCCTTAATGTCTGCCCCCGCCNCCCCCCCCCCCCCCCTAGCTCCCCACACACATTAGTGGTCGAGTTTCTAATAATATCCTAATACTGTAAAAAACTAAGGGTTTAATGACGTGTCTATAGTACTCAAAATTTTAAAATGTTACCACTAAACGTCACCATTTAGTGACGTGTGATTGAATAATTTTAGTGCATGGAGTTTACTCATGCATGCATTAATTAACAAAATATAACTCTCGTTAACTATAGTTAACTATATGTAAGGGAGTAGAAAAAAAAATTAAAAAAATTAAAATTTATTGAAAAACGGGAATAGAAATATATTAGTAAGGCAAGGGTAATGTGTAATGCTCTAAGTTTTTTTTTTTTCTAATTGAATAAAGAAAAAGGTTACAGGGGAGTGTAATGCTCTAGTTATTAACGAGAATAAATGCATTTTTGGTCCATGTGGTTGGAAGTTTTGACAAATAGCTTCGTGAGCTTTAAAAAGTTATTTTATCAACAAAAAAAATTAAAAAGTTATTAATCACTCAATGAGGTAATTAAGAAAAAAAGTAGAATTTAGATCATTCGTGCCATTGAAAAAGTTGACAGAATCCGTTAATGTGTTAAATGAGGGTGATTGAACAAGCCCAATGGACTTGGGGGGATTAAGCCACCCCATTTGAGCATTTGTGGGAGTGGCCAGTTCGGCCAACCTCACCCGCCCAAATGGCAAAAAAAAAATCAAAAATTAAAAATTAAAAATAAATAAATAAAAAAATTGAGGAGGTGGTTGAACCACCACCAATGATCATGAGGCTAGGTTGTTTGCCGACCCCCTTTAACTTGCTTGATCCAGGCTAATGTGGCACATTAATAGATTTTGTCAACATTTTTAACTGTAATAATTTATTATTTTTTGCTTACACTAGAGAATGATTAATCATTTTTTAAATTTTAGGAAGTTATTTATCAAAACTTAAACTGAATGGGCCAAAAATGCATTATCTCCCTGATAGTACTATTGTTGCCAGAAAGATATTTTTCCCCCTCTTTTTGAAAAATGATCTTAAAATATATCTTCTTAATTTGCTTTATCAAATAAGTTATCTTTTCTAACACAATGTAGAGTTTTTCATGTTCCATGTTCTAATATTTTTCTTTAGCATTCAAATTCTTCTTATATGTATTTTCTAGAGATTTGGTTTTTATAGTATTAGAGAATTAATTAAGGGTTAAATACACTTAAACTCTATAAACTATCAATCATTTAAAAAAAAAAAAAGCATCACAAAATGACATGTATAACATTTGGATATATCAAATTACAATTTTGTATCAAATAAGCCACCCAAATGGGTAGGGGTGGTCGCAAGCCTTCACCCACCAAAACGCCACCCCCC
>CM017324.1:5943324-6108211 GCA_006937295.1 Carpinus fangiana
TTTTTTTTTTTTTTTTTCATCCATTCTAATGATCAATGCTAACAGAGTGGCATTTTTGCCACAAAATAGTAGTTTGATGTTTTCTAATATCACGCATGTCAGTTTATACGGCTTTTTTTGTTTTTTGGAAATGGTTGATATTTGAGGGAGCTTAAGCATATTTAAGGTTTGTTTGAGATTACGGTTTCAATAAATGCAATTTCAAAAATTTTGTTTTTAAAATCATAAAGGCGTTTGATAAAAAATGTTAAAAAGTACTTTTTTATCAAATATTTGTTATGCGAAGTCGTGATTTTGACTTAAATTTGCGCTTTTTCAAATAAGCACTCCCTAACATGCTTATAGAAATTGTAGATTTTTTTCCTATTTTAAATTAAGTGTTTTTAAATCGCAATGTCAAACACCTTACGTTTTGCGATATCTTTTAAAAATGTAGATTATTTTTGCAAAATCGCAATCCCAAACGCACCCTTAACCTATTAATTAAATTATTAAATGGAGATTGTTGTGTAAGAAATTTTATTTAAGGTATGACCCATATGTCACATATATTTACTGTAATTATAAAATAAATGTTGTCAGTACACTTGTAAGTGTTGTATCCCTCATTGAGAAAATATAAAAGAAAAGAATGTTTAATATACTTAAGTGGACCTTAACCCATTACCTTAGGCTTTTAGGCTAGAGTTATGTTCAATTATGTATATTAATGTACTATTGGTAAAAATTTCATAACCGATTTAATCTCCCAACAAGTGGTATTAGAGCCATAGTTACTTTCCTAGGACAGGTGTTTGGATGCGTCAGGTTTAGAGTTGTGCCTCCATCCGCAACTCGGGTTTAGAGTTATGTCTGCCATCCGCAACTCTTGACGTGAGATACTTTTAGAAATGTAAAAGTACTCACAAGCAAGGGGGAATTTGGTCAATGTGAAGAGACTCACAAGTAAGAGAGAGATTGTTGTAAGTGCACTTGTGAGTATTGTGTCCCACATTAATAAAATATAAAAGAAAAAAATGTTTAATATACTTAAATGGACCTTAGTAGCCCATTAGCTTAGACTTTTGGGTTAGAGTTGTATTCAATTATGGATATTAATGTATTATTGGTAAAAACTTCATAACTGCTTTAATCTCCCAACAATAAATGTAATTACAGTGTTCAATGATTTATTTTAAATAAAGATTATATTGTGAAATCAAGTATTTTGAATTGATTATTTATTTGATCCTTATTCCTTGGTGGGAGAAATAAATAGGGTAACAATTCTGATATTAAGAGTCTTTGACATACTTACAAATAAAACATGTGTATTCCATCTATTTGTACTAGTAGGCATAAGTCAAAAGATCTCTCTTTCTTTGTTGCCGGGTTTAATTTCTAATTCGCTTGAGCAAACATGGCTGTAAAAAATTCTGAATCCTTATTTCCACTGCATATTTTATAGCGTCTAATTTTATATACTAACATGTTGATGATTTAACATATAACATAATGTAATGCTTATGTTGACATTCAATATCTAAAGCGAAAATTACAAAACCGGTAAAAACTCCTGAGCTTAATATCATAGGAGCTTAATATACCGGTTTTGTAATCCAGCGCGATGCTTCGTGGTTGAATTTGGGTTCATTGGGTGATGGCCAGGTATTCGATTTATTAGGCCCAACTTATCTCCCAATGCCCTATTGCAATAAAAGGGGATTCAATGCTTCACCCTCTAGGCCATTGACCAGTAGCTGGTGTTTTGGGCAAGGATCAATTAAATGAAACTTTTGGTTGAGGTCATGCGGAAAAAAAAGTGACACGTGAATAGTAACACTATATTCATGCGTTGTATTTTGTGCATAAATAATGACACAAGAATAGTATGTTACTATTTAAACGTCTCAAATTTTAAAAATATTGGCACCCAAAATTTGCTTTTATAACAACCACCCACACAAAAAACTTCAAAATTTATCTCTTTCACCTACACACATAAAACTAAATTTTGTTTAAAAAAAAAAAATTCTGGGTGCCAAACCTCAGCAGCCACCACTAGAGGGTGGCCCGCAAGCCACCCTAGAGGTGGCTGGGGGTGGCTCGTGGGCCACTCATGAGGTTGGAGGTTCAAAAAGGTGACATGTACTGTTCACACATCGCCTTTTAAGAGGTGACATGTGAATAGTGCCAATATCACCTTCTGGAAGGTGATGTGCACTATTCACAAGTTGCCTTTCAAAATGTGGCATTCGGGCTGTAGTAACATTTTCATTGTTTAAACGTTACAAATTTTGAATCCAATTACTATGTATAATTAATGGCATTTTGAAAATGTTGCTATGCAAACGTCACTACATCGATAGTGACCTTTTTTTGGGCTAAAATCACTACATCAATAATGACGTTTTTTGTTTGTTGATGTAGATTCTAATGTTTCAGGCTAATCTAGCAAGATTGGAAGTGTGGTACTACCGATTTGGATTCCGACATTAAAAAATAATAAAATAAATAAAAAAATGGAACCCTTAGTCGGGAATGTGCCTACAAAGTTGACACCCTTAACCGCTACCTTAACTCTAAGATCCAAGTAAATTAATCAGAAATGCCTATTTCTAAATAGATTATCTCTTTCATGTGCATGTGATGATGCATTAAATATTTTCTGAAGTAGACTGAAATTGTGTGTACTTAATTATGCCTTACAGACACCCAGTGAGATCCAAAGCAAAATTAAGAGCAATGCACAAAGATTTGCTCAGAATCTGGGAAAGCACTGAAGGAATTAGCATCAGAGCTCAAACAAATGACCCAGCCAACTGCTGCATTAATTGCTTTAATCCTAATGGATATTGTGCCATACATCGAGTCATCGAGAATATCTCTGAGGCCTTCATATATAATATTTGCTTCATAGTAATCACATGCGTGTGTATATATATATATATAATATTTGCTTCATCGGAGGGAACAACGTTACCTTAAAGACTAGTGAATGAGCTGCCATGTGTCTTTCATGCTATTAAACAATATATGAAAAATACATTATTAAATAATAAAAATATTTTTCTCACATACTATAAAAACACATGATACTTGACGGAAAATAAATTGTCCATTTTCCATATACAGAAAAATTGTCTATTTTTCTGTTTTCTCTCAAACACATACAATATTCTATGCTTAAAATTCGAGTCCCCATCTCTTGCTAAAATAGAAAATCTGAAGGGTGTTTAGGTTTAGTTTTATTTGGTAAGGGGCCTAAGGGAAAATAATTTCTTTAAGGAAAATGACATTGTAACGCACCTTAAAAGCAATTTTAATTTCCATTCCTTTTGAATCTATTAAGTTTTTGTCAATAACTCTTGTAAATCTTATCAGGAAGATGAAAATACCAATCCAATATACTTCTATGTTGTACAATACTGATGTGAAGAGTTGAAGCCTACAAGACAAAGGATTCCCTTGCCGCACCCCTTTCTTCCCTTTAAATTAGCGTTCCAATGTGCCATTTAAGGTGCGTTTAGTATTACAATTTTATAGACAAAAACTATTGCAGAAAATTGATCGCTCAGCTGGATTGTGATTTAAAAATGTAAATAATCTATGTTTTCAAATTGCAAGTAAATGAGTTTTTCGCACAATTTTAAATGTCAAAATGTCATTTTGTCAAACGGTTACCTACATTTCAATTTAGAAAAAACAGGTTCATGTTGCATATCGCAATTAAAAAACACTTCAAAATAAGGTTTCGGCTATTATATATGATATATGATTTGATTTGTATTATTTGTTTCTTTACTTGATTTGGACATTGATAATACTAAATTTATGAGATAATTTGGGGTAAAGTCCATATTTCTCCCTTAAACTACCACTCAATTGATAATGTCTCCACAAACTTTTAATTGTGACAATGTCCTTCCCAAACTACTAAAATATTGTCAATGTCCCCCCTAAGGCTAGCAAAAAGATTAAAATGTCCTTATATATATTTCTCAATAAGACAAAAATACCCCTATAAATTCAAAAAAAAATATTTAAAAAAGGAAAAAATTAATTTAAAAAAACGATTTTTTTTATAAAAAAAATTATTTTTTAAACAAAAATTATTTTTTAAACGATTTTTTTAAAACAATTTTTTTTTTAAAAAAAAAAATGCTCTTTTAACGGAAATTTTTATTTAAAATAATATTTTTCATTTTTTTTTAGAAAACGAAAATTTTTATTTTCTTACGTGGAAATTGTTATTTTTTTAAAAAAAAAAAAACAGAAATTTTTATTTAAAAAAGTTATAAAAAAAATCAATTTTTATAAATAAAAAAAGAATTGAAATTTTTTCATTTTTTTCTTATACAAAGGATTTGTTTTTTTATTTGTTATTTTTTATTTTCCACCCTTTGGGTTTTTTTTATTTTCTTTTAGTTTTATGTTTTTTTTAGAAGTTTTAGTGTTTTTTTATTGAGGGTAGTTTCGTCATTTGAGAGAATATTGACAATGTTTTGGTAGTTTGGGGGGAACATTGTCACAATTGAAAGTTTGGGGGGGACATTGACAATTTGGGGGTAGTTTGAGGGGGGTTTGTGGACTTTCCCCAATAATTTATATATGAAAAACTCTTGAAATATAATTAAACGTAATTAATGACGCTAATATTAACTAGTTTTTTAAGAAAAAACCGGTTAAAAAATTATACATTAAAAAATTGGTTTAGCATTAAAATTAATAAATAAGATTCACACTACATGTCACAATATTAAAACACATCTAAGAGTGATTCGGCTTTTATATATATATATATATATATATATATATATATGATGAGGTAGTGGAATGAAATTTGGAGGTTAACTGCATTCCAACGGAATCAACATGTCGCCGCGAAAAGCATACCAACAAATACAATCACGAGCAGAGGGTCTTCCTATTTGAAAAGTGTTTTGATTTGTTACAATTTTTTTTTTCTTTTTTTCTTTTTTGTTGAAATCTGTTTTGTCTTCTTCTTTGTTAATGGTTTTGAAAAAAGACAAAAAATTAAAAAAAAGTGTTTTTGATTTTGAAAACATATATACTAAAGGGTGTGTTTGGGAATGGACTGGCCGGACTGGAGGAAGTGGACTAGTATTGTTGCAGATTTGATTGATGTGAGAAAAAAAGTAAGAATGTTTTATATAGAAAAGTGAAATTTTTTGTTTTGTAGTGATTTTCTTATTTGAAAAGTGATAAAAAGTGATTGATGTGATATAAAAAAATAAGAATGTTGGGATTGATTTTGATAAATTTTTTTTGGGACTTTACAAAGTCCAGTCCGATCTCTTGGCAAACATAGCCAAAACTACGAGACCATGGGCTGTATAATGATTTTACTAACTCTAACATGGCAAACTAATAAAATCTATCAAGTTTTTTAACGGAATTTGAATTTGACACTACGAAGTAATTTGTTAATTATGCATGCTCAAGATAGCTTTCAGAACCATTTCAAAAAAAAAAAAAAAAAAGATAGCTTTCAGAACATTTTAATACCACTAATAATTACAAATCAAGTAAATTACCTGGATTGTTTTTACATTTTTCCTAATTAAGAATCTACTGAAAAACAAAATTTATGCTCCGTTTGTTTTGCCGTAAAATGATTTCCAGAAAATGTTTTTTCGTATTTTTGGGTGTTTAGTGTGACGTAAAATAATAGTCAACGGAAAAAAAAAAAAAAAAAATTCTTTGATCGAAAATTCTTTTTTAATTTTCAGAAAATGGTTTATATTTTTAAAAACTGTAAACCATTTTTCGAGTTTGTGCATCTCATTCTCAAATCAACGGACCTTGCCAAGACCCACTTAGGACCCCGCCCCCGTCAAAACTTGACCGAGACCCATCCGAGACCTGACTGGACCTACCCAAGACCTCGTCGGAACTCGCCCACGACCTGCCCGGGATAGGGAACCCAACCAAGTTTTCCATACGCATCAAGTACCGTAAAATTTCAGAAAAATGTTTTCTATTAAAAATGTTTTCAACGAAAAACATTTTAAGTCGAAACAAACGAAAACTTTGATATTTATTTTATCTTTTTCTCTTTTGACAAAGAAACTGATACAACTTTAAACATTAGTTACATACTTACATACGTCATCATTAATGTTGAAAAGCATTTTTCTTTCTCTTTCTCTTCTCTCTCTTTTTTTTCTTTTTTTCTTCTCTTTTGACAAAGAAACTGATACAACTTTATGTAAGAATTCTTTACATAAACTAAGGCTGAAATATCTTACACTTTAAACATAGTTACATATGTCATCGTTAATCAGGACGGCGGCGTTTGAATTGAAATTCACGTTTTAAAACCTTTTTTTTTTCTTTATTGGGGCGTTTGTTTCTACATTGATCATAAACATTACTGCAGCATTTCTTCTTATAGTGCGTCGCCGCCGGGTTGCACGCACGCATGTCAGGAATTTGGCCGTTAGCCAACGGTTTCACACCCATCCAAACTTCCTGTTTGAAATTCGTCCGACCCTCACAACCCGTTAATGTGGCTACGAAGACTTCTCGATCTTCCCACACAATCACAGTTCACAGATTTAGATCAAATGCATCGTGCCTGAAATCATTGATGCCATTGTCATTGGTTGGATCCATTAATGCTTCCCACACAATTCTATTTATTCACCACACATTTCAATTGAATATTCATGTGGCTTAGGATTACTTGTTGAGATATTGTATTAAAATATTAATTTGTAAGCTTTCTATCCTTTTGTCTTGGGCCGACTCTTGGCCATGTCTTACACGTTGTTCATAACAATTGTCACATGCATGCAGTGTAGTATCAAACAATTTTCCCACCTATAAACTAAAGAGCAGAACTGGTTTGTCCGTCTATAAAACATTTTTGCTAAACACCATATATATGTATATATATAGCTCCCAAGCCCTCATCTCCCATCACTCGTGTTGGGCTTCTCTCTCAACTACTGCAATCTTTCCATTCAAAGCGTAGCAATGAATATTGATTCTAGCGTAAGTCATGAAAATGCTGGAGCTTTCACTCGTGCATGGGGACGGCTCAAGGCCTTGCCTGAGAAGTTATGGGGAAAGGTAGTAGATGCTACAAAGAAGATGAAGAAACTTGGAGAAGATGATCCACGAAGAGTCATCCATTCCCTAAAAGTAGGGCTGGCTCTCACCTTGGTTTCCTTTTTCTACTACATCCGACCACTCTACGATGGTTTTGGTGTCAATGCAATATGGGCTGTTTTAACTGTCACTCTTGTCTTCGAGTTTTCTGTTGGTAATTAGCTTCCAATTTGTTTACAAGAATTCTGATTGATGAATTTCATTTACTACGAGAAACTGATTTACAATTGTTTTTCTTTGCCATCTTTTAAAGGAGCAACACTCGGAAAAGGCTTAAACAGGATGTTGGCAACCTTATCAGCTGGTGCTCTAGGTGTTGGAGTCCATTCCCTAGCAACTTTGTCGGGTGAGATAGGACAACCCATAGTAATTGGGTTCTTTGTCTTTATGACAGGTACTACATATGTTATTATCACACAGATTCGTACTATAATGTTATTTAGAAGATTCTTATCATTTAGTTGGATGACGTGACAATAAAAATTAATTATTAGATCGCCACTTAAAAAAAAGTATTAATCAAATAGTGTTGGAGGTGTGATGCAGGTTCTACAGTAACATTTGTGAGATTCATTCCTGCAATGAAGGCAAGATACGATTATGGGCTGTTGATATTCATATTGACCTTCTGCTTGTTATCTATTTCGAGTTATCGAGAGGATGAGGTGCTAGAGATGGCCCATCAAAGGCTAACCACAATCATCATTGGTTGCTTTATCGCTATTGTTATATGCATCTGTATATGCCCTGTTTGGATTGGTGTGAATCTTCACAATCTGGAAGCTACTAACATGGAAAAGCTTGGGAATTTCTTAGAAGGTATATATATATATATATGCTGCATGAACGGAAACCAATGCTTTACAAGCCATATTAACTCTTTTCTATATATTTAATTTGTTTATTTTCTTTGAGCATCGATATTGACAGATACAAATTTGCAGGATTTGGGACTGAATACTTCAACCTACCAGAAGGAGGGCCGTCCACGGACGATAAATCATTTCTTCAAGGCTATAAAAGCATTCTAACTTCAAAAGACGCCGAAGAAGCTATGGTATAATAAAATTCATATATTTAACATAAATTTTGAGTTCTAACCATATATTCCTTATTTACCTACTATTTTAATTAAACATTTAAGCTTTGGGGATACTTTGGATCTCCACCGCCTGATTTAAACTTCTTTTATAATGTTTCAGGCTAATCTAGCAAGATGGGAAGTTTGGCACTATCGTTTTGGGTTCCGACATCCTTGGAAACAATACCTTAAAATTGGATCCCTTAGTAGGCAATGTGCCTACATGGTTGATGCTCTTAACAGCAACCTTAGCTCTAAGATCCAGGTAAATCAGCAATTAATGCCCATTTTTAAATAGATTATCTCTTTCATTTTTTTCTTCTTTTTTTTTGTCCTTTTGGACCAGAATTAATTTTTCTGAAATAAACGAGACTAATGACAACTGATGTTTCTTTTGGTCGTTTCAGACACCCAATGAGTTCCAAAGCAAAATTCAAGAGCCATGCACAAAGATTTGCTCAGAAACTGGGAAAGCACTGAAGGAAATAGCATCAGAGCTCAAAAAAATGACCCGGCCAACATCAGTTAATCCCCATATTGCAAACTCAAAAATCGCCGCGGAGAAGCTGAAATCCTTGCTCAATACAACGTGCCTTTGTGAAAATGATAGTCTCCAGGAGATCATTCCAACTGCTGCAATTGCTTTAATCCTAATGGATATCGTGCCATACATCGAGAAGATCTCTGAAGCCTTTCATGAATTAGCTTCCCTTGCACGTTTTAAGAGGGTGGACGCCAGAGTGTCGCCATAGTATATATATATATATATATATATTTTTGCTCCGTCGGGGGATGTGGGGAACAACACTGCCGCTTTCCGATGGTTCATCTTATGTGTCGTCGGAGTTGAAGCTTTTTTTTTTTTTTTTTTTAATTAAGCCCAAGACGTCTATAAGAAATAAGACGGCTTAATTTTAAGTAGAACACTATGTGCTCTCTTGATGTTCTTCTCATTTCCTAATGATTCTATATGGAAATTATTTTTTTTAAAAAAAAATTGCTCTTTCTTCTCTCGCTTGGTTTTATAAAATAATTTCCGCCTAAGACAAAGAGGACACAAGGAGAACCAGGAAAACACCTAGCATTTCTGTAATTTTAAAGTCATTTGTATTACCAAAAATCATGATACAGATATATTTAAGGGATATTTGACAGTTTGTGGTTTCAAAAAAATATACATGGCAAATTCCGTTGCATTGTTTAAGATAATAATAAGGGGTTACTTCACTTTACCACTTAAAATGACTCATTTTTTGCAAACACTCCTCTAATATTTAAAACCTCTCACTTTGGTATATCAAACTTTTGTTTCGTTCCAAATATCCCACTCCGTAACGGAGGGTGTGAAATTCTTAAAATACCCTCATTTTTGTTTATTAAAAAATAATCTTTAAAAAAAAAAAAAAAAACTTTTGACCCATGGGTTCACTAGTGGATTTAACTCACCCGCCTTGTGACCCACGGGCCATATTATTATTATATATTAAAAAAAAATTAAAAAAAAAAAGTGACCATCGCACGCGTGTTCCCTTTGTGACCCGCTGTGGGCCACATTTTTTAAAAATACAATAATGATAGTAATAATTTTTTATCTATAAATAAGGGTAATTTAGAAAAATTTCAAAAAAAATTAGGGGTATAAATGTCTTTTTACCCCTCCTACCGTTTGATTTAACTCCAATCTCTAACGGAAGGGGGGTAATTGAAAAAAATCAAAAGATCGATATACCAAATTAAGTGATGTTTTAAACATTACAAAGGTGTTTGCAAAAGGCGAGTCATTTTAAGGGGTAAAGTGAAGTTACCTCTAATAATATTAATAATGCTATGTAAATTTTTCAAATTATCACATACATTTATATTTGGCGGGACGTTACATCAATAGTCTAATATTGCGTATCTAAAATATATGTTTAAAGATGGATAATATGCCAATCTTATCCTTAAGTACTCTAGGTATTTTGTGTGTCCATAAATATAGGTATGAAACGAAAGTTACTAATTCGAATCCCTCTATCTCCTTTTATAAGGCTATGTCAAAAAAAAAAAAATATGGGTATTTTCTCTCTTTTTTTCCCTTAAAAAAAAATAAAAAAAAAAAATTGATTTCCTATGCAAACTGAGACCTTCATTCTATTCATCGCTGCATTATTAATTCCCCAAAACTAAGTCTCATGTACACAATGCTATGAACGACAATATCATGTCACATCACTTTTAGGAGATGACAAAATTTGAAAAAAAAATAAAAATGTATTTCTCACCTGCTAAATTCTTTTAATCTAGTTTGAAAGAAATTTTTGTTCCATTTTAACACATATCTAATTTTATATAAATATTTCCATTCTTTAGTGAAATATCTTATAAAAAAACATTTAATTAAGATATCTAATTCTCGAAATTATTTTTATAATATAAAACTCGAAGGTCCAAACGAGCTTGAGTAGGACGTAGTAGGAGTGTAGAATGATGATAAACAATATTAATATTATAGTCGTGGTCTGCTAAGCGAAGGATGTTTTCCTTGGTCAATTCAACCATGTATGAAAATGACAACGGTTTACTGTTTTTTAAGAATTCTTTCCTTGGTCAAATGTTTTATTTTCTTTTCCAATTCTTACAAATTAAAAGACATAATAATGAGAGTTTTGACATCCAAATACCAACAAGTTTTAATTTGGAGATAATATATAGTTTTGGGCAAAAGATAATTTACAATTGATGAAGTCAAAGAGAGAATATATATATATAGTTTATTGGGAAGATTGATGTAAATAATTATGTGAACAAAGATGAAGAGCTAAATTGTTGAAAATATTTGATTAATTGCAGTCATATTTGATGGAAAACTTAGACCCACAAGTTTTACAATCCATCTTATTTTTCGAACATCAATGCATAAAGATGCAATGACGTCATTGAATTTGAAAATTTAACTTGACTTTTAATTAATCCTATATATTTAATCTCGTGAAATGATAAAAATCATTATTCCTGCCATCTTTCAACCATTTTCTTATAGTGAATAGGTGAATCTATCATTAAATTTTTGTAAGACTCACATGAGTTCACAAATTAATAATAGATCTATTATATTTGCAAAAAAAAAAAAAGATGATTGAAATATAGTTGAGAGAATGATGTGTAGCATATCTCATTTAATCTCATATATTAGTTAAAGACTGCTATCATTTCTATCTAAAGATCTAATCTTATATTTATTCTAAAAGCATAAGCTTATAGAAAAAGCATCAAATTCTTTTTTAATAGGTGAGACTTATCGCATGAAATATTTAATTGAAATTAGAGGTAAATGATGGAGACAAAATTCAAACTCAAAACCTCTGCTCTAGTATCATGTTCATGCAAAATTTTCTCAAAAAAACTAACATCAAAACATTCTAACTTTTTTTATTTTCACTTTTTGAATCACATTATTAATTTTTTACTAGGGAAAATTACACTTTACCTTACTGAATTATCCACCCATTTGCACTTTTACCTCTAAAGTTTTAAATGTGACACTTTACCCTCCTAAACTTTCAAATTGTTGCAATTCGACCATTTTGACTTTTTTTTTCTTTCCAAAATTCCCCCATCACATATTTTATTTTTAAAAAAACAAATTAAAAAAAAAAACCAAAAACCAAAAAGAAATATGCCCCCCCTCACATATCTGTATAGTGAATCTTCTTCTTCTTCTTTTTTGGTTTTTTTTTTTTAAATAAAAATAAAAATAAAATATGTGATGGGGGCATTTTGGGAAAAAAAAAGTCAAAATGATTGAATTGTAACAATTTAAAAGTTTGGAGAGGTAAAATGTCACGTTTGAAACTTTGGAGGTAAAATTACAAATTAGTGGATAACTCAATGAGGTAAAGTATAATTTTTCCTTTTTATTGTTATTCAAATAAAAAAATCAATCCAAAACAAAAATTCTTTACTTTTTCATTTCACTTTATTTATATCAAACCCTTTTTTTTTTTTTTTACATCAACTACTTACGGTGTCTAGGAAAAAAACTTTAACAAACAAAACCGTAAAAGCTTCCTTTTGTTCGTCTGATGTTAGATTAGGTTTTCTTTAGTCCTCATTTTAAGTGTTGACTTGCAAATATTCATATAAAACTCATGTGAAAGGGACAAGGTCATTATCGTGAAGAGTAACGTTATCAGAACGATAATAATATTTATAAATATAATGTGATTTTTAAATTTATCATTGAATTTTTGAGACAAAGAATAATTATCACTTTTTAAACATCATAAGATTGAAAAGAATTGAGTTTTTTATTATTTTTTTGAGATGGACAGACCAGATCATGCCAGTCTTACTATGAGACCGGAATTTACATGGTACAAATCGATTCGGATAATGTAAATTTTTCAAATTATCACATCTAAAATATATGACTAAAGATGGATAATATGCCAATCTTATCCTTAACTCTAGGTATTTTGAGTGTAGATAAATATGGGTATAGTCTCTTCTCTCTCTAATTAAAAAAAAAAAAAACCTCCGAATAGAGACCTTCATTCTATTCATCGCTGCATTATCCCCCAAAACTAATGCTTGTGTACAAAATGATATGAAGGACCACACCATGTCACATTACTTAAAAAAATGTATTTCTCACCTGCTAAGAGACACATAATAAAATTTTAGATTAAAAAAATTATTTTAATCAAATTTAGAAGAAATTCCTGTTCCATTATTTGAGAGAGCGCGCACACACACATATATATTTACATTCTTTAATGGAGTATTTATAAAGAACATTTAATTAAGATATCTAATTCTTGAAATTATTTTGATCATATGAAACTCGAAGGTCCAAACGAGCTTGAGTAGGACGACGTAGGAGTGTTGGATGATCATAAACAATATTAATATTATAAACGTGGTCTGATAAGCAAAGGATGTTTTCCTTGGTCAACCATGTATGAAAATGGCAACGGTTTGCTGTTTTTTAAGAATGTTTTCCTTGGTCAAATGTTTTATTTTCTTTTCCAATTCTTACAACTTAAAAGGCATAATAATGAGAGTTTTGACGTCCAAACACGTACCCACAAGTTTTTGAAGAAAATTTACAATTAATGAAGTCAAAGAAAGAATATATATATATATATATATAGGAAAATGATACGGGTTCTTCCTATAGTATTCTTCTGAGTTTTTTCAGACTAATGTATATATATATAATTTATTGGGAAGACTGATGTAAATAATTATGTGAAGAAACATGAAGAGCTAAAGATTGTTGAAAATATTTGATTAATTGCAGTCAGATTTGATGGAAAACTTAGACCCACAAGTTTTACAATGCCACTTATTTTTCGAACATCGACGCATAAAGATGCAATTACGTCATTGAGTTTGAAAATTTAACTTGACTTTTAATTAATCCTATATATTTAATCTCATATATTAGTTAAAGCCTACTACCATTTCTATAAAATTTAAAAAAAAAATTAAAAACAAAAATCAAGCTTATATTTATTCTAGAAGCTTAAATTTATATATAAAAAATATATATATATAAAAAAAAAAAAAAAAAAGCATAAAACTCTCTTTTAATATGTAAAGCTCATTGCATAAAATATTTAACTAAAATGAAAAGTGAATGATAAAGACAGAATTTAAACTTAGAACATTTCCTCTAACACTATGTTAAATCATCATTTAGCTCAAAAACTAAAGCTTATAGAAAAGACATAAGACAATAAAAGACATATATTAGACAGTTTTGGGATTGAGATTCTCTTTGATTCTTAAAAGCAGACAATGAGTCACGTTATTTTAATTCTTAAAAAACAGAGGAAAAAAAAAAAAAAACAAAACAAAATTTAAGTGGAGTTTAGGTGCAAACCACTAAGTAGACTCTTAATTATCAGAGTATTTGAAGTAAATTAAATCACTTGGGTTGGAGCCATATTGTTTTAAAATATATTAAAGCTCAAAATAAGGAGCACCTCCCCCCTCCTCTCCCCTCTTACCTTTCCCCCCCTTCCTAATCTTCCCTTCCTCTTCTATATATATATTTTCTTTGTGTTTTTTAGCCATATGCAGCTACTCCGGCCACTTTCGCCCACTCTCAAAGGTATTGTGCCGTCCATCTCCTTCATCTGTTCCACCACGTGTCAATACTAGTCAATGCTCATCATCTCTTCCACTCCGTCACTTCTATTTTTGATGGTTGTATTTCTTATTTTGTTTGTTTTGAATAAAGACCGTTTTGGTTCGAGGATGAGTAAATCTAGTCTTCTCATGAGTAGATCTGTGCTTTATTGGCTGTTTTTTGTGGGAGTTAGGTTTTCTCTATTTTTTTGTTTTATGTAATTTTGCTTGAATAATGATTGTCCAGACCTTTGAGTTGTGGATGTGATCCGTTTCCTGGCTCTCAAGCTTAGGAGGATGAGTTTTGGTATTGGTTTTTTGCTTCCAAGACCAAGAAAGATGAGATACCTATGCATTGAGTTGAATCTGTTTGAAACAGATCTGATCTTACAACTGAAAATTAGTCATGGGTTTAACGGATATTTATCTCATAGATAGGTTTTGAATTTTGATTATTATGTAAGCATCTATGACTTATAATATCGTAGCTTCGGCTATGATTTTCTCATAGTTTTTTGCTCTGTGATGTAAGAGCATTTATGCTTATGATCCTTTTTCAATGAAACTGGAATAATTCCATTAAAAAAAAAAAAAAAAGGACAACAAATCAGAATTATAACTTTCATTATGGACTACCATTTGACCCCCCCAGCATAATCACAATCAAAGTGTCTATTGAACCTACCCTGTAATAAACCTGAAACGCCAATTTGGAAGAACCCATCCTAAAAATGATTCAATAAAAAAACATTACAACTAGCATATATACATATTAATGTGTGACATGTCCATGAGTGCCAGCTGAGTGTTACTTCCATTATGATAAATGTAAGCGCAATTGTAGCGGAAGTATAAATAGGCACCGTTTTCGCACATGCTGAAGTTGAAGTTCTTGTAACCCTTGTTCAATTATTAAATAGAAAAAATAAATAAGCACCATTTTCTACGGTGTTTAATCAAAAACTAGACACGATCGAGTCTCGGCAAATCCCAACCAAGTCCTGATTGAGTCTCAATGGTGTTCTGACTGATTCCTAACGATGTCCTAACCGAGTCCTCGCGGGTCCTAATGGTGTCCCAATCAAGCCCAATCGAGTTCCGATGGTGTCCTAATGATATCCTGGTCAAGCCCTGATCAAGTCTTGGCGGGGTATCAATTGAGTCTCGCGTGGGGTCCCTGCTGGTCCCAACGGTGTCTCGGTCACGTCCCAACAATGTCTCAACCAAGTCTTGGTGGGTCCTGACCGAGTTCCAACAGTGTACTAGTCAAGTCTTGGCTTGGTCCCGGCCAGGTCCTAACCAAGTCCCAATAACATCCTGGTAGGTCTTGGTTGGGTCCCAGCGGGTCCTGACCAGGGTTCGACAATGTTCTAGTCAGGTCTTAGCGGGGCCTCGACGACATCTTAACTGAGTTTGTCGATTTGAAAATGAGATGCTCAAACTCGAAAAATAGTTTACGGTTTTCAAAACATGGAAAATATTTTTTGAAAATTAAAGAGGCTTTTTTTAATCAAACCGAAAAATATTTTGCATTGACTATTCCGTTGCACCAAACACCCTAAGATATGGAAAATATTTCCAAAAATTATTTTATGTTGAAGCAACCGGAGCCTAAAAAAAATCAATTAACTCGTATTCAAAATCAAAATTTGAAAAACACCTTTTATCTCATGATCACTTTCCCCTTTGGATTTGCTTTCAGTTTCGAAAGGGATTTGGGATAGACTTGTAGAAGGTGTAGGGATTGTTTGGCAAAGCTTTTCTTCCCTTTGTTATTGTTCATGCAAAATTTTCTTAAAAAAATTAACATCAAAACATTGTAACTTTTTCTTTTTCTTTTTTCACTTTTTATATCACATCATTAACTTTTTATTACTATTTAAATAAAAAAATTCACTCCAAAACAAGATTTTTTTACTTTTTCATTCCACTTTTTTCACCTTTTTTATACCACAAACATTCTTACATTCTTATTTTTTATTTTTTTTCATCAACCACCCTGTCAAGGAAAAAAGCTTTAACAAACAAACCCGTAAAAGCTTCCTTTTGTTCGTCTGATGTTAGAATAGGTTTTCTTTAGTCCTTATTTTGAGTGTTGACTTGCAAATATTCATATAAAACTCAAGTAAAAGGGTCTTGGTCATTATCGAGAAGACTAATGTTATCAGAAGTATTATAATCCTCTCGTGATATAACTTTTAAAATTTTCATTAAATTTGAGACTGGAAAGGTTGATTGTCACTTTTGAGATTGAAAAGATTCCAATTAAAGATTTTTTTTATTTTTTTATTTTTTTTTTTTTAGAGAGATTGAGTTGAGACATTTTTGAGATGGACCGACCAGATCACGCCAGTCTTACTATGAGGCCGGGTTTTACATGGTACAAATCGATTCGGATAATGCGCAGTACGAGGGGGGCACAATCCTATTCACTCTCCCAGTTCCCGGCAAACGGGAATACTTTCCATGCACACTTCTCCTATTCCTACTCCAATGGACGGCATAGACGTCTTCTGGCACGAGGGGATGCTCAACCATGACAGCGGCAGTGGCGTATTCGACTCCGGATTGGACCCGGGATTTCTTGACGTCCTGGAGAAGCACCCAGAGAACGCAGACAGGGTCAAGAACATGCTCTCCATCCTCAAACGAGGCCCCATCTCTCCCTATATCTCTTGGCACTTCGGCAGACCTGCTCGCATCCCTGATTTGCTCTCCTTCCACACTCAAGGTACGCGGCTACAACTTTGCTTACTTACAGATCAATCGGTTTCAGTTGCTCGATTCTTCTGTTTGATTTTTATTAAGTTATTGTAATCCCTGAAAGTGAATATGGGTCGCTTTTAGTTATTGGTTTTGTGTTAATATGCGGCTGTTTTGAATGTTAATTCATTAGGAAAACTGGGGTTTTGGAGTGAACCTCTGTTCTGTTTTTTTCTTAGTTGAATTTGATTTCCCAGATGTGCAAATTTACTAGAAAAATTAATCAACAGGAGAAGCAAGATTTCCAAACTACACAGAAATGGATTTTTTTTTTTTTTAACAAAGTATTATTCTGGGTGTTGAAGCTTAAAATGTAGTGATGTATTGGAATTTCAATAGCTGTGGGGCTTTCAATCCGCTTTGCATTTCCCATAATTTGTAGGAAATCATATAATATGTGGAAGAAATCTTTGGGGGGGGGGGATTATTTCGATTGATAAAAATTTGTGCAAGTTATTTCATTATAAAGAATGCTGGGTATGATTTGGGATATGTTGATTTCCCAGAATACATAAATGAGCTAATCGAAGCTGATAGAAATGGAGGGAAGATGCTCTGTGCTGGAACTTTCTTGAACCCTGGATCATGGGATGCTGCGCTGCTTGCTGCTGGTACTACACTATCGGCAATGAAGCATATACTTGATGGGCATGGGAAAATTGCTTATGCATTGGTTAGGCCTCCAGGTCACCATGCTCAGCCTACTCAGGCTGATGGGTACTGCTTCCTTAACAATGCGGGTCTTGCTGTTCAATTGGCTTTAGATTCTGGGTGTCAAAAAGTTGCAGTTATTGACATTGATGTTCATTACGGCAATGGAACAGCAGAGGGGTTTTACAAGTCAAATAATGTTCTTACCATCTCCCTTCACATGAATCATGGGTCATGGGGTCCTTCTCATCCACAGAATGGATCTGTTGATGAGATTGGTGAAGGACAAGGGTTTGGTTATAATATGAATATACCTCTACCGAATGGAACTGGTGACACAGGATATGCGTATGCCATGACCGAGTTGGTCATTCCAGCTGTTCAAAAGTTTGAGGCTGATATGATGGTTTTGGTTGTTGGCCAAGATTCAAGCGCTGTAAGTTCCTATCCTCCTCTGTGTGTGTGTGGATATCTAGTCAAAATATTTAGGGAAAACTTTACAAAACCTCTCTGAACTTCCACGTGTTTTGACATGACCTCCCAAAGTTCAAAAACTCTCAATTTCACCTATCGAACTTCTAATTTGATTTAATATACCCCCTCTCCTAACGGAGGCTATAAAAATACCCTCAACTTTTTTCTTTTTTTTATTTGAAAAAAGAGTCACAAGGGAATAATTGAGGGTATTTTGGTATTTTTCATAACCTTTGTTAGGATTTAACGTCAAATCCTAATGAAGGGGGGTAGATTGCATCACATTAGAAGTTCGAATGATGAAATTGAGAGTTTTTAAATTTTAGGGGTCATGTCAAAACGCATGGAAGTTTAGGGGGGCTTTGTAAAGTTTACCAAAATATTTATCACTACTGAATTATATTTAAGAAGTATGTCCAGAATTGAGTGTTATTTTTTTTTTTATCTCTGAATTGAGCTGGCATAAGACCTATGGATTACCGAGTATTCAGAAAAGGACTTGACATGAACAATGGAATTTCATGGAGATAGACTGTTGAAATGGGAGCTTTGAAGTGCTAGAATGACTCGCATACAGGAGATTGATGTCTTCTGCTTTACGAGAAATAATTGAAGGAAAATTGACGTCTATTTATGGAACTTAATCAATGATAATCAGTGCCTTTCTCTTTTTTTTGGGGGGCCGGGGGGGTGTTGAGGTTCCAAGTTGAATTTTGTAAACATTTAAGGATGAAAGCATTGCTTTAAATCAGTAAATGAACTAAACTGTGGATATGTGATAGAAATGGTCTACCTGGTGCTGCCATTTTCTTGGTTTGTGTACCTAACATTTCTTGCAGTGATAATTCAGGTGTCTTCAGTAATTAACATTGCTTTAAAGAACACATATTTAAGGAATGTTACAAAATTAACTCACCAGATCATTCTCATATAAGCTATATCTACCAAAATTTTGTTCCTGATAGGCACTTCAGATTAAGGGTTAGCTCATATCCTTCCTTTGCCTTGTGGCTGGGAAAAAGTTGAGTTTGAAGTAATTAACAATATAACCCTTCTTTCAAAACAAAGAAATCGACGATCTTGCTGTTCTCTAGTTGCAGTGAGCTCAAGGAAAACAATGAGATGAATGTGGATTTCCTTGATTCAATAGTGGTTTGTTTATTAGTTTGTCATTTCTTTAGATGAAGCAAGAGAAGCTGTTTTACTGTAATACCTACAAAGATGACAAAGATTGTTCGGATGAATTAAATAATTCATAAATAGTCTTTGTTTATTCTGATAGAAGTTGATGATTTACCTTGAGCTTAAATGCTGAAGACAAGAAATCCATATACAATAAGCAATAGTGAGCTAATAAGGAGAAGTGTAGACTCAAAATTTTAGGTTAATAATATGATCTATTCATATCTCTTTTTTGTCTTACGTACTTTGTCGAATCCCTCAGAAAAATAGAGAACACATGGTAATCTGGTGTAAATTCTGTAAGAGCAAAATAGACATCTTGGTTTTTCCAAGTGCATGTAATAGGTTTTCCTTCTTGTGAGGACATAATGAAAATATTTGTCATTCTTGCATGCTCTCTGTTGGAAGTTGCTGATAAACTTAAGATTATCCCTCATCCTTTTGGTGATGCCTTGTGGCACCAGTTTTACTTTAATTTGCTCTTTAGAACATCCTGTAAATGAATATAATGAAATATATATGATTTCTTCTTCAAGTCACTACTTGTTTGAACATGTTTTTGTTTAACATATTTGGAAACAGGACTTTTTTTTATGAATGTAGGACATGGTTTACAGCCTTCACTTAGAACTAAGAATTTGCACTTCTCCTTCACTTATTAGAAACAGAATGATGTGGCCCTTTCTTCTTACTGGAAACTGTCGCCATTATCAAGTAAAGAAATCCTCTTCTGTTTGGAGCTATTTACATTATTATTATTCCTTTGTCCATAAAGCCATGGCGAAAACTCAACTGCAATATCAATGTCAAAGGCAGTGTACCACAACTATGATCTCTGCAAACAAAATTACAAAAATAGAAATGTAAAATGGATCAATAAACTGTTTTCCTGTTAACATTATAAAAGATTGACTGTTGATGTGAATAGAAGTTGGAGTTTCTTATACAGTAACATTACTTGTGATTTAGTTTGATCCAAATGGAAGGCAATGCTTGACAATGGAGGGTTATCGAGAGATTGGGCGGATGGTTCATTTCTTGGCCGCTAGGCAAAGTGGCGGCCGCCTTCTTATTGTCCAAGAAGGTGGATATCATGTGACATATTCAGCTTATTGTCTCCACGCCACACTTGAAGGAGTGCTCAACCTACCACTTCCTCTGTTATCTGATCCCATAGCCTATTACCCAGAGGATGAGGCCTTTGCTGTAAAAGTAGTTGAATCTATTAAGCAGTACCAAAAAGGCACTTTCCCATTTCTAAAAGGAGCTTAATTTTGGGGTATTTGCTTTAAATTTTGTACTTATAATTTGTTTTCCAGTGGTAAACTTGTGATATATGATATTAAATTTGTGGTAAATTTTATTATTGACTGCTTATGGTTTCATGTTTTTGGTTTGAGTATAGTACAGAATCATGGTAGGCAGGGGAGAAATTAGAAATTAATCAGAGGGGCGTCATAGCAAATATATGAGAAAGATTTAGGTATGTTTTATATGTATGTTTCAAGTGTCTTTTATGAGGTAATATATAAAGAGTGCCCCTACTATCATCTCGGGGTGTTAATCAACCACTTTACAGCATTCAGTTATCATGTAACACATCATTAATGTGAGAAAAATGTAAAAAATGAAAAGGAGAACAATCACAGCAAATCAAAGAAAAAAAAAAAACTCAGTCGGCGAGACCCAAGCGAGACCCAAGGTGTGGGTCTTGCCGGACCTACAGGTTTGGCTAGCCGTGAACGCCTTAAACCCTGCCAGTTGTGACCCGCCTTAAAACAAAATTTCTAATGCCCCGTTTTTAATGCTCGAAAACCCGATTTTAATGCATCAAAACCCGTTTCTAATGCCTAAAAACTCATTTTTAGATTTAAAACTAAAACCTAGAGATAGAAGGTTAACCCTTTAAATATTTTATCACCTTAAAATCTAGTGTATTTTGGTCTAAGTTATTTTTATGTACTTTTTATGTTTTTGTTTATGTGTCATTTATTGATTGAGGGCCTAAAATCTAGTATATTTTGGTCTAAGTTATTTTTATGCATTTTTTATATTTTTGTTTATGTGTTAGTTATTGATTGGGCCATAAAAATGGGGTTGATAAGTTAAACTTATATAGAAATAATTTTTAAAAATTATTTTATGCGGTTGAGACTTGTTTAGGCATTATAAGGCGGCGTCACAATCAAGCTGGTGAGTTGCCGACGAGTGAACATGGCTACTTTACACGAGATGGGGCCGATGGCCCTTCTCTGGGTTTCGTGAGGTTACCAAATGGACAAAGCAAATGACATCCTGACGCACATGCTTCTGTCGATGATTGACAAATGTGACAGTGAGAGCCTGACAGCCGTTCAAGACGACAGCGGGGATGCTTCATAAGGCTTCCTAGTAATGTGAGTTTCTTTTTTTGTCGGTCGGTCAATATGGACATCTAACACTTACTAAATGTGTACATAGGGTGTAAAACACATTACTATGTATATATATATATATATATATATTACTGATCTCTATGTTGTATGAGTGAAAAACTGTCTTTTGATTTTATGAAGAGCAATCGTCTCTATAAAAGTGAAAGATAAAGCTTTTTTGGACAAAAATTCTTTTTAATTATCTCGATAATATGCCACCTTTTTAATATGTAGAATTTTTTCAAGCATTTCGATGCCAAAAAAATTGCTAAATTATATAATGTACATCAATTGGATGTAAACTACGCCTAATGGTCCCTAAGGGGTAGCTCAATCGGCTGTGGACCACGCCTAATGAAGCGGAGGTCACAAGTTCGAATCCGCCCTCTCCCTTCCCTTGTGTGGACATGTCAAAAAAAAAAAACCATGCCTAATGAAATGGAGATCATTAATTTAAATCTCTCATTCCATTTCTTTTGTGTGGACATGTCAAAAAAAAAAAAATATATATATATATATATATATAAAGGATCCTCATCCCATTTTTTAAATTGATATAGAAAGAATTTGATAAGATTATTTTTTATTGGCAATTGATTGAATTGGATTAACATGAAGGAGTCCACATCATTGCTAGAGACTTACAAATGGAAAAGTATAATTAGGCCTTAGTCAATATTTATAGTTGCTAAACTAAACGGAGTGATTTAAGGGAGGAATCAAGCAATGGTCATGTCCATATCAAAATAAAGAAGCTTCCCATATGGGTGGATGTCCATGTTTGATAGTTGGTAGTTGAGATGGATAGGACGATGGCTAAACAGTCATTTGGTATTAGTATCGTCTCATGGATTTGAGTCATTGAGAGGACGACCTACTAGATAGAGCGAGCTGTCGTAGAATTCAAATTATGAAGGATGATAATACGTTACGATATTAACTTTTGGATACTAGGATCGTAACATACCACCACGCTTCCATGGCCAACGTCCACGGCAGCCCACTCTATTGACACTGACCTGATGGCAATTCTTTCTCTTTTGGCAACTCCACTCACCCCTATCAGTATTTTAATCTAGTCCATAAGTCGTCCCTTCCATGACTCGAACCCCTCGACATGGTGGCTAGCTTTGATACCAAATGTTACAAATTTTGAATAGAACTCATCCTTGAAAATTGGCTTACAAGGGAAGGATGCTAAAGAGCTTATATACACATGGTCAATATTAGACTTAACCAATGTAGAACACTAGAATCGTAACAACGTAGTGAATGCTAGATGGGTCATTATCTTCTCTATTTCTCTCTTGAGTTCTGTAAGACCTTTCCCTCTCCCATGTATAATCCTTTCTTATTTAATGAACTCTCATCTACTAAAAAAAAACATGTTTATTTCTTGTCTCCCTTGGGGGAAATTTGGGTGGACATTTCTTTTCCATGGGCAACCTCGTGAACCATGGCATCAATCTATTGATGTTTTACCTACTCCAAACTTCAAAAAAAGAAAATTAAATTTTAAATATTTTTTAAAAAAAAAAAATCTAAAGACTAGTTAATCTCAAAGATTTCTATTATAGAAGATATGTATTACAACTAGTTAACTTACAAAGCATTTGTAAACCTTGACTCAGCTTGCAACCCTATCAAACAACTAATTCACCTCTTACCGTAGTGATCCCAGAAGCTCTGGCTTTCTTCTATAAGAATTGGCTTTATGAACAAACCTTGTCCGCTGCAACCCAAAACTTAGGCAGTTGAAGGTCTTTTTGTGGTTTGATTGATAAAAACTATGAGAGCAATAAAACATGTTTAGGGTTAATAAAGTTTAAGGTTTGTTTGGGATTGCGTTTGAGAAATAAAGCTTTTAAGTCAAAAGAGCTTTTAGGCAAAAACTTCATTTTTAAGCTTTTGCTAAAAGTGTTTTTTGGCCATTTTTAGGCTTTTGAGATCTTTAAAAGTGCTTTTAATTTTTTTACTAAACGACTACTTTTTTCTTCAAACGAGCTTTTTGAGTGTTAAAAACACTTTTAAGCCTCTCAAATACAATCCTAAACAGGCTCTTAGAAATTTCTTCAAGAACAATGAACTGTAACCTCTCTCCCTGAATGAAAATCATAAGTCATTAGGCTTACATAGACGGGCTAACAATTCATTTTGTGTGCAGCCGGTTCAATTGATCCAAAGTAAAGTTCGATCAATTGAGCTTTGGGGTTTCAATTTCGATCAAACAAACTTCAAATGAAAGTTAATCAAACTTCGAAAGTTGATTGAACAAACTCTTGGGTTTTTGTATGGCACAATTCGGTCGATCGAACTTCTCTGAAAGTTGTTTAAAGCGGTTGCATCACTTCAATCGAACCAAATGCCATCGAACTTGTGATCAAAGTCTTCAAATCTTTAACTCCAACCTAGACCAAAACCTAAAATATTACAACTCAGAAAACTATGTTTTGACACATGAAATTGCCAATACATAAGAATAAACCTAAAAGAATTCATGAACCTCTCAACCCCAATAAAATCAAAATGTTGAATTTGACTTGTCAGTGGATCATCCATGAGTGGAAAGTCAAGTTTTTGCTTGCTATCATCATCAAGCTGGTATGAGTGATGTGAAATTCTCAATACATAAGAATAATTCAAACTTCCTTCAGAAAAAACGAACCAACTTTGAAGTTGTCACATGGAGTTGGCGACTTCATTTTCTAGACAAACTATGATCAAATTCTTCTATTCGGGCAGCCATCATGAATTGGAAGCTCATGCAGACCAATCAACGGGATTTTCTTGTACGCTACCTGATGAAGAAAACGACCAAGGCAACCTTTTTCTGTGTCTTCTTCACTTGATTCTCCGGCTGAAAAGGAAGTGATTAATTAACTTCCAATTTCATTTCAGGATCTCATCGTTTTGGGGCCCAAATTGAAAAATGAAATAACAATTTTGCGTCTTTTATTTTTTAAAGAACTTTTAACTGAGAGGATTCGGTTTCCTTCTAGGGAGACTTCACTCTCAGTGTCACATTAAGATCGCAATTTTTGTTACGAAATCACAATGTCAAACGCACTGATTTAAAGTAACGAATATTTATACCCTGATGCATGATCGAGTTTTTAGCAAGATGATAAAGAGCCTGCTTGAAATTGGTTAGAGAGCTTAAAAAATTAGCATTTAAAAAGTTGTGCCAAACAAAAGTTGGCATGTTTGGTAAAAAATTTTAAAAATATTTATTTGACTTTTTTACTTTAAAAATGGTCAAAATAAAGTTTTTGCAAAAAAAAAAAACGTTTTTTAAAGTTTAGTTATTGACGGTTCAAATTTTTATAATAATTTGTTTAAGAAGTGGGCTCACACTGCCAACTTCAATTTAATTGTTGTAACAAAGGCCTACTATTCATATGTCACCTATATCCTTGCAAAATCATTTGAGTAAGCATATGCCTAAGGCATGTACAAGCAAAATAATTTTAAAAAGCATCATGGTAATCATATAGTTTAATTTGATAGCTTTCTAAAATGATTAACTCAATAAAAATCGGACAAGAATTCTTTCTGTTTCAAATAAAATTGACAATATCTATTTCATGGTTAAGATTTAAAGTCGGTGCGGATACATAATTCCACATTTCTTTATGTGAAGTGTAATAGCTAAGTCTTCCATGCATTGTATTGGCAAAAGTCATTGTGTTTAGGCATGAAGTTGAAATTCCATAGCTTTTCATTATTTTTAGAGAAAAATGATCATGATCAGCTTGTATCCCTTATTATCGATCTCCCACCAATATCCTGGCAGGATCATTCAAGGGAGCATATGTGTAGCACATTAGATGAGGCACATAATTGTAGCAACTTGAGTGCAATTTATTCATGTTGAGTGCAATGGGGATTAACTTTTAGAATAAATTAATACCGACTGGGGGAAGCCATGCCATGCCATGCACTTCTTTTATGTTTCTTTAAAGACAAAATTTTTTTAAAAAAAATAAAAATAATGTTGGAATAGTTAGGTTCCAAACTTTTGATTAATCAATATAACGACAGGAAAATTGGGGCAAACTCAAGTCGGGGCAGAGAAATATTCAAGAGAAGATTGAGGAAAAAACTCAAGAGTCATAGATTTTTTAATTTTTTCAGCAGCACAATGAGAGAAAAGAGAAATGCAATTATGCAAAGTGAAAGGGTTTCTAAAAAATCCCTTTCACTTGCCAAAACAGTGTCATATATTAGGGTTTGCAATTTTTGACACCACATGCGAACACGACATAAACCAACACGAAATTAAAGGTCTCCAAGGGATAGCTTAATTAGCTATGGACCACGCCTCATGAAACGGAGGTTACTAGTTCAAATTCCTTTCCCCCTTCCCTTGTATAGACATGTAAAAAAAAAAAAAACGAAATTAAAGGGTTAGGGTTGAGGAGTCTGACCCATTTAATTAAATTAGTCGGATTAGAATTGACCTATATAGTTTTGTATTTATGCTTCAACACGACTTGAACCCGACATGCAATATAATGATAGTTATTTTTTGACATGACCTACGAATCTGACACGAATCCAATACAAAAGTATATGATACATATTCTTATACACATGCATTAACACTACCTGAACTTAACAAACCAACATGAATTTTCATCCCTATATTATATATACCATTAAATATAAGAAAATAAAATTGGATATCATCTTCATTATCGTCATTCATGCATGCAATTTGGCATATAATGTAACAACTATATGGATAGGAGTAGTACACCACATGTGATGATTGACACCATTTTGATCTTTGACTATAAATATTTCATCCATTACTATAGTATTTCTCACCTAACTACACTGCTTTATGTGGTCCTTCATCTTCCAACCAATAAAATTCTCTACCTACATTTAAAATAAATAAATAAATAAATATTTTCAATTTCTATAAAAAAAAAAAAAAAAAAAAAAGAGTTAACTTCACTTTTTGAAATGTCGCCCCTTTTGCAAACACTTTTCTAATGTTTAAATCTCTCACTTTAGTGTATTGAACTTTTATTTCGTTCTAATTAACTTCATCCGTTATGAGTATTTTGTTAAATCTTAACGGAGGGATGCGAAATTGTAAGGGTATAAAGGTTTTTTTTATCATTTTTATCGTCTCATTTAATCTTAATATTTAATAATCCTAATATCTAACAAAAGAGGAGTAACTTGAACAAAATAAAAGTTTAATATACCAAATTAAAAGATTTTAAATATTAAAAAAGTGTTTACAAAAACCATAATATTTTAGGTCTAAATAAAGTTTAAAAAATAAATAAAGTTCTACCACGGCAAGTAGAAAAGCACTTCTTAACCGAAATCAGCGGAGCACTATCTTCAAGAAGCCGCCATCGGATCCTGTAGTCTAAGCGGGACCCACAGTGTTTTCTTTTCCTTTTATTTAAGTGGACCCACACTATAAACAAATCGTATATTTATTTATTTATTTTGTAAGTATTATATTAAATATTTCGATTAACAATAGCTTAAGATAACTCCACTGTCTTAGGATATCTCGAGTCTCTACTGTATTAGGATATCTCTGTCGCTGTCTACTGTCTAGCCGCCCCCCACCCCCCACCTAGTCCGGGGATAATACAGTCATTTTCTTAATGAAGATTTTTTTTTTTTTTTGAGATATTTTAATGAAGATTTTATTATTAATATAAATGGTTAAATATTTTAATTAACGTTGTTTAACTTTTTTTATTATTATTATTTTTTTGACTTCTAAGGTTTCCTTCTAATCACAATAAGTTTCTCTAATTTGCTTAAAAGACGGATGTGGTCCTTTATCAAAATTTCGTTCAAAATTTAACGAAATGCTACGCTAGTATCAATCACAATTTGACATGTATTAATTAATTAAAAATATTAAAAATTATATTTTAAAAATAATAAAAAATAAATTAAGGGTGGTTGTAGGCCCGTAGCCACCCCTTTGGCCATTTGGGGGTGGCTGGCCAAGACCAAATTTTGACGGATGGACCATTTCCGTCTTTAAGCAAACCAGATAGACTTCATGTGATAAAAAATAGGCCTTAAGGGTCAAAAAATAAAGAAGTTAAAGCACGATGGTGAATAAAGCATTTAAGGTGTGTTTGAGATTGCGACTTTGCAAAAATAATATGTGTTTTTAAAAGATGTTACAAAACGTAAGGCGTTTGGCATTGCAATTTAAAAATCACTTAATTTAAAATAGGAAAAAAATTTGCGATTTAACCACTTAATTTAAAATTCACTGCAGCCTCTTCAAAGTTATTTTTTGGTTATTTTGGAGAGGCAATTTAACCAAAATGGCTTAAAATACCATTTTTCAGCCTCTTCATTTTAACCAAAAAAATAACAAGGTGAACAGTAAATCTTCAAATATAAAATTTACTATTCACTGATCTATTTATCAAACAAATATATTTTCTCCCTCTTCCTTTTTACTTTTCATTTCTCTCTCCCTTTTTTTTTTTCTCTTTCTNAAATTTTGAAAATATAACTCCTAAGATAAGACACAAATTAAAAAATATGACCGTTAGAAAAATTACAAATTTTTAAAAATATTATTGTTAGAATAAGACAAATATTCTTAAAATAGACCATTAAAAAAATATAAACATTCCAAAATATAAAAGTTAGAGAAAAAAATAAACAAATCTTTAAAAAACAATATTTAAATGAAGTAGTAAAAGTAAATTGTTAAAATAATGAGGCTAAAATGGGTGTTCTAAAAAGGTGAGTTGTAAAATAACCAAAAGTGTACTTTTGGTTATTTTGAAGAGGCTATTATGAATGCTCTAAACATGCTAAAATGTGCTTATTTGAAAACACATGAATTTAAACCAAAATCACTATTTCAGATAACAAAAATTTGACTAAACAAAATCACTATTTCAGATAACAAAATCACCAAAATCACATATTTTACTAAGCAACATACATAATTTTTAAAAACACAATTTTTCTACCACCACAATCCCAAATATACCTTTAACCCTAATATAAAATAAGTTTGTAGTTGGATTTAGGAACAAAAAGAAGACGAAAGAGAAAGAAAAGCAAAGCGAGAGTGAGACAGTCATGGTGGACTACAATATTCTTTTGGGTTTGTAATTGTTTCCTCAAGAAATGGATAAAACCCTCAAAATTAGAAGCTGATCTCTGTCTCAGCTTGCCACCTCCATTTTCCGAAATCCGGGTCTTCACCATTTTCCATGAAACCTGTCCTTTTCCGTGCCTTTTTCTTGGTAAGACGAAGAAACAACTCTCAGTTCATTTCCAGTTTTCTTTTCCATTCACTCTGTTTTTCTTTTTCTGAATCTGGGTCTTGGTTTGTTTTTCGGATTTTGGTGGTATGAGTGAGTTAATTCTGGCATTCATGTGGGTTTTCTGAGGTACATTGGGATTTGCTCTTATCTGGATTTCATTCTCTAAAACAGAGTAGTCATGGAAGGTGGCCAGAGGAGCCTGTGCCTTTGTGTTGCTTTGTGCCTATTCACTGTAGCTTACGGTGCCACAGACCCTAACGACCTCAAAATTCTGAATGATTTCAGAAAAGGGTTGGAAAATCCAGAGCTTCTCAAATGGCCTGCCAATGGAGATGATGACCCTTGTGGCCCGCCTTCTTGGCCTAAAGTGTTCTGTTCTGGGGATAGGGTGTCACAAATTCAGGTTGCGGGTGTTGGTCTGAAGGGACCTCTGCCTCAGAGCTTTAACCAGCTCTCGAGGCTCTCCAATGTCGGCCTTCAAAGAAACAAGTTCAATGGGTCATTGCCGACCTTTAGCGGTTTATCGGAGTTGGAATTTGCATACTTAGATTTCAATGAATTTGATTCCATCCCATCTGATTTCTTTGATGGACTTAGCAGTATTCGCGTTTTGGCTTTGGATTACAATCCGTTTAATGCGAGTACCGGATGGTCTCTTCCAGATGAGTTAGGAAAATCAGTTCAATTGACAAATCTTTCTTTGGTAAATAGTAATTTGGCTGGACAATTGCCAGAATTTCTAGGCACGTTGCCATCTCTCTCAGCATTGAAGCTCGCATATAACCGATTATCCGGTGAGATTCCAGCGAGTTTTGGACAGTCAATGATGCGGATTTTATGGCTTAATGATCAAAATGGTGGCGGGATGGTAGGTTCAATTGATGTAGTTGCATCAATGACTTCGCTGATACAGCTTTGGCTACATGGAAACAACTTCGTAGGGACCATTCCAGAAGGCATAGGAAATCTGACATCTTTGAAAGATCTCAACCTCAACGGAAACCAACTGGTTGGTCCGATTCCTGAGAATTTAGCGAGTATGGAGCTTGAGATCTTGGACTTGAACAATAACCGGCTAATGGGTCCAATACCAAAGTTTAAGGCTGGTAACATTTCTTATTCTTACAATTCCTTCTGTCAACCTGCTCCTGGGCTTCAATGTGCCCCAGAAGTTTCTGCACTTTTGGATTTTATTGGTGCTCTGAATTATCCCTTGAACCTTGCTTCTGAATGGTCTGGTAATGAACCGTGTAATGGGCCATGGCTGGGATTGAGCTGCAATCCGGATTCCCAGGTTTCTATTATAAATTTGCCAAGACGTATGCTTAATGGTACTCTGAGTCCTTCAATTGCAAAGTTAGATTCCCTGATTGAAATTAGGCTTGCAGGAAACAATTTAAACGGTACAGTCCCTGATAATTTTACAGAATTGAAATCCTTGAGATTGTTGGATTTGAGTGGAAACAATTTTGAGCCACCACTACCAAAATTTCGTCAAAGTGTGAAGGTTATAACTGAGGGAAATCCTCTGTTTGTTCCTAATCAGACTGGGGTACCGCCAGAACCTGCTAAAAACCCACCACCTATGAGTCCACAACCTCCCTCAAACAACCCACCTTCAAGTTCTAGACAACCACCTCCATCCTATAGACCACCGCCCCCAATTAATCCTTCTAGTATCCCAGTGCAATCCCAACCAAAAAGCTCCAAAAGATTGAAAACGGTAATTATTGTGGGTGGAACTTCTGTTATTGCAGCTGTTGTTCTCAGCATTTTTCTATATATATGCTGCAGTAAAAAGCGGAAACGCACTGCGGACGCGCCTAGTTCCATTGTTGTTCATCCTAGAGATCCATCTGATCCAGGCAATATGATTAAGATTGCGGTTTTGAATAACACAACAGGTAGCTTATCAACTCAAACTGGGACTAGTTCTACGAGTAACACCAGTAGTGGAACTGAAAATTCTCACCTGATTGAGGACGGGAATGTGATCATATCTGTTCAAGTTCTCCGCAAGGCAACTAAGGATTTTGCACCAGAAAATGAACTTGGCCGTGGGGGATTTGGAACTGTTTATAAGGGTGAATTAGACTATGGGACAAAAATAGCAGTGAAGAGAATGGAATGTGGGACAATTGGCAACAAAGCATTAGATGAATTTCAGGCTGAAATTGCTGTTCTTTCTAAGGTCAGGCACCGCCATTTGGTATCCCTGTTGGGGTACTCTACTGAAGGCTATGAAAGGCTTCTGGTGTATGAGTATATGCCTCAGGGTGCTTTAAGTAGGCATCTTTTCCATTGGAAGAGCCTGGCACTGGAACCATTATCTTGGACTAGGAGGCTCTCAATTGCTTTGGATGTTGCTAGAGGGATGGAATATCTTCATAATCTGGCCCGCCAAATCTTTATACACAGAGATCTCAAGTCTTCTAATATTCTTCTGGATGATGACTTTCGGGCAAAGGTGGCCGACTTTGGGTTGGTTAAACTTGCTCCGGATGGAGAGAAATCTGTTGCTACAAGGCTTGCTGGGACATTTGGATACCTTGCACCTGAATATGCTGGTAATTTTATTTTTTTTGAATCCCCTGTTAATTCTTAGTTCAAGCATTTATAAGAAAGTAGTTCTGAGATATTGGTATGCAAAAAACTTTGATTTATTATTACTGTAAATGTGATCTTGCCAACCTTCTTGCTTTTTGCATATTAGCTCATATTTTATTTTTTTTAGTCAGTTTGTTTACACCTTATAATCTATCAATTCCCCCTTTTAAACAGAAAAATAAAGTAATTTTTGGTGCGAGTTGTATATTGTTTTAAAAATATCAATCCTGAGTAATTGTCACTAAAACTTTGTTGAGTTGAATTGGTTGCAACTTCTGTTACCAAAAGATATGGAAGCTGATGCTGAAAATTCACTACCTGCTGACTACTTGGGCTGTCTTCAACTCAACAACTTTGAGTACTTTGAATGAGCATTAAAGTTGCCACCTTAGAGGAACATGGTCCAAAATATTACTTGAATTTAAAACTATGTGCATCTGATGAGCCCTTATTGAATGCTTCTGTTGCCACAGTTCAGATCTTACTCTTGTATTTTGCACTAAATGCAACGATCCTGTTTGCTGCCTGTTCTTGTTAGTTATGCCTATCTATGCTTTGTTTAATCCAGCAAAACCTTCTTTTTAATATGCTTCATTTCTGAAAAAGTTCCTAGGTGTTTGACAACCTCCAGATCATACACGTTTTAAGCTTCTGTTTTCTGTCAAACTGTGTTCAAGTAGAGATGCAATTAAACTAAAGATTGCATGGAATACGATTTTACACAAATATGTAGTGTAGAAAAGTGACCTAAATTCTACTAGCAGTGAGTATGATGTACTCATAGAGTTGTGACTTTATGATCCTTGGTGTATATCTAAACTAAAAACTGTTCAATTGTATTTGATTCCAAAATCAATTTTCTTGATCACCTAATTGTGGGAATCTGATGTCCTTAAGATGAATGTATTTTTTGGAATTTACATGTCATTATACACAAACAGTCTGATGCATTTGAGTCTCTTATGTTCAATTCTCTGTGTTTCAGTGATGGGGAAAATCACAACTAAGGTTGATGTGTTCAGCTTTGGAGTGGTGTTGATGGAACTTTTGACCGGATTAATGGCACTTGATGAGGGACGCTCAGAGGAAAGCCGATACTTGGCCGAGTGGTTTTGGCGAATCAAGTCAAGCAAACAGAAGCTTATGGCTGCCATTGATCCAGCACTTGATGCAGATGAAGAGACCTTTGAGAGCATCTCCCTCGTTGCTGAACTTGCTGGACATTGTACTGCAAGGGAGCCAAACCATCGACCTGATATGGGCCATGCAGTGAATGTGCTTTCCCTACTGGTTGAGAAATGGAAACCAATTAATGACGAATCAGATTGTTTATCCGGAATCGATTGCAGTCTACCCCTTCCACAGATGTTAAAGGTTTGGCAGGAAACAGAATATGAAGCCAGTCATACTAGTCTTGATGACAGCAAGGGAAGTATTCCAGCAAGGCCTACTGGATTTGCACAGTCCTTCACTTCTGCTGATGGTCGATAAGTAAACCAAACTCCAGTGCAATTAATGGGTTTAGTTGAATTCTTCTTAAAAAGTTGGTTCTCTAGTTGCCCCCAATGGATCTATATTGTCTTTCGAGGAGCATCTCCATTGATTGTTGCATACAATGAGATCATGGTCAGAATTCTAGTGCATGCGCAAGCTCCCTTGGTGATTCAGGAGTTTCTTGAGCTCTGTTAACTGTTGAAGTTATATACATAGAAAGCAGTTGATTATATATATACTTCTTTGTTTGTTATTCCTTGAATTATGAAGTCTGGTTTTTCATACTTAATTTATGTTTCTGTGTAAAGAATTGATGTCATTTTAAATGTATCAATTTATACCATACCCTTATTATTATCAACTCCTTGATCTTTCCTTTAATGCTCAGTTTCTTTTCCCCCTTTACCAATTGTGGGAGCGTAGGACAAATACAGCAACATGGTCACCAAATCATATTTGGCTGTTTCTTGAGCCAGTGAATAGGTGAGTGGTTTTAGCAATGTTTGTCACCAATTGTATCAGTTTGGGATCTGAATAGATAGAGTGATTAATATAAGCATGTAGAGAAACATATAACCAGAGTTTTGAGAGGGAAAATTTGAGAAAAGCCATGGATAATGTCACCATTTTGAGCAAATACTTGAAAAACGGATTTGAGAACTATCTTTACCACTTGGCCTACTCTTCAGAAGTAATTGATCATTCCAAAATCTACCTATCTAAAGAGTTTTATGATAGAATTGATGAATATGCTGCATGTTATTAATTTGGGAACTGAATCGTATCTAGTTCAAATGAAATATAGTTAAAATAATAATAATAATAATTTGGTTTGACCCTAGAGGGTGGCCCATGAGGGTGACTTCAACTAGCCCTTGAGGTTGGCTTCGGCCACCCCCATGTCTCAGATAAGGTGGCCGACTACCTCATATTTTTTATTTTGTTTTATATTTTTTTAAAAAAATTTAAATAATATTTTATTATTTTTTTAATTAATGGGACATATGGCAGCGTATATACCCTTGGATATACCCTTGAATGAGATTCTAATGGCCAGGATTTCAGCCATTTTTTTATGGGCAATTCGCAAGCTGGGGATCCCGATCCTTACCGTTCATGAGGCAAATGGTGCTCCTTCTATCAGTCACTAAACGGTATATCGAACAATGAATATTCCTGCATGCACAGCCATTCCAACTCCAACCCAACTCTCTCAACCTCCCAAAGGACCCAAACCGCCACCACTCACGAACCCAAACCAACCCTTCTTCCCTAACCAGGAGCGTTGTGTCTCCCTCCGACAGAGCAACAAACCCGTAGACCCTGTTGTTCTTTGGACCTCTTCTATAGCCCGGTCCTGCCGGAATGGCCGAATAGCCGAGGGCGCGGCAAAGTTTGCACGCATGAGGCTTGCCGGCGTTGAACCCAACCACATCACATTCGTTGCGCTTCTTTCGGGTTGTGCTGATTTTACACTAGAGAGTGTGATTTTTGGGGCTTCAGTTCATGGGTATGTTCGTAAGTTAGGCTTGGATAAGAGCGATGTGATGGTTGGTACAGCACTCGTTGGTATGTACGCAAAATGCGGTCGTGTGGATCTTGCGAGAGTGGTTTTTGATGGGATGGGTGAGAAGAATTCGGTGTCCTGGAATACGATGATCGATGGGTATATGAGGAATGGGGAAGTTGAGAATGCTGTCGAGTTGTTTGATCAAATGCCTAAGAGGGATGCGATTTCCTGGACCGCTTTGATGGGTGGGTTTGTCAAGAAAGGTCACGTTGAGCAAGCGTTGGTATGGTTTCGAGAAATGCAGCTATCCGGTGTGGAACCAGATTATGTCACCATTATTGCAGTCCTTTCTGCGTGTGCCAATTTAGGAACACTTGCTTTGGGGTTGTGGATAAATCGATTTGTTATGAAACAAGACTATGGGGATAATATTAGAATAAGTAACTCGTTGATAGACATGTATTCCCGATGTGGGTGTATCCAATTTGCTCGTCAGGTCTTTGAGAATATGCAGAGGCGAACCTTAGTATCATGGAATTCAATCATTGTGGGCTTTGCTGTTAATGGCCATGCAGAAGAAGCACTGGAGTTTTTCAGTTTGATGCAGAAGGAAGGGTTCAAGCCAGATGGAGTCAGCTTCACGGGAGCTCTCACAGCATGTAGCCATGCTGGATTAGTTGATGAGGGGCTCCAATTCTTTGATGAAATGAAGAGTGTTCATGGACTTACCCCTAGAATTGAGCACTTTGGTTGCATAGTGGATCTCTATGGCCGTGCAGGGAGGTTGGAAGACGCGTTTAATGTGATAGAAAACATGCCGTTGAAGCCGAATGAAGTTGTCTTGGGGTCGTTGTTGGCTGCCTGTAAGAATTGTGGAAATGTCAGTTTGGCTGAAAGATTAATGAATCGTCTTTCTCAATTGGACCCTGGTGGCGATTCCAATTATGTTCTCCTTGCGAATATATATGCAGCCGTTGGTAGGTGGGATGGTGCAGGCAAGATTAGAAGGAAAATGAAAGCCCGTGGCATACAAAAGAAACCGGGATTTAGTTCAATTGAGGTTGATTGTAGCATTCACAAATTTGTGGCTGGTGACAAGTCCCATGCCGACAAAGATTGTGTTTATGCAATGTTAGAGCTTCTATCCCTTGACCTCAAACTATGTGGTTATGTTCCTGAAACTATAGAAAAGGAATCTTACGAAGATGATTGAAACCTCTTATTGAGGTTTAGCGAAAAGAAACTAATGATGAAGCTAAAGAAATCAATTTTTTGATACAAAAATTTCTGTTTTTTGATGAATTTCTTGCTAAATTTTGATAGCTTTGTAATTTAAAACCATAACGAATTGATCTATTCATGAAATTAAACAATGAAATATCTGTGAAGTTAGCACCATAGTTCCTGAAAAGTTATAAATGTGATAGACAGATGAACTTCCTACCTGTTTAATTACAAAACCTCCTATTAGGAAGTTCATTGAATGGAAGTAGATTTAAGTATACAAGACACTTCAGTGAGTCAAAGCAGTCATACGGTCGATTTAATAGCTAGAGTTATGTGAGAAAGAATGATGATATACATGAAATCAATCCTAATGATTGTAACTCAATTTAGTTACTGTAACTCAATTTAGTTACTGTAACTCATATCAAACTATGGCGTTCTCTTTTTTTTTCTTTTTTTTTTTCTTTTGAGACAGTTTTCTATCGAGTTTCTCTCATGGCATATTCAAACAACCAATCATGCCACCAACTCGCCAAAAGCAACTATCTCACGTCCATATTATGGCAGGAAACTCCCTAGAAAATGATTCACACAAATGCTACACCAAGTCTCTTCCCAAAAAACTTCTCTGCCACCCTCTCAGCTACTTCTACCTTCCCATGAATCTTACAAGCCCCCAGCAAGGCCCGCAACAAAGCATCGTCAGGCTCCACCTCCATTCCCAAAATCAACTTCTCTGCTTCCTCCAACTGCCCCATCCTTCCGAACATATCTACCATACATGTATAATGCTGCAGCCTTGGTCTCACGCCAAACCTCCCTTCCATCATCTCAAAATATTGCTTACCCTTGTCCATCAACCCCCCATGACTACACGCTGTCAGAACCACGGTAAAAGTGGTAGCATCTGGCATCTCTCCCGTCCCCACCATTCTATCAAACAATTCAACCACCTCAGTGGACACCCCGTGCATTCCATACCCTGCCATCATTGCTGTCCACGAAATTACATTCCTAACCAGCATTCGATCAAACACTTTACGTGCATTAACCAAATCGCCGCATTCTGCATACATAGTCACCAAAGCATTTGAATTCGCCAAATCTAAGGAAAACCCATTTATCAAAACCGCTCCGTGAACTTGCCGGCCCAGTTGTAGAGCTGATAAGCGGGCACAAGATTTAAGCACAACGGGCAAAGTGTGGCAGTCAATGGGTTTGCCGGCAACGAGCATTTGGCGGAACATGGAAAGGGAGTCTGAGAACAAATTGAGAGAAGCATTGGCTCTGACAAGGACATTGTAGAGGAAGGTTGGTCGGCGAGTGGCGAAAGAGAAGATCACGTTGGCTTGGTGTAGTTGGGCACAGGATGCATAGGCTGAGATGAGCTTGTTTCGGATGAAATCATAGGGGGAAATGCAAAGTCTTATGGTTCGGGCGTGAACCTGTTTGAGTTTTTGGAGGTTCTTGGTGGAGGAGCAGGTCTCAAGGAGAGTGGAGTAGAAGGGTATGATCTTACTGGTGGTGGTCATATTGCAAACTGTTGATGCTGATCCTGGAAAGGTCTCTCCCCAAAACCTGCACAAAAGATTCTTCTAAATAAGCCAGAGCTCTAATTTTTCCACAATAATTTCAAGAATAAAGATAACATTAATTTAACTACATTACTTTAAATAAAACAATGAACATGACTCCGGCGGAAGAGGATTCTTCAACCTCTAGGTCCGTTTGTTACACGATTTTGGCAAAAGGTGAAGGCATTCAATTATTTTATTTTTTTAACATTTTCTTACTTTTAACGTCACATTAATTACTTTTTATTACTCTTCAAATAAAAAAATTATTACAAAACAAAAAATTTTTATTTTCCTATACCAAATATTCTTACTTTTTCACTTTTTCAAACTTATTTTTTTTTCACATTAATTAATTTTTATTACAATATAAAACCGAAATCAAAATCGAAATGAAATCATTTACCAAAAGAATCTAAAGGCTGCCAAACAGTCATGAGGTATAAGGGTATTTTGAATTGAAAAGGGAGCTATATATATACAGTGCTCTACTTCAATTTTGAATGGATAAAAAATAATTTTTAACATTACTCCTATATAAGTAGGTGCAGTTGTCTAGGAATTGGATTTCAAATGGAGAGAGGAGGGGAACCAACTTATGAACTTGTAAGTTGCGGTATCTATCATCACCAGTGTCAGTGATTTCGTGGTTTTAAGAAAATTCTCATGAGATTGGACATGACTAGGGTATAGGTTTGACGCTTTGCAATGAAGAATAACTCACGCAATAGAATAACCACAATTAATCGCCCCCTTTTAATTAAACATTAACACATGTGGACACTCAAAAGAGAGACTACGACATGTAGTAGGAAATATGGAAATTACTGATTATTGAGAATGTAAGGAGGGAGAGAGAAAGAAACACTAAGAAATATTAAGGACTACATTTTTCTCCTAATGCATTTTATTTCACTGATGATATATTTATACAAGTGATTTACCAGCCGTTATGCTTTGTTTCCTCGTTTCTTTTTGCTGCTTTGTTTTCTTTTCTTGCTTTGTCTTCTTGTCCTTTTTTTTGGCTTTTTTCTTTTTCTTGCTATTGCTATGTATCCATGTCTTATATGGCTTAATATGAAATTCAACCAAAAACAAAACAAAACAAACTTATCACACGGAGCTTAATCCATCAACCCCAACTGATCAACATTTAATTAATTCATATAATCAAGCTCTCACCAAGAAAGCAACTCAAACACCAAGAATTTAAATTTCCATGCACTAGTTCCATAGAATTCCTTACACGTATGGTATATGTGTAAGGAATTCTACCAAAACCTCCAAAATCGAAGGGAGAGAGAGATTCATACCTTCAAACACAGCCTACGGGTGCGTTTGGGAGTGCGTTTTTAAAAAAATAATATGCGATTTTAAACCAAATCGCAATTTTAAAGTGTTTAGGATTGCAATTTGGAAATCGCAAATTTTAAAATTGTGGAAAAATCTACAATTTTTATAAGCTGATTAGAGGGTGCTTATTCAAAAAAGTGCGAATTTAAAACAAAATTACGATTTCTATTAAAAAGATATTTGGCTAAATAGTTACCTATTTTGTGCTAGAATTTAAAAAAATACCAAGAATACCCACTTAAAACATATAAACCATTCTTGTCTATTTTCTCTCTCAGTCTCTTCTTCCTTTCTTCATTGTTGTTCATCCTCTCTCCGCTCCTCTACCAGGTAAAAATCTGACCTTAATAATTTCTTTCTCTCCATATAACTCTTTTGTGTTTGGTGTTTGGTGTTGTTTTTTGTGATTTGTATGATTATTGTGCCTTTTTATATGTGTTTATGTTCTTTAACCGATTTCTATAGAGTAATAAGCGTTTGTGATTTTTTTTTTCTCAAAATTTTATTTAGATTACTATACAAGTAAGTGTTGGCAATTTTTTTTTTTTTTTTTTGAGAAAAAAAACCATNAATCTGCGATTTTTATAAGCTGATTAGAGGGTGCTTATTCAAAAAAGTGCGAATTTAAAACAAAATCACGATTTCTATTAAAAAGATATTTGGCTAAATAGTTACCTATTTTGTGCTAGAATTTAAAAAAATACCAAGAATACCCACTTAAAACATATAAACCATTCTTGTCTCTTTTCTCTCTCAGTCTCTTCTTCCTTTCTCCATTGTTGTTCATCCTCTCTCCGCTCCTCTACCAAGTAAAAATCTGACCTTAATAATTTCTCTCTCCATATAACTCTTTTGTGTTTGGTGTTTGGTGTTGTTTTCTGTGATTTGTATGATTATTGTGCCTTTTTATATATGTGTTTATGTTCTTTAACCGATTTCTATAGAGTAATAAGCGTTTGTGATTTTTTTTTTCTCAAAATTTTTTTTAAATTACTAAACAAGTAAGTTTTGGAAATTTTTTTTTTTTTTTTTTGAGAAAAAAAACCATAAAAATTTTAAGGTTTTTTTTTTTGGCAGTGTACAGTAACAATTTGTGAAGAATTTTTTTATTTTATTTTTAAATGGGTAGTCCACTGTAACAATTTGTGATTTTTTTTAATATATTTTTTTAATGGGTAATGCACAGTGATAATTTGTGATTTTTTTTAAATTTTTTTTATTGTGCATTGCACAGTGATCCGTCAGTGTGCATCGGATCACTGTGCATAATGCACAGTGATGTGCACAGTAACAATTTGCAATAATTAATGACTTTTTTTTTTTTTAATGCCATTTCGTTTCAATGTTTATAACAACTCACATGTCCATATATGAAATACTAGTGAATGATAAATTATAACTCAATGTTTTTATAATTCATACTATTGTTTCCATAGGTGTTAAAAATGGAGACATATAGACAATGTTAGTTATTTTACTGTTATAAAGAAATGTGTTTATTAGTAATTTGGCCAAGAAATCGCAATTATATGCTAATGTTATCCAAATACTCAATTAATAAAAAAAAGTACTTTTTAGCATGTTTTACCAAACGTATGTACAATTTTAAAAAGTAGCGATTTCTAAAAATGAAATTTTTGAAAACGTAATTTTTAAAATCGCACTTATTAAAATCGCACTCCCAAACGGGCCCTACAAGTTCTTTGATATTTTCTGCTTCTCTTTCCCCTCAATCACATGAATATCTGTCAACCAAAACATAAAAGGAAATAATATATACACTGCTGGAATCCTCAACTCCGCCACAGCAGAGAAGGAATATGGTATATTTCTTCAAGGAAATACACGGATTGCTACCAAACTGAAATGCAACACTCAAAAAGGAAATATCCTATTCCTCCGACTATTACATGTTTTTTCTCTTCTTAAACGCTTTTTTAAATCTAGGGTAATACCACTTCTCTAGTTTACACGTACGGCCTCCCTCAAACTACCACTCAATTGAGAATGTCCTCCACAAATTTTCAATTGTGACAATATCCTCCACAAACTATTAAAAATTGTTAATATTCTTCACAATAAAGAAACTACCCTTAGTAAAATAAAACCTAGTAAAAACCTAAAACTAAAATAAATAAATCGAAAGGGTGGCAAATTTTAAATTTTTTTTAAAAAAAATCCTTTTTGTGAGAAAATAATTAAAAAAATTCGATTTTTTTTTTTTGGTAATAAAATTTGAAAATTTTTGTTTTGCTTTATAAATTTTTTAAATAAAAATTTCCGTTTTAAAAAAATTTACCATTTTCGTTTTTAAAAAAATAAAATTCGTTTTCTAAAACAAAATTTTTTTAAAAAATTAATATATATATTTTTAATTTATAAGGGTATTTTTGTCTTATTAAGAAATATATAGAAACATTTTTATCTTTTTGCTTGCCTTGAGAAGGACATTAACAATGTTTTACTAGTTTGAAAGGGATATTGTCACAATTGAAAGTTTGGGGGAGGGAGGAAAACATTATCAATATTTAGGTAATATATAGTTTGAGGAGGGTATATGAACTTTACCCTTAAATCTACCGTTGGATTGGGTGAGTCCAATTATAATATTTTTGGACTCTTCATATAAGTGTTGAGTTGAACTAGTCTCGGGGTGTGGGTAGAGTTTGTTTTAGTTTATTTTATATTTTGAATTTGAACATATTTGAATGTAAATCAATTGGGCTGATTTACCAATTTGAACAATTTGGTTAGTTCAGCTCATTTTCTTTTATTCTCTGGATCTTTCATTTTAGTATTTCTCTTTCAAACTAGGGGTGTTCAAGTAGGCGGTCATAAAACCGCTCTACATATGCTATTTGCTCATCCACGTGATTAATTTGCCGGCGGATTTTCAGCCCCTAACTCCAAGTTGGCGGACCGGCGGTTAAAAATTTCATTTATAACTTTTTTTTTTTTTTGTTCCTTAGTCCTAACTACTAAGTATATATTGAGCCACGATCTGGTGACTTGTTTCTTACTAGTACGATATATACTTGGAAGTTGGAAAGATAATAAATCATCTTTAATTTGGCGAGGAACGTGGAAGGAAAAATGGTAGAGATCGATGGTTATCAAATTTTCCATAAAATCATCAAATTTTGCCCTATATATAGGGCATTAAAAAAAACACTCTTTAAAAAAACCAATTACTTAAGAGAGAGTCAAGACCAAATCAATTATCCGACATTAAGTACTGCAATTACTGCTATCTTTTAAGTTTATAGCGTCAGCACCGTCACATCCCTCTCCCTCCCTCCCATGGACCATGCATTGATTTGGAAGCTCACACATGTTGCACTTCATTTAATTATATTCCAATCCCAGAAAAAGGCACAGAGCATAAATGGTCATTGTTGACTGTGATGTCTGTGCTCCTGCTCCTGCTAAAGAATCCCATCCATCCCATTCATCTTACCTTTATATTTAATTCCTTTGTCGTTTATCTTCTTCTTGCCAAACCCAGTTTTAGCCATCATTTTCAAAATAAAGAGAAACAAGAACATGAGATATATGATAGAACATTATATTTATATATATATTTGGCATTCAAAAAGAAAGAGGGAGATCGAGCTTAGGATCCGTCTATGACAAGTACTAGACATGCATGAAAATCTAAACATATTTCTGAGTACAAGCAAAATGCCATATATCTAGCTTCCGTTGAAATTAAGCGAGAGGCCTTAAGAGTATTCCAACGGGCAATATTTAGGGAGTTCTAGGCTTTTTGGGGCTGCCGCCGTTGTGGTGCAACGGGTCCGGGCCGGAGGGAACCTGCCTCAAACCAACAAAGCTCCGACCATTTCTACTGGTTGTTGATCCTTTCTGGACACCCTTCACAGCCTCTTTCATCTCCTTCAAACCAGCCATCAGCTATACAAATGGAGTGGAAATTTCAGAAACATCAACAACTAAGCAAAGAACTAGGAGTAAAGCCCCCCATGCACTAAAGTTCAAAGCAGATATGCGTTAAAACCGACCTTTCTGTTCTCTGTCTTCAAGGAAGCTGCTGCCTTTGAGTAAAAGCACCCATGCCCGCCACCATCGCAATCTGCCAAATAAACCAATTTCAATCACTAAATATATAGACAGATACAAAAGCAAAAATATATATATGCACTTTCTTTCTTTATTTTATTTTTTTGGGTTTAGTTCTTTTTGCACTGCTTGTTGACAAACTTTTGAAAGTGTACGTACTAGGTTGTCTGTCTGGGAGAGAAAGAGAGGGGAAAGATCGAGACAGACCCGAAGTTCCCTCCATGAACACCAAACACAAAAGCACAACGCAAACCAGACATACGAACATGTGCTTGGAGGCCATTTTGCTGCGAAGATCGAGTAGTAGTGCAACGCAAGTAAGTAAATTAGCTGAGAGAGCTGTGTAGGCTTACTGCCGAAGGAAAAACCCGGCCAATTTATAGAAGGTCCACAAATGATTGCCCATGCAGCCATTTGTGGAGAAATGATTGACTTTTATTTGCACACACACACCCTCTCTCTCTCTCTCTCTCTCTCTCTCTCACCGTCAGCCGAACCAAATATTTATTAAACCTCTCAAAATGAATGACAGCTAGCGCCGTCTTCAGTGACGTGACTGACGTCGGTGCACCGTCACAGGCATCTCTCATGTAGGCACGTGCCAAACCCTGACCCTCCCCAGTCCCCGCGCGCCACCACCGCACCTGGAAGCCGACTACTGACGTCATGGTTTGACATCGGAGGAGTATGTTTTCCGTTATGCCTTTGATTCCCCCTACGGCTGCCTACGTGGGATTTTCGAGTAGCAGAGAGAAATGGGGTGATGATGGTACATATTTACTTATGGTGTGATCGAGGAGAAGATTTTGCATCATGGAATAAGATATACTGATTGATTTGCTGTTTTCCTTCCGTATCCTTTGCGCCGTGGCAACTGGCAACTTTCTTTTCCTTTTTTCTTTTATTTTTTTAGATCATAACAAACAAAACATCCCCTCTCAATTCAATTAAAGAGTTCTTCAATTAATTAATATTATAATATATCCTTCTATTGTTGTAATATTCTAATTAATTGTCAACCCATATATATATATATATACACGTCGATATATTCATGCCATTCTTTGTAAAATGAATCACCCAATGACGGTATTTTAAAAGGTCTATTTGTAATTTTGTTAATATGTTTTAAGTGGTGCATGGTTTTTGTTATATAAATTTTTTTTTTTTTTTTTTGAATGTTTTCGTATTTTAATTATTTATTAATATTTTTGTTTTGATAAGGAAAAACAAAAGAAGCTATGTTTGCCATATTGACTTGAAAAAGAAAGTGGTTCAAAATTGTAGCAGATTTAATTAATATGAGAAAAAAAGTACAAATGTTTTGTATGAAAAAAAAATATATTTTATAGTGATTTGTTTATTTGAATAATAATAAAAAGTAATTGATATGATTTAAAAAAATAAGAATATTATGAGTTAATTTTAAGATGAATAGATAGGAATTTTGTTGAGGTCATTTGGCAAACACAGACAGAATTTTTAGTAACCACTCAATCAACACCATAGATAAGATAACCTCGAACTATATATAACAATAATGCAAAATTGGTATAAAAAGAATAATATGAGAATAATGTATAACTAATATGAATGCATTGGTCTGTTTTGGTGAGTCTGTCTGGAACAGATTTGTTCTTATAACTGAAGATTAATCATGAATTTGTTCCTAAAACTAAATCCCTTTATCTGTTTCAACTGAAGATTTGTTCTTACACAGCCAAGATTTGTTCCTAAACTCTAAACACTGCCAGAATTTTTAGCAACCAATCAATCAACACCATAGATAACCTTGAAATTTATATAATAATAATGCAAAATTGGTATAAAAAGAAATATGAGAATAATGTATGACTAATATGAATCCCTTGATCTGTTTCAGTTGAGTCTGTCTGGAATAGATATATTCTTACAACTAAATATTAGTCATGAGTTAAAGGATATTAATGTCATTTTTTTTTTTTTTTTGGCAAAATTGATGTTTATCATTGATAAAAAAATCCGAAGTTACAAAACTCTAAATTACAAGAGCTACACGCTCTAAAGCAATCGTATCAAAAATACATGGGGGTGTCTCCTCCATCCAAATATTATCACCGCAATTTTTAACGGCTTCTCTAGTCATCCCGTGGGTGGCTTTGTTAGCATTTCTCTTCACATGTCTAACCTTGGCCGTTCAAAACTGTTGAAAGAGGCATCTAGTATTATCTCTAAGGTATTAATGTCATAAATAGGCATTGAATGTCAAATTGTTTTGTTTTTGTTTTTTTTTTTTGTTTTTGACATATTCACACAAGAGAAAGGAAATGGAGGATTCGAACTAGTGACATCCGCATTATGAAACGTGGTTCACAGTTAATTAAGTTATCCTTTAAAAACTGATTGTCAAATTATTATATATGTATCTATAATTAGTAACCTTCGATTATGATTTTTTAAAAGCTCTTGCTCCATATGTGAAAAGAAAACACATGAAAATTAAGGAATTTTGTGTATGTTTTTTTTTTAAGAGGTGAAGGAGGCTGACGTAATAGTTCACAATTGTAACGTAAATTTAGATTTGAAAGTGGAGCCGCCCAGCCAACCAAATGCAGAGCATGATGTCATGTCAAAGTAATATTTAATTACTGCGGGCAACCACATCTTCTGCGTTAATAAATAATAACCAGGGTAAAAAGCAGAAGGGATAATGGCGATTATGGAAGAAAAATAAAAACCACGCCAATCACTCTCAGTCTCAGTCACTTCCGTCATGCAAAATCCTCCATAAAATTAATTAACACCGTCATCAATTAACCATATTTCATCACCACCCATCCCAGTTGTACTCTCTTACCCCAGGACTCTCAATTAAAGTTAAAAAGTTAAAAATAAATAAATTTCTTAATTTAAGTTAATAATTCATTAACTCCCCAGCAGTTTCTTTTTGTAAATTGATTTTTAAGGATGATCAGTTTGATATGAAATTTGTATCATTTGATATTAGAATCATCCATCAAATCAAGTATGAAATTAAACCCAATTTATCAATATGGGAAAATCAAATGAGTCGCGACTCTATGGCCGAGTTATGAACGAATCAACATATAAGTTGAACTAAAATGTTTTGGTGTTAGAAGAGTTATTAGGATTAGTAAGTCATTAAATTTTAGGGTAATTTGATCATTGTGATATTTCTTATTCCTGTATATTAAGATGTTTGTATAAAGTTAATAATAAGCTGAATAATACAACAACCTCCTCTTCTCCTCTAAACTTCTTGCTACAAATCTCTTAACAGATGTACTATATGGGTATAGCATATATTAAGTCATCGAAGGCTTAGGTGCTGAAAAACAAAAAAAAAATGATCTTTTATTTTATTTCATATTTCAACAATAATTTTGAGTCCCAAAATTAATTCACACCAACCATCACACTCTTTGATCTTAATCATGTTCAACATACAATCAAGGTTTTACATACAATCAAGGTTTTTATTTTGCATGTATAAAATACAAAGGCATTCACACGTACACTAGCTCTTTGAACTTTAATCATCTACAACATGAGGGTCCAGACCCATTCCCTTTCTTGTGCTTCCCACAAACAGATCCCCGGACTTTATCCACCCAGGAATTCTTCCGCTGATCGTCGTGAATGGGAATTGTGCCACCGCGTCTTTCCTTCCAAGAGAAACAATTGCAATTGCTGAACCACGCTTGTAAATTGCCATTTTGCTTTCATTTCCTCCCGTCATCAATAGCTTCAAGTTCTTCGCAGCCACAGCAGCATGCTTTTGCGCCAAAAACCCTTGTTTGATTTCCTGAAAGTAGCAATTTTCATACTATCAGTTTGAGTTCAGAACAACTAGAACTGTGAAGAGATAAATCACAACGAAACTAAACAAAGCAAAACAATAAGAGTGTGGCAATTGGCACTTACCGGAATATCAGTAATATCTCCGATCGCAAATATGTTCTTTCGACCCTTGACTCTCAGATTCTCATCAACCATCAAGCTTCCACGACTATCTAAGTTTTTCTTTAACACAGTTTCCTTAAGCCATGCTGAACCCGGTGGTGTCCCTGTGCATAAAAAATAGCAATCTGCATTGATAATTTCTCCTTCTGAAGTATGATAAGTTTTGCTTTCTTCTGAAACAGAGTCCAAATTTACTCTTTGCTCCAATATCACTTCAACTTTCTTTGATGCCAACCAGTGCAGAGTCTTGTTTGCAGCTTTTGGGCCAATAAATTCCAGCAACCTTGATCCATTATGCACCAGAGTAACCTTCTTATCTGGGAAATCAACAGCAATTTCTCCAGCAAGTTCAACACCAGTGGGGCCTCCTCCAACAATTAAAATGGAACCAGCTGAATTTATCTTTTGATTTTCTGCCGGTGCAAAAATTACATCATTAAGCATAGGTTCAGAGTAGCATACAGATGCTCCTTTTTCTTAGCCCAATATAATTGAAGTTAGCTCTAAACAAGTTAGAATTCCATTGAATAGTTATTCTGAACTGTAATAATTACCTTTTCAAGGTTTTGTTAGGGTTATCAATGCCCTTTATAATCCAATAGTACTCCTTGTTTCAAATGGCATAGGATTAGATTCAAAAGAGGGGGCTAGTACAAGAGTGTTTGTGTTCATTTTTTCTTTATATTCTAATTGAATGCATAGCAACATCGAGAACATTAATAATTTAACCACTACTCTGATATTCTTCCATACATACGAACTTAGACTCTGCCTCAATGAGTGGGGACCCAACATATGAAAATTTTCAATTTTAAATAGGAGGTAAAGTAATGGCAGAGATTAGGATTTTGATATCATAATAAATCACCATTTTCCATTTATTTCAAAAGTCTAAACTGATGGTGAAATACTGAATTTAATTACTTAATCATTATTCTAACCATGAAGTTCATTCACTTAACAGCATTAGTTTACACCCTAGCAAGCAAGCTGCCACAACCTCTTGTGAGATATTGACACCATTAAAAGAACATATTTGATGAAACAACTTTGATTCAATTTCTTCGAAATTTTACCTTAGATAAGATAATGCTCAATTTTGAGTTATATAAAATGGCATGGAAGTTAATTGCAACTAGACAATGTGATGGCAGCCATGTTTCCCAAGTATCTTGCTTATAAACTCTCATAATACTGGAAATTCTCACTAAATAATGCAGCCATCACCAAAACACATATATGCAATCTGCCAATTGTCTCAGCACTTAGTATAGTAGTTGATGAATAATGAAGATGATGCTTCAGTTCAGTTCACATATAGATTTACCTGCTTTGAATTGATTAAGTCTCTCAGTCCTCCTTTCCGGGACAGGATAGGTATGGCCAGTGGCAATGACGAGAAAATCATAGGGAATCAGCTGGCCGTCTGCAGTTGACACTTCAGTTTCAGTGATATTGACTGCACTGGATGTAACAACACGGCCATTGGTGAGGTATTCTCCATGGTTGATCACTGACCTTTTCCCAAACGATGGCTCCACCATTGCCCTCAACTTTGCCCAGGGAATCTCAAAATACTCCTTCCTGTTTTCAATTTTGTTCTCACTTAGCAACAAAGATGATTACAGCTCTGTACATGGAAAATTCTACATAGTGCCTCATGTAATGATATAGCCCAACAACATTTTAGAATCACTAAACAAAAACCAAAAGCCCTAAGAAAAAAAAAAAACACAGAGAAGAATGAAACTTAAAACGTAAAGCAAGTGATAGAGATATAACTCTGTCGTAAGGTGGAACCAATTAATCAAGTTGTTAGGAATGGGATTAGGTGTATATTTGGGGGTTTCATGTACACTAGAGCTTTGACTAATTTCCTGCAATAAACTCATGTATTACTTGTTACACAAGGAGGAATATCTCTATTTTGCGAGAAATTCATGAATATTTGGTATCCATATTATGCAAGGAGGCATTGCTTTTGCTAATTCAAATTGAAGACAAGTATTCACAGCAGCATAATGTAATTTCAATTAAAATACTAATCAAATGATTAAATTTACTGTTTCTTATCAGCTAAGCTCGGTGATTTAACAATTTCGATCCCAAATAATTAAATTCACACTTTCCGTTTAGCTTAAGTTTTTAAGATTACTGGGATTCGTCATGATATCACCGGTGATTCAACAAATAATATTAGAGAATAACAATCATGTCAGCAAAATTGTTATTAAGTCCCACACAGGAAAGAGGTGAAATTTGTCTGAATTCAAGAGAGAAAGAGAGAGAAAGAGTACGGGTCAATGAGAGTGACATCGGCGTGGAATTGGAGGGATCTAGCGAGGGTGGAACCAGCAACGCCTCCTCCGATGACGACCAACTTCCGGCTCGCCGCTTCCAACTCTTGCGTCTTCATTTTTTGCTGTGTCTTCTCGATCAGAGGATTTGGCGATACCGATTTCTGATCTTAATTTCAGAGCATTACGTTAAGGTTTCGAATTGAGAGAGAGAGAGAGGAATTTTAAAGGGATTTTGGGCGCAGAATTGTCAACGGGTTTCTGTTGAATTTTGGGTGTTGCCGAGCTGGTAGAATAAGCCAAGAAAGGCAAATGGTATCCCATCCCATGAGTCCATGACCCGCGAAGAATAATACAAGGGGATAATTACATTTTCCTCCATCAACAATATGACATTTTTTTTTTCATTAATTATCGACTGTGACACCCGACCCATGAATTATCATTTTGTATCTAAAATACTATTCTGTTAGTTAAAAGTCCATTCTGTCAATCAAATGCGTTAACTCAAGCAGTCTACTTGTCACTCTACCCCATGAACTACAATGCATTATTATTTTGCCCCATGAACTATAACGCATTATCACTTTGACCGTCTAAATTAACGTATTTGACTGACGGAATGGGTTTTTGACTAACGGAATAGGGGTTTTGGGCACAAAATAGTAATTCATGAAATCATGTGTCACAGTTGGTAGTTCATTAGGACAAAGTGAAAATACGTCGTAGTTCATGGGGAAAAAAGTAATTACCCATAATAATAATATGAAATGATCAAAGTATGAACACGTGCTTAAACGACAAATCTATATATATAATACCCTTAATATATTTTTAAAATTTAATTTATTAATTTTATATATTTTTTGTTTGAATTTTTTTATTTTGGGGTATTTTTATCTTTTAATAAGATTTAACGGGTAAAAGAAAATATTTCATCCAATTTAACGAGTTTGATTGACGAAATGGGAGTTTGGGAAGAAAATGGTAGTATGATAGGGTTGAACAATAAAAATTTGTAATTCATAGGAAAAATTGATAATGCATTGTAGTTGACAGGAAAAAAAAGTAATTACCCAAAAAGATATTGTTGTTTGTGTTAGTTGAGTGTTTGGACAACATGAAAGATTAAAAAATTATTCTCTTTTACTTTTAAGGAAAACTTCACTTACCCCCATAAACTTTGGTCACTTTTGCATATACTCCCATAATGTTCAAAACATCTCACTTAGGTGTATCAAAGTTTGATTTTCTCTCACTTTGCCCATTTCGTATAGAAAATCCTAATAGAATGTCAATTTTACCTCAAAACTACGCGTCGTTTTGGGAACAGTGTAGTTATGGACTCAAGGGTAAAATTAGAATTGCAAAGAATTTTCTGTATGGAATGGGCAAAGTGAGAGAAAACCAAAGTTTGATACACTTAAGTAAAAACTTTTGAATATTGGGGAGTATCTGCAAAAACTGCAAAAGTTCAGGGGATAAGTGAAGTTTCCCCTCACTTTTATTTCATATTTCAACAATAATTTTGAGTCCCACAATTAATTCACACAATCACACTCCCTAAACTTATTCATGTTCAACATACAACTATACAGGGTTCTTGTTTTCTTTGTGTTTTCCATATTTTTGCATGTATAAAATACAATTGAACTTCAATCATCTGCAACATGAGGTTGTAGACCCATTTGCTTTCTTGTTCTTCCCACAACCAGATCCCCAGACTTTATCCACCCAGGGAGTCTTCCAATGATCGTCCCGAATGGGAGTTGTGCCACTGCGTCTCTCCTTCCAAGCGAAATGATTGCTGCCACTGCTGTACTCGGCTTGTAAGTTGCCATTTTGCTTTCATTTCCTCCTGTCATCAATAGTTTCAAGTTCTTCGCAGCCACAAGAGCATGTCTTTGGGCCAAAAACCCTTCTTTGATTTCCTAAAGTACCAATTTTCATACATAAGATTTGATTAACACATACCACTAACATTTAGCTTGCAAGAATGCATCGAACTAGGGGGGAAAAGAAAGAACTTCCAGTAATAGAATCAGGATACATGTGTTTGATCGAGATTATGCACATTGGACATACATATTGCATGGTTTTCCCAGCTACATTGGACATTTTTTCATATTTTTATCTATTTAATTGTACTTTATTTGATTTATTAATATTTTCTATGATCAATTGGATGATAATAACAGAGTGACAAACAATTGGCACTTACCGGAATATCAGTAATATCTCCAATAGCAAATATGTTCTTTTGACCCTTGACTCTCAAATTCTTCTCAACCATCAACCTTCCATGAGTATCCAAGTTATTCTTCAACATAGTTCCCTTAAGCCATGCTGAACCCAGTGGTGTCCCTGTGCATAGAAAATGGCAATCTGCACTGATAATTTCTCCTCCTGAAGTTTGGTAAGTTTTGGTTTCATCTGAAACAGAGTCCAAATTCACTCTTTGCTCCAATTTCACTTCAACTTTCTTTGATTTCAACCAATGCAGAGTCTTGTCAGAAGCTTTTTGTCCAATGAAATCCAGCAACCTTGATCCACTATGCACCATAGTAATTTTCTTATCTGGGAAATCAAAAGCAATTTCTCCTGCAAGTTCAACACCAGTGGGGCCTCCTCCAACAATCAATATGGAACTTGCTGAATTTATCTTCTGACTTTCTGCAGTAGCATGAATTACATCGTTAAGAATTTCCTTGTCAATGTTGTATCTTGCTTTTGAACTCTCATAATACTGGAAATACTCATCAAAACACATATATGCAATCTGCCAATTGTCTCTCAGCACTCAGTTTGATGAGAATGAAGATCATAATATGCTTCAGTTGCCTACATAGATTTTACCTGCTTCGTATTGATTGAGTCTCTGAGTCTTTGATTCTGGGACAGATTCGGAATGGCCGGTGGCAATGACAAGAAAATCATAGGGAATCAGCTGGCCGTCTGCAGTCATCACTTCAGTTTCAGTGACATTGACTGCACTGGATATAACAAGTCGGCCATTGGTGAAGTAGTCTCTGTGGTTGATCACTGACCTTTTCGCAATTGATGGATCCACCATTGCCCTCATGCTTGCCCATGGAATCTCAAAATACTCCTTCCTGATCGAATTCACTTTTGTTTTCACTTAGCTATAATAATGATGGCACCTCTGTATATGAAAAATTCTAAAAGGTGGCTCTGTACATGAAAAATTCTAGAACAAATTAATCAAATTCGTTGGGTGTTTATTTTTGGGCTTCATGTATGCTAGAGCCTTGACTAATTTTCTGCCAGAAATTCATCTACAAAAACAGGCATATTTGCTTTATATATAAATAATCTTTGAACATTAATTAAATAATCTTTTGAATTAATCGTGATTCATTAAATAATATTAGATAACAACATTCATGTATGTACAAGAATCACGTGAGCAAAATAGTTATTAATTCTCACAATAGAAAAGAGGCGTAATAATTTCTTTAAATTCAAGAGAGAAAGAGTACGGGTCAATGAGAGTGACGTCGGCCTGGAATTGGAAGGATTTAGCGAGGAAGGAGCCGGCAACCCCTCCTCCGATGATCACCAACCTCCTGCTCGCCGCTTCCTTGTCTTGCGTCTGCATTTTTTGCTGCGTCTTCTGGATCACAGGACTCGTCGATATCCAGAGAATTACGTTTTGTAAGATATATATATATATAGAGAGAGAGAGAGAGAGAGAGGAATTTTAAAAGGGGTTTGGGCGGAGAACAGTGAAAGGCATCTTGTTCAATTTTGGGGTAGGAGGACAACGGTCAAACCGTTATCGGAGACTAAGATGTCTCCTTCCAGAAGAGCTATCTAAATTCGTAGATTATTAAAAAGTTAAAAACTTCACTTAATCCTCTCACACTACTATTTCAATACAATTTATCCACAAATTATAGATTACAATAATTTATCCTCCAAATTATCAAAATAATAACAATGTACCCCCAATACTAATAAAATGATGAAATTACCTTTATTAAAATAAAAAAACTAAAATACTAAAATTTAATTTTTTGGGGACAACTTCACTTTGATTCCCTGAACTTCTACGCAATTTGATAAACCCCCCTCTCTAAACTTTAAAATCTCTTATTTTGGATCCATTGAATTGCTCTCAATTAAAACTTTTTCATTAATTTTAGCCGTTCAAAAAAAAAAAAAAATATCCCTCATTTTGGTTTTTTTTTTTAAAATAAAAAAACGTTTTGAAAATTGAAATTTTATACAAAAGTCAAGAGTATAAATGTCATGTAATATTTAAAATCTGACGGAGGGGTCCACATTGAGAGCAATTGAAAGTTCAGGAGTCCAAAGTGAGATTTTAAATTTTGAAGGGTTTGTCAAATTGAATGGAAGTTTAAGTGATCAAAATGAAGTTTTTCTATTTTTTTTTCAAATTTTTAAGGGTATTTTTGTCTTAGTGAAAATTCTATAGGAGTAATTTCATCATTTTGCTAGTATTGAGGGGTACATTGTCACTGTTTTAGTAGTTTGAATGGTAAATTGTCGTAATTGATAGTTTGAGAAGTAGATTGTTATTGGGATGATAATTTGAAGGGGTTAAGTGGACTTTACCCTAATTAAAAAGTAGAGAACTGATTCATTTCTTCCTTTCTGTCTTTATCTATTTTTGTTAACTTTTAAAATTATAATTAAATTTGTAGAACTATGAGTAAGACATATAAGAATGCCAAAGATTTAATGATTTTAAAAGGGAAAAAAATAAATAAATCAGAGAAGAACCGAAAAATAATGAACAACGCATCCCTAAAAATAGACTCATTGTCAATTTGTCATATCTGTAATTATCTTTCATATTAAGAATTAAGCAATTAATAACAATATCAACGGTATTGGATAACAATATCTTATGTATATCATTTTATCACATAACATTGTCTTAAATATGTTTAAACTCTTGTTCTTAAGGGATAGCTTAATCAACTGAAGATCACGCCTCATGATTTATGAAACAAAAGTTACTAGATCGAATCTTTATCTCACTTTTTAAGAACCTAGTTGGTATTGAAACAAATACATATACATAAACAAATGTTAAATTTGTTAAAGTTTAAAGGATAAAATAGAAAAGTGCCTCTAAAGTTTGAGCTACTACTGTTCATTGGCAAATATATAGTATGCTCATTCTTTGGGTGAATTCATAAATTGGACTACATAAACAACCTCTTCCCATCTATGATTATAAATGTCCATCCAACACAGTAATTGGGCTTGGGTTGAGTGAATTATAGGTTGGATCTGTCATTAAGCTTGGGCATACTGGGCCTATGAATGTCTCCAATTTACGTTTTGTCATACTATAAGTAGGAACAAAGTTTTCCGAATTTCTTTTAATTGGGTTCAAAGATTTTTTTTTTTTTTTTTTTAAATTCCGTCTATTAAATTGACATATATTATAAAAACATATAAGTTTTGACATATGAGGCGTTACTAAATGTACTTTGTCCTATAACTAATCAAATTTCTCTAAAATTGTTGGGTCTCTTATTAATGCTATTATTAACTCCTCCAACTCAGTCATCTTATTGGACTGATGTATCAATACCATAAACTAGGAATAAATCTAAAGAGCTGATGGACAATGTCGCAAAGTGGTAGTTCGAAGACCACGCCTCATAAAGTGAAGGTTACTAGTTTGAATCCCTTTTTTCTTTTTGCGGACAAGTCAATAAAGAGTTAATGAGCACTGCCACATCAACCCAATGAAATAAGGGTAAAACCGAAGCCAAAGTTAACCTCTAAAGACTTTGAATACAGTTAGGGTTGATTTTGTGCAGATCTGAATGAAACCAAACTGAACAACATGTTCTGATTGCTGGGATTTGGCTTAGGTGGTTAATTAAGAAAACTAGTCATATTTTTTTTCAACGGTCAAAATATAATTTATAATTGTAAAACCTAGCTAACTAAAAGTTATTATAACGGTGAGCGTTATAGTAATTAATGCTCATATTTTGCTCGTGAGGCCATGTGCATCCATCCAAACTGGGGTGAGAGATGAGATGCAACTATAAATGATCTATTTATTAATTACTTTGTTTATTTTGCATTAAATAATAATAATAATAAAAATGCTAAGTATCCTTTTAGTGTTCTCTCAACTATGAAGTGGTTTTTAAAATCATTAATAGATTAAAAATTAATAATGATAATATTAAATTCAACAATAAATTTAAAAATCACATCATAGTTTTGAGAGAACACAAACACTAGAAAAACACTTAGCATTTTCTTAATAATAATAATAAGAAGAAGAACACCATAGGATCGATGACGTGTAGCCAGGTGCCAATCCAGGTAGATGGAGCACTGGTTTTCAGCTAGCTTGGGGCCGGGCGGGAAGAAAGGTCGAAGGACCACCACGTTCGTGATATCACACCAAATCGATCGATCTGGGTTTTAATTGTTTCGGAAATGAAAAGGAACATGGCTAGGTGTGAGTGAACAGTGACCACTCGATCCCTCCATGCGCATCATAATGAAATTTCTTTTTCTTTTTGGTGTGAATTAATGATAGTGAGTGAAAGTGTGTGAAGAACTCTTAATGCATGCCCACGTTTTGATTTCGTCTACTCAAAGCAGTCTATTGCAATTTGCAAACCCTATCTACCTAGCCGCCCTCTATATAACAAAACTTTGTTATGATTAGTTTGTTTTAGTCCTATGCTTTGTCTAATGTGATTATTAGGCCTCTAAATCTTCTTTGTTTGTCCATATAACAAGTGCCATGATGCCGGATAAGACGGGTTTATTGAATCATGTAATTTTATAACCTACTCATAGCTAGATGAACATTATAATCACAACGAAACCACCCAAAAACTTTAACCCTCAACTCTTTTCGCTTTTTTCTGAATAATATAGTAGTAAGTCAGGTGATGTTTGGGCTTTACAACTAGCTATTTATGTTTATCTTTTCCATAGATTTGCTTTCAGTAACAATCTACAATCTACATGGCAAAGTTTTTTTTTTTTTTTTGGTTTCAATTCACTTTAGAAGTTTTCTAAGGTTTTGTTTATACGAATTCTTTAAAGTAACGATCCTAGATTTCTTGTATGTCTTTCGTTTTCTCTCCATTTCATTTCTGAGAGCAAATCACTGACAGATGGCACATAAATTATCAGACATAGAATAATTGTCACTGATTATAGAGCCAGTAAAGTAGATAGCGTTTGTGAAAACACTTATAGCATAGATGAAAAAGCAAAACAATCACTATCTAGTTGAGAAAGGCTAGGGTCCAGGGATGTGCTCTATTTTTATGAAATGAATAAAGAAGAAGCATTGTTATCAAAAGAATCGTGCAATTTTATCCTTTATTTAATTTTTAAGAGCTTTGTTATTTGTAATTTAATAATGGGCTTAGCCTGAATTCCCGATCTCTTTGGTTTCTGTGACTCAATCCTTTATTCCTTTATTTTGCACATGAAATATTTAATTTAAATGGGCTGAATTTGACGGAATTAGGATTCAAACTCAGGAGCTCTTATATCATATTAAATCACCACTAATAATTTAATTTATATTCTAACACTATCTTTTCCGTTCAGTTCAAACTCTCATCTAATAAATAAAACCCAACATGTAACATGTTATACATGAATAAAAACTTTATCTTAATTCTAACATGCTCTATAGCATAATTCTCCATTTTTGTGTGCTAGCTCCACAGTAACTGTCGGGAGGGTAGGGGTAGTAGTTATCTGTTAGTTGAAGCGTACGAAAAATAAATGCAATTAGGTTAATTACCTTTGATTAATTGCATAATTAGTTCTTATTTAAAAAAGGACACCCGAATTTCTTTAGCAGTTAACCTTCTTAAAGAAGTTGATTAACTTCCATCTAACTACCTTCTACTTTCTACAATGACCTTCCACTAATTATTTTCATAATAATTAAGTGAGATGTTGTTAATTAATAGGGAAATGCTCACAAATCACAATCACAACTCTCTCATTGCGCATTGAAACGTGCCGAAAAGTATGTTACGAAAATGAGGTGGCACCTTTCCCTTCATTCTTCGCCAACTCCCAACCTAACTCTCCATCACTAAATTTTTCTTCGTTGGCTCCAACGGTTATTGAACTATAAATTTGGTAAAAACTGTTGGAGATTGTCCAAATAACATAGCGGAAGACTAAGATAATCAATTAAAAAGCAGTGACTTTGATTCTGCAAGAAAAAACGTCTTTGTCTTTTATAGTATTTGAGAGAATTTTTCTGATTTGATAATTTCAATGAGTTTTTTTTTTTTTTGTACTTAATAATTCAATGAGTTTGTTTTACATAATAAGCATGCCTATTTATAGAAGATAAATACTTGTAGAAAAAGTAAACCTAATGAAAATAATTAAAGCAAACCTAACTCTATTAAGGAAATGAAATAAAGTTATAATAAAATCCTAATATAAAATTGACAATCAGCAGGAATCGTGATAATCTTTTTTTTTTGTACTTCTATTATCTGGTAAAATTATGATCAAGCGGCACTGCTCCAATATTATTTTTGATATTTTATTTATTATTATTTTTACCAAAAATAAAGGTAAATATCCTCGTACATCACAAAATTATGCATTTTATTGAAATGTAAAAAGAAAAATAAAGAATATAATATACATTTAATTATGTCAACAAAAATTGTGATTAAAATTTATATATCATGTTCCTAGTTAATTAAAACTCTAATTCAATAAAAATGACCTTTGTACTAAAAATCAGGATTAGTTCCTGGTGAGAAAATAAGCCTACATCTTGAACCATATCTTTTGAACGTTTCTTTTCAAGTGAATTATTGAATATATAGGGCCCCAGAGAAACCTAATGGTTGATAAAAAAAAAAGAAGAAGAAGAAGGGAGATTACATAAAATATTAATTAAGAGTGGTAATTTGTGACGTTTGCGTGTCTCAAATATAAATATAAGACTATATACGTTAACTATAACCAAACTCATTTAATTAAATAAGTTAGACCTATTAACCGCTACTTATAACTGTCTAAGGGGTTAGCGATAATAAACGCTCGCCTTTTCATTCATAGTAAAAATATTTTAACCAAATGGATTAAACTTTTTAACTCTAATAAATTAATTTTATATTATATTTATATCAAAATAGTAGTTTAAAAACTGGTCAACCTTTTAAGTCTATTTTATGGGTCAATGAATAAGGGTGGATGGATTGGCACTACACGGTCTACACCCTTTTCCCCAGATGTCTGCGTCGTTTTCCAAAGGTGCATGTGCGCAAGTTAGCGGAGTGGGGAGGGGAGAATGGGAAAATGCCAAGTAGTCTTTTAGTGTTTCGGTGTCTAATTGTGATATGACTTTTAAAATTATTAATAAATTAATAATTAATAATAATATTAAATTTAACAGTAATTTTAAAAGTCATATCACAGTTAAGAAGACACCAAAAGAATACTATTTAAATAAAAAAAATTACTACAAAATAAAATTTCACTTTTTTATACAAAATATTCTTACTTTTTTTTCTCACATCAATTAAATCTGCTATAGGACCGGTCCACTTCCTCAAGCCCACTCCTTTGCCAAACCTAGCCTTTAGTGTTTTTCTGTTGTCCTTCTAACTGTGATATAACTTTTAAAATCATCAATAGATTAAAAGTTAATAATAATCTTAAATTTAATAGTAATTTTAAAAGTTAAATTACAGTTGAGAAGACATAAAAAGAACACTAAATGACCACATAGTATTTTTGTGGAGAATAATCCAGGAGCCCAGGAGTGAGAGAAGCAAGCCAAACCAATCAAAGGCATTATTGCAGAACCCAAAAAGGTAAAATGGCATTTAGCTTGTGGCCTCACCCCAAATGTGATGAAAAATAATGCTGTTGCTGTGGATTCAAAGCAACAACACCTGCCTGGCGCACGTTAGGATTTAAGGGCAGGCCACATGGTCCTGAAAACAAAGAGAGGCCACTGACACCTTGCTGCTTTTAATGCGGCACCGTATTATATATTATATTGGCTTGAGCTTTCGTTATCTTTGTGGCTTTGTGGGTGCATGTGTATAATAAATATAACGCACCAATCATATCAATGCTCCCAATTTGTCAACTCCATGGCACAGGAGGATTTCTTCTTTCCTTTGTGGGTCAAATGTACGCAACTTCTTGTTGAAGGAAAGAGGGCCATTCAAAAAAGCATTTGGCATGAATCGGGAGAACAATTAATCTAGGATGTGAATAGGTGGTCCTGAAATCTCCCTTTCAAATTGTTTTAATGTTTAATGAAATTCCCCAACACTGTTCTCCGCAATGCTCCTCCTGCAACAACCACTTAACGGTGGTGGTTGTCGCCTTTTCGCCTTTGTATGCTGCTTTGTGCGGCCTTAGAAAGGCTATTATCTTTGCATTATCTTTTTTTGTTTGAGTTTTGTTGTTAGGGAGCCTATTCTGTTTCATTTGTGTTTGTCCCTGTGATCCTTGTCCTATTATTGAATAGAAAAAATAAAATAAAAATTTGAATCCGTTGAGCATTGGGTATTTAAAAGTATCCCAATCTAAGGTCACCTCTTTCATAGACGACTCCATCAACTCTGACACTCACATGTAAACAAAATAGGTTGCTTTTTATCATGTGTTTTGAAGCGTTCTTATTTATTCTCCTTTTCTTTCTTATACTAGAAGAATCTATGAGTAAAAGTTTTTTTTTTTTTTTTTTTTTTTAAAAAAGACGCTCTTTGTTAATCCTCTTTCCCTTTCCCCAATTTTGAATGGAAAAGTATTTAGGGTAATTATATTTTGTCCCTATGTACTACAACGCATTATCACTTTGTTTTTATGAACGGACAATCTTACTGTATAACCCCATCAAATTATCATTTTGTGCTCAAAACTCTTGTTCTGCCAGTCAAAGGCATTAACTCAAATAGTCAAAATGACAATACATTGTGGTTAAAGTGACAGGTTAACTGTCTGAGTTAACACATTTGACTGACAAAATGGAAGGTTTTAGATATAAAATGGTAGTTTGATGAGGTTGCGCAGTAGGGTTGTCAATTCATATGGTTGTAATTGGTGAGGAAAAACATAATTACCCAAAAATATTTTTTATATTCTTTAAAAACTTTGTCACTAAACATTTCTTACTCTCATTTTTTTTTTCTCTCTCATTCTACCACTTATTTATTCTTTATTAAAATTAATTAGAACGGTATTCAATCTTTGACGTGACATAAACTTGATTAATTATATAAATCGAGACTACTATCGACTTTATACCGAAGAAAACGATTTATTATATATATATAACTTACAAATTACGGATATACAATTAATTCAATTAAAACCACTGAGTCTTTTTTGAACTAAAAAGACTTGCAAACTTCTAAAAAATATTTTTTTTAAAAAAAGAAAAAGAAAAAGAAAAAAGACTAGCTAGCTCAAAGACTACCTACGAGAGAGAGAGAGAGGTAGAGTGTGTCGGCGTGGAGGCAGGCATGCCCATGAGGCCATGAGGCCTCGTTTCTCTCCGCGAAGTGAATAAGAGAGAGAGAGCTAGAGAGAGATTACTGGTTAACCGCTAACCACACTCCCCAGTTAAATAACCACCTCTCTCTCTCTCTCTCTCTCTCTCTCTCTCTCTTCATAATTTTCAGAAAATAAATAAATGTAGAGAGTTTCAGTAGAGTGTACAGCAAGGCCACATTGAAGCGGCACTAAGAGTAGAGTAGATAAAGAAGATGACGAGATTGGAATCTACAGGTCTATGCNGTTTCTCTCCGCGAAGTGAATAAGAGAGAGAGAGAGAGAGCTAGAGAGAGATTACTGGTTAACCGCTAACCACACTCCCCAGTTAAATAACCACCTCTCTCTCTCTCTCTCTCTGTCTCTCTCTCTTCATAATTTTCAGAAAATAAATAAATGTAGAGAGTTTCAGTAGAGTGTACAGCAAGGCCACATTGAAGCGGCACTAAGAGTAGAGTAGATAAAGAAGATGACGAGATTGGAATCTACAGGTCTATGCTCGCTGTTTTTTCAAACGAAGCAAATCAAAATGATTCGATTCAAGTAGGACTCTGTTACAAGACTGGCATTTGCGCGACAAGTTCGGAGAGAGCGGACTGTCGGTGGCTTTGGCAAATCCGGCATTTTTGTTGAGCAAATGAGCAGGAATCGTTTGGTGGAGGTCCAAGAATTGAGGCATTTGGTGCTGGATGCTGGGGAAGGTTTGAAAGCACTAGGAGGAGTTTGATTGGGTGTAGCGGCGATCTGTTTTCTTTTGGTTTCTTCTCTTTTTGGTTGATTTTTGGGGCGCGTTCGTGGAATTGATTCTCTCAATCGGCATGGATCAGTACGAGATCATGGAGCAGATCGGTCGCGGCGCTTTTGGAGCCGCCATTCTCGTCCATCACAAGGCCGAGAAGAAGAAGTAATGCCTTTCTCTTACTCACACTTACACACTCGGTGTTCTGTGTGAAAAATGGCGTGTTCATATGTTGTACATTTTCCTGGAATGATTGGAATTTATGAATCTGTTGTCTATTTCAGGTATGTTTTGAAGAAGATCCGGCTTGCGAGGCAGACCGAGCGGTGCAGAAGATCTGCTCATCAAGAGGTAGCTTCAATTCTGATTTTGCTTTTTTGGTTTGTCAAGAAAAAAAATATTTATTTAAAATTTGGCATTGGATACTTACCTCGTTTTTGCATTTTTGGGAAATTTGGAATTGTAGATGGCTTTAATTGCAAGAATTCAACACCCTTACATTGTCGAGTTTAAGGAGGCATGGGTGGAGAAGGTGAGGGGCTTCTTTTTTTGGTACACAATTATCGAATTCCTGATTATTTGATCAAGTTGTTCTGCATTTGCCGTATTCGTCCTGAATTGGAAAGTCCATGTATCAATGTTATGTAGGGTTGCTATGTTTGCATTGTTACCGGATATTGTGAAGGTGGAGACATGTGAGTGTTCTCTTGCAATGCTTACAAACTTGAAATTGAGGGTTTTGATTCATGATTAACGTAAGATAATAAATTTCCCACATTTTTGCCATTTAAACCTTTTAACAGGGCCGAAATGATGAAAAAGTCCAATGGGGTTTATTTTCCAGAGGAGGTAATGTTATTTCTCTGTTATATAGCTTTTCTTGTAAAAAACAGAAAAACAAAAAAAACTGTTCTTTCCTTTATTTTCATATTAGAAGTCAAATATCTTTGGATTATGACTAATGGTTATGCTGATAAAACATTGCTCAGAAACTCTGCAAATGGTTCACACAGCTTCTACTGGCAGTTGAATATCTACATTCAAATTTCGTTCTACATCGAGATCTAAAAGTAAGCCTACAAACTAGTCCTTTTCTCTTTCCCCATCGCATATGGAGGTTTTATAACTAATTTGTTTGTTGCTCTCTTGGCAGTGTTCCAACATATTTCTAACCAAAGAGCAGGATGTTCGTCTTGGTTAGTTCGCCTATGTTCTTATTGAGTTGTAATCAATTTTACACTGACTAAGGATTTAATTTTGTTTTGTATGTTTACTGATTTCCTTGTTCTTGTCTGGTTCTTCTATAGGCGATTTTGGACTTGCTAAAACTCTGAAGGCAGATGACTTGGCCTCTTCGGTATGTGCTCTATTATGTGGAATTTCTCTTGTTTGTCATGCAAAAGATTTGGGGCAGGAAACCCAGTATTTACATTTTACTCCCATGCCATGAAGGTCAAGACCATACACTTTTAAACAAGTGTAGATGTAAAATTACTTCCTTATTACTAATAAAAAAGAAATGTTATAATTGCCAAGCCTATACGATACCTAGTAGCTGAAGCTACATCATTTCCCCACCACCTTCATGTTGCATAACCTATAAAATTATGGTTTTAATGAAGTGTGATAACTTAAATTGCTGACTTTCTATATAGTACCATATGATTTTAGAGGTTGATAAATGAGAAGGACATATTATATAAAATCTCAATTTTTTTTTTTTTTTTTTTTTTTGTAAATGTTTAAATTACGGTTCCTGAAAATTGCTGTATAATAACTCATAGCCTCTCCTATTGAGCACTCACCCATAATTTCCCATTTGTTAACTACGGTAAATTCTTTCTTAAAGCTCATATCCTGTTAATTAAAAGTTAGTTACCTGTTCTATGATAGCATTGCTTAATCTTCTTCTCTTTAACTTGCAACATCATAATAATAGCAGGATTTTTTACTATTTTTATTTTTACTGGTGTTAATAAACGTTCTGTACCTTCATGTGCAGGTAGTTGGAACTCCCAATTACATGTGTCCTGAACTGCTTGCAGATATTCCTTATGGCTTTAAATCTGATATTTGGTCTCTAGGTATGTATTTTAGATTCTAATACTTGTGATGTTTTTATCTCTATTTTGTCTATGGATTAAATAGTTCCTTGCTGCCCAGGATGCTGTATGTATGAGATGGCTGCTTATCGTCCCGCTTTCAAAGCTTTCGTAAGTCTTAGGATTTCTCGACATTGTTTAATATCTATATTAGGATTTCTCTTGGATATTATACTCAACAAGAACTTATTGTATAACTTCTATTGTTCTGTTGCCGATTCTAGTTTTAAGTACAATTTCTTTGTGAGAATGTAAATTTTGAGCCCTGCCATTACTTTTTCTCTTGTTTTCTCTGTTGGTAAACTTCGTTCTTCTTTCTGCAATACAACAGAATGTCATGAAAATAATTTTAGTTAGTGCTCCAGAATCACAATGATGACCTATGTTCAGCCTTTGCCTTCTGTGTGTGTGTGTGTGTGTGTTTTAGTTGTTGTGTTGGAAGCTTTCACAGAATTAAGTAGTTGGCAGACCATCTGATCTGCTGTTTAATGGGACAAAGTATAGATGATGGGCATGCTTATCCATGTTTTATTGTGGACATACATACCTATGTATAATATGTATTATCCGAATATAATTTTTTGATAAGCAAAGTCGACTAATGCACCTATATGGGATTGAATCCTCCACACTTCAATTGTGGTAGAAGAAGATTCCATTTGTTCTAAACACCACTGGCCTTTGCGTTCTGAATGTTTTATATTTAGTACTTTGAAAGTGCTTAATGGTGGAACATATGACCTTATATGCTTTTCACTCTTTGGAAAGGCTTTTTGTAACTAGTTATCTTTATGATATCACTAACAGTCTTAGCTTCATGACATCATTTTAGTTGTTGTTATTATATGTTTGATGTTGGCCTTATACATTTGATTTCAGGATATGGCAGGATTAATTAGCAAGATAAATCGTTCCTCTATGGGCCCTTTGCCTTCTTGCTATTCCCCATCCTTGTAAGTTCCAATCTCTTGTTGTCAAGCTTATTTTACTTGAATTTGATGATATGCTACATCATCATAAATTACATGAGTGTTGTCAATGCTTTACTTGGGCCCTGTGCATTGATTATCCTATTGCTTTACCTGGCTGTGTCTACAGGCCCTGAACTGGAGCCTATGTGGCTTTGATAGCAAGTTAGATTGCGTTTTTAATTGGGTAGTGGCTAGGCTGTGGCTTTGCCTCGCTATTCCTTCAGGCCCCTGCAGTGGGGTGCTAGACTGAATATATTTATATATGCTATGTATATGTAAGTGTTATGAATGTTATATTGCCATTTAGAATTGTCGTGAGGAAAAGAAGATTCCCTCGATTTTGCTGCCGTAACTATGTGGCCTTTAAAATTAATTTGTCGTTGATTTTTGCCTTTTTGTATGTGACCATGCGTTTAATTTTCTTCTTTTCTGAATGCAAGTATTGGAGATTGAGTGCAAATATTCAATATATATGTCTTGAGTAATGCTATTCTTCATCCCCATTTCATACCGGCTAATGTGGCATGTTTTAAGTGACTACCATAAGAAGTCACTTAAAACACTCCATATTAGCCGGTGTGAAATGTAGCATTGCTCATATGTCATGATTAACATTTTAGCTACATTTTTTGAGGTTTTGGAACGTTACTAACTGTAACATTTTTAGTTTCATCTAAAATTAAGATGTAAATTTGTAAGTTCTCATCTAAGCACCTCAGATATACCTCAACAGTGGATGGTTTGGGCAAATTTATGTGGTTTCAATTGGAGTTTAATGGATCTCATTTTAGATCAGTAACTCATTTAGAGTTTAATGGATCTTATTGTGTTATGAATACAATTTCTACTTACCCAAACAAAGTGTTATTTACACAAACTTCATATACTTTATATATGTTATTAAATATCAAACACTGAAAAGCGTGATAAACAATTCATTTTACATTGTATACACAGAAAAACACTTATCAAGGGCATGCTGAGAAAAAACCCTGAGCATCGGCCAAGTGTAAGCATCTCTACCAAATTCGCTGTGTCAAATTACAAAATTTTCACCAGCAGTACGCAGTACCTCATCTTAACATTTTGGATTTGTACCTTGGTCAGGCATCTGATGTTCTGAAGCACCCATATTTGCAACCTTATGTTGATCAGTATCGTCCATCCTTTAGTCCTCAAACAGTATGTTCCCCAGAGAAGCCTATTTCTGCCGCTCGTAATTCTCGAAGAAATATGGCTGAAAGCCAAAACAGTACTAGTTCTAGCAGTGACAAAGATAGTTTGCTTTCAAATGAAAAAAACATTCTAGCGATGGTCTCAAACTGTAATAATAAAGGCACTAACACAGATTTGGCTTCTATTGATGATGAAGCTGGCACTGAGAAGCTTCTGCTTAGTGAAGAGGAACATCGGCTCAACATGTGCACTGTCAAAATGGATGAGCAAGAGGTGATGAAACCCTCTCATAATGAACATATATCCAGTATTGAATCGAGGCAGCCAAAAACCATTAAAAATATAATGATGGCTTTAAAAGAAGGGAAAGTTAGAGAAAATAAGTCTCCAATGAGGGGCCATCAAACAAAGGCTGGAGGTGCATTGACCCAAAGAACAAACACAGAAGCATTGCCTAAAGTGCCCAAACCTAGTGCAGTTGTTCATGGTTTTAAGTCTAATGCAGATACATTGACGGTTGCACCAGCAAAGGCATCCTTTGATTCTGCAAAGCGGATTCAGGGATCGCATCCTTTAAAGCATCAGGTACAACTGCGGTTCATATTATCTTTTGTTACTTCATGCGTACATTGACCTGATCACTGAATAGATTGTGAATTGTCTCTGCAGATACCTATAATTGAGTCTTCACCTAAAACTAAACCGAAACATGACATGACTCCTCTATCTGGTCCTGTTAAACAAGTTGTTGAAGATGTATCTCCTGCTAAGCCAAGGCAAAGAACTCCTCCTAATACAGTTAGACGATTGCCATTTCCAGGACGTATGAAGCAAGTAGGGCTTGATGCTCCAAATGTGGTGAGCAGTACTGTCAAGTTTGGTCCAAGTGAGATGCCCCGTGAAGCTGAAAGAACTCCTCTGCAAGTGCCTAACAGTTGCCTAACAGATGCTTCTAAGCAGATTATACAAGAGTCCCAGAAGGCTCAAGAAAGAGACTTAAAACAAATGCGAACACAAAGTAGCAATTCTGTCTCATCTTCAATGTCAATGCAAGGATTTGAGCTTTGCGATGATGCAACAACTTCTTTTATTGACATGAAAGAACACATACTTCCTGGTAATACGAGTATCACACATACTGAATATTTAGAATCACATCCACCTAGTTGCTCATCTACTACCCAGTGGCATTCTGAGATGTCTGGAGAAAACCATGGATATGACGCTAGACCTGTAATGTGCTCAGTCCAAACCCTGGGAGCCATCTTAGGTCTTCAGAATACCACTGTTGCTGACGGGAAAGTGAGTTCCAGTGTGTTTCAAGAACTCCCAGTACTGAGCTCTGAAGAAAGATCTGTTTGTATAGATGATATGGCTGGAAGCAGGCCGAGTAGTAGGCCCGATATAGTGAATCAGCCAAACCTTACATATGCATCCAGTGGTGATGACAAGTTCACTGTAAGGGAACTTCTATCACCAGTTCCAGATACTACCCCTTCCATTATGTCTCCCATTTCATCAAGCCAAAAGAGTTTGCAGCTGGACAAAGGAGATATTTTGCCAAATCCAACAATTGAAAAGCCAGGTGCCACCCAACTTTCACCAGCTTTTGATGATGTCATACATGTTATACGACATAGTAGTTTCCGTGTTGCAAGTGAACAGCCAATGGTGGAAACCGTAGAGATGGGGGTTCAGAATGTGGATGTTGGTAAGCTCGTAAATGTAGTAAGGGATGAAATAGGGATGAGAAACATGACTGCTTCTGCAAATCTTAAATCATCAATTGACTCTGAAACCTTGAGTTTAAATTCAAATGTTTCTGATCAATCTGGCCTCAAGGAAGTGGATGTGAGAGATCCTGTCCCTTCAGTTCCAAAATCTGATACCTCGGAGCCAACAAAGCCTAACCCTTCTGTGATTGAAGAGGAAACACCAGTAAAAGAAATTTTGGATGTTAAGTCTTTTAGGCAGAGGGCAGATGCACTTGAAGGGCTACTAGAATTGTCTGCAGATTTGCTCCAGCAAAATCGATTGGAAGAGCTTGCGGTTGTTTTGAAACCTTTTGGGAAAGACAAAGTCTCCCCAAGGGAGACAGCTATTTGGTTAGCAAAGAGTCTTAAAGGAATGATGATCGAGGACATAGGGCGGAGTTCATGAAGTATCGTATCTGCGGTAAGCTTGTTCTGATTTGATATTATTTGTAATTGATCTAGTTAGCTTTTTGTCATGCTTTTTCCTTTTATTCTTTTTCTTTTTTTTTCATATTCAAGCTTGGTTTGGATTTTAAAAAGAACAACCAGGCCTTGCCTTTTTTTTTCTTTTTCTTTTTGGTCTCATTCTGTAATTCTTTCAATGCCTTCTGTTGTTGTACATAGTGACCATACAAGTTAAATAACATTGTGTTCCTTCCAAATATATTGTAACGCCGTAACTTGTGGTATTAGTGCTATTGTTAGTCAAGATATTCTTATTATTCTTAGCTGATGGAACATAGTGATTAATGACGGAACAAAAGGAGAACTAAAAATTGAATTTGTTGTTGCGATATAGAAAAAAAAAAATTTTAATGTTATTTAGATCCATGTTTGGTTCAGATTGAAGTCAGCTTCATTCTACAATTAGCTTAGGCCTAATTTACCCCAATGCCTTTGTGCGCTATAGCTCTACAATTGGTTATATTTACTTTTCAAGTTTTCTTTGATGATTTAAGTGAAAGATCTCTATGATACTTGCGTAAAATGCCCATGTCCCCTGGAACATTTATCAGCAACATGGTAATTGTTTAGACATTGCTTCTGAAGAGAAGGCATCCAGGATGCTTTGGAGCTTTCTCCATCTGTTGGTTTGTTCTATTGTAACTAAGCAACAAGCTAAGTTGTTAGATGTGAATTATACTCATCTCATTATTCAAATGGAGTACTGAAAACTTGTTAATATATGTTTTAGTTTTAAAACTCTGAAAGTGGTTCTTTTTCGGACTTCTGTAAACAATGATCATCTGGGTTTAATTGCGAACGAGAACTCCTTAATAGACTTTTGTTGGGTGATTAGTCTGGTACTAAATTTTCCCACCTTTCCAACTTAACAACTGTTTCATTCATTGGATTTTGCATTTTTTTTTAATTTATTTATTAATATGTTTATATCATGTCAAATTAAAAGCCGTAGGTGCATTTACTGTCAAGCACTGCCCAGGTTCGTAACAATTTGATGATTTAGTTCAATCGTGGACTACTTGGGAAGCAAAAGAGGAGTCGTAAAGATGTCTGCTGTTATAATGAGAATAGCCTAAGATTTCAATGACAAGAGCGATACAGAAGTAGCCTACTTTTATCAGTTTATGCCATTGGCAACTGGCACATCATGGGCCATGGCGGCTAAATTAGAAGTCGCCGTCACGACGCGGTGAAGTGCTGAGCATATGGCCTTTCTTTTGTACCGCGCTTTCGAAGCACCGACCATATAGCGACTGCCCCAAGGACGATTACGGCTTTAGTTATCTTCCTGCATATTCCCTTAGGGTATTATCCTACGTGCTTTGGGCCCACCTCCGCGTTTTTGGAAAACCTACGAATGATCCAAGAAACTTTTAAAGCATGGTTTCCGCGTCTGGGGACAGTATATGAGGACCCCCCCNCCCCCCCCCCCCCCCCCCCTTTTGCCATCATTTCCATGCCATTAGCTCAACCAACATTTTCAATGTCGTCTTCCTACAGCAATCCACCGCTACACACCACCAACCAGCCAGTCTCCGTCGATGCATCGCAGCGGAGCAACTCCAGGAATCCCGATGCCCTCCGCCGTTTCACCTATATGCTGCTTCTATGGTTGACCATTTTTGGCTCGATCATCGCCATTGCGTGGCTTATTCTCAAACCGCAAGCTCCCAATTTCGGAGTCAACGCCCTCACAACAGTCTCGAACTCTGAGCTTTCTGGCTCACAGATTCGGGGAAAGTATGACGTCAAAATCTTTATCAGAAACCCAAACAAGAAACTAAACCTGTACTTGAGCAATTTCAAAATCGTTGTGCTTTATAGGAGAACCCGTCTTTGTAAGACTTATTCCTTGGCGTCTCTTTCTTTGGAGAAGAATAAGATGAAACAAACAACTCTGAGCGCCCAGCTACAGTCGGATTTGGGTTGCCCTGTTAAGGCAAAGGAATTGAAGGACTTGGTTAGGAAGTTAAACAGTGAGGTCACTCAGATGGTCAATTTTGACTTGGAGATGTCGGCTTCAACAACATTTAGCGATGGAAAATGGCTTCAGGTGAAAAGATCAATTGATGTTTACTGCAAGAATCTGAATATCATATTTTTATCTTCAAAACAGACGGAGAAGTTCGAAGATAAAAGACAGAGTTGCGTAGTTTCTTCTTTGTACTAGTTTCTTCTTGCATCCTTGTTTACAACAAGAGTTATATATAGGATAGGCCTGATGTAGGGTTTCTATTAAGTACCCATTGATTAATTAGTTGCTGATATGAAAATTACAATTTGATACTGGACACAAGGATTGAACTCAGGATGATGTGATCGGACTGCTATGATACTATTTTAAAAGTCTTTAGTCTGAACATTGTCTCCATCATTCACCGTCATTTCAATTACAAATTTCATGTAGACATCACTTGTTGAGGGGGAGTTTGGACGTACACGTGAGGGGAAGTGTTAGAATATAATTTAAATGAAAGAGTCTACCTTTTTCTGTCAGCTTAAACTTTTAGGATAAATGATGATTTAAATAATTAGAGCTTCCTAGAAACATTTATAAAACATAGTCTCACTTAATAAGGAACTAATGTGAGCTTCAGCCCCATGAGTGACTTTAGGTGGGTTCTTCATTTGGGTTCTTCATTTTCTAATATAAGATTGAGATGTTATCTTTATTTGACAAGTGTCACACATTCATCTCTTGTCCATTTTTTTTTTACAAATTTACTAACGAATCTGTCGGTCCCACATATTTAATGGTGGATTTGTCCCTCTTTTTTTTTTTTTTTTTGACATGTCCACATAAGGGAAGGGGGAATTCGAACTAGTGACTTTCGCTTCATTAGGCGTGGTCCATAGCCGATTGAGCTATCCCTTGGAGACAGATTTGTCCATATATCTCTTGTATGGAGATAGACAAAACTGCAAGGGAAGTGTCGCATAGATGGGGAGGGGGAGTTCTCCTCCTCCCCCCCTCCTCTCCTTCGTCCCCCCTCCCCCCTCTTTCATTGTTTTTTTCTCCTCACTTCTCGATCCGTTTTCACCCCTCTTTCCCTAATCTTTTCCCCCCTCCCTTCCCCGTTTCCCTCCCCCCCCTCTCTTCCCAGATCTATGTTTCTTTTCTGTTTGTTTTTGGATTTCACTTTCTTTTCCCTGTCGTTCTTTGTCTGCTTGTCTATTTTTTTCTTGGTAGGTGTTTGCTTGGGCACACTTTGTGGGTGCCACTCATGGGGATTCACTCAAACTTTCCCCCAGTTCTTTAAGTGCGCCGCCGATCTCCTTCGCGCCAGCTTTGTTGTCTACTGTCCTTGTCGGATCTTTTCATGCGTCCTCACTGCGACGTGCTTCCAACGTCACCTACGCATCGGTTTTCTACAAGCGCGCGATCAACTTTTCTTCTGGCTGTTGTCATTTGCCTAGTGTGCTCTTGTTTTTTAATTTTCGGTTGTATTGCTTTGATTTTCCCTGTATTTCCCTTCCTTGTTTTCTAGCTGCTTGTAATAAGGTCATGTCATCTCGCTTGTTATTTTGGTCCAAACCCCTAGGGTTGTGGATGTGAACACTATACTGGCTTTCGGGTTGAGGAGGATGTGTGTCGACATAGGGTCCTTTTGATCCCAAGGTCGAGAAATAAGAACTACCTATGCATTAGCTTGTGTTTGCCTAGCACAGATCTATTATTCCAACTTAATATTAGTTATAGGTTAGCGGATGTTTGGCATCTTTGATGTGTAATCTTTTAGGTACGGCTTTGATCTTTTAGCTTCGGCTAGGATCTTTTAGAACGTTATGTTCTATGATTGTAAGAGTTTTAATGCTCTTGGATTCTCTGATTTTCCTTCCAAAAAAAAAAAAGACAAAATTGCAGTGGCGGATACACACACTGGTAATTTTTTTTTTAAAAAAAATTATTTTTATGCCCAATTGTTTACTAGCCCCTATAAATAAACCTAAATTTCATATTCTTGACATTTTAACTCCTATAAAACACAGCCCAACCCAAATTTCAACCCAAAAACCAGAATAAACGGAAGGAGAGGGTATTTTAAACTACTTTTTACCTACTTGGCTACCACAAAAATTTTCTTTTGTCCTTGTTGATAACTATTAGCTGCTACGACACCATGATTATGTTATGTGAAGCCTGTAATGAAAGTTCTCCTGTCTCAGCAGTGAATTGTCTTCCTCAAGCCGCAACTTCATTATATTTTATTTCTGTCCCTATTAAGATAAATTCATGGATCCGCCACTCACAAGAGATAGATAAAAAGATGAAAAACAAACATTTCTCTATTCTATTCAAAATATTTCGAATTATTTTCATGATGTTCCCTACTACTTTACTTTAATTTTTATCTTCCTTGATTATGTTCTTTGATTTCATTTTTCTTGGATATAATGCTCAATCACTTAAAATTCTCCATATAATTTGTTTCCTCAATTGTAGGGGTGAGTATCGGTTTGGTCAGTGTCGGTAGGGGCATTTTTACCTACCGATTCATAAAAGTCAGTTAAGTCGATTAATTAACCGACTTCATACCAACAATGAATAGTTTCGATTTTTTTTTTTTTTTTTTACATGTTCGCATGAGAGAGGGAGGGAGATTCGATCTAGTGAACTCCGTTTCATTAAGCGTGGTCCCAACCGATTGAACTACCTCTTGGGGACAATAATTTTGACTTTTTCAGTTAATCAGTTAGTCGGTTAATAAGTGATCGGTTAATTGTCGGTTACAAGTTTTTATGTTAAGATTTATCAATTTCACTACATAATCAGTAAAGAACATATTTTATAAATGAAAAGAAAAGGCAAATTCATGGAATATGGACCAAAATGAAAACTACAAATTAGCTGGACAAATGCAATAAGGAAAGTTACCAGATAAAATTCAAAATTTACTTGAAAAATTGGCTACGTCGGTTAATCGATAATTTTTTTTTTTACCACCTACCGAACCGAACCGATGTCAAAACAATATTTTTATTCTGCCTACCGACTGCCGGAAGTTGGTTGTTGGTCAATGATGGACGGTAACCAGTTAATCTGTCCACCCCTACTCAATTGCCATCTTTGATTTGATGCTAATTGCTAGAGTAGCAACGATGGACTAAAATTTCTGTCCATTTTTTTTAAAAAAAAAATAGTGTCAAGTATTTATAAACATTGTCTCTAAGAGGTAGCTCAATCGGTTAGGATCACGCCTAATGAATCGAAGGTCACTGGCTCGAATTTTCCTCCCTCTCTTGTGCGGACATGTCAAAAAAAAATATTTATAAACATTTAAAATGTTAGTCTAAATTAGTAAATGCAATTAATGAAATGAAATGCACCACAAAAGTAAAAATTTATAGAATTGACAAAATTTTTGTAATGCCGTAATAAAGGGCAAAATTTATATAATAATGCCGCAATAAAAGCTACGTGATTGAAGATGATATCTTGGCAAAGAAAAATCCAATATTCGAATCAAAATTCAAAGCGGGTGAAAAATAGCAAAACATTTTTGATTTGTTTGTAATAATTAAATTCCAACATTAATTAATAAGATCAAGTTCGCTTTAGCCAACTTGATTTGAAACTTTAGCTTTGGCCATGATTTGCTTAAGAACTTTTTGCTATTTTTGTAAGAATTTTCGCTCGCAACCTTTTTATGAATAAGAATGGTATGTTCTCTCTATCAAAAAAGGAAAATGTTAGGTACGGTGTTCTTCTAGTGTTGGGAGAACACTAGAAGAATAACTAGCATTTTCCATAAAAAATAAGATCAAGTTAACTGTCCTAAAATAATTAATTAAACATTGAATTATCATCATTTAATAAACACATAAATTTTCCCCCATCTTTTCCTTGTACGTCCTTGGTGGATCTCAATCCACCAATTGTTGACACTTGATATGGAATTAATAAATATAAACAATTTCTTTTTAATCTTATTTTTGTTTTTCCTTAAAACTTTTGAAGTTAGAACATGTTTGAGATTTTGTTTAAAAAAATAGAGAAAAAAATTGTTTTTTTTTTTTTTTTNNTTTTTTTTTTTTTTTGGCAAAAACTTTATTTTTAAAAGTGCATTTTTACTATTTTTGGGCTTTTTGAATCCTTAAAAGTACTTTCAATTTTTTAATCAAACGGGCACATTTTCCTTCGAACGGAGTTTTTTAGTGTTAAACGCACTTTTAGTTTTAGGCATTTCATATGCACACTCGAACAAACCCAGTTACCCTAACAACTCAATTATTAAAATTTCTGGAATACAATAAATATTATCAGTAAGAGGTAGTTCAATCGGTTGGGACCACGCCTAATAAAACGGAAGTCACTAGGTAGTTCGAATCTCCCCTCCCCTTATTGTGCGGGCATGTAAAAAAAAAAAAGAAAAAAAAAAGAAGTAACTTTCTCATCAATAATTCAATATTGCTTCCTTGACAGCTAAATCTAAGAATCAATATAATTATGGTATCAATTTGAAGAAAATAATATGGAAAGAAATTGAAAATACACATTAATTATCGTATCAAATTGTAATTTGGGTACGTAATTATAGAAACCCTACACAAGGCCTATATATATATAGATAGATAGATAGATATAAAGGGAAAATTTAAAGTGATCGATCGAATAATATTATTATTCAGCAATGGCACTCTCCAGCATGAAATGGTGGTTGTTGTTTGTGGCTTTGATTAGCGTGGTTGTAGTAAACCATGTGGAGGCGGGTCAGGCGGCTTCGTTCATCCCTCTCCCTGACCCATGCAAGAGTCCCGGAGGCCCATACCCTGGTTGTGAAAAGGGTGCTCCACGGCCGGCGAATCCATATCATCGTGGTTGCTCCAAAATCAATAGGTGCCGTGGAGGTGCTCGTGGAGGTGCTCGTGGAGGTGTTCCTCCGCCTCCTCCTAACTGACCATGCATGACGGTGCAGCTTAAAGGCGGCGATCGAGCAATTTGAGGCCGCGATCAGCCAAGTTTTTTTATTTTTTATTTATTTCAAGTTTATGTCAAAGTCATCATCCTCTCCATTTTATTTGAAATTAAGAGTATCTATTTAGTGCATTTAGGATGGTAATACTGTCATTTTCTTTTGGCTGAGGGTAAATGTTTTGGACAATTTATTTTTCTAAATGCACTAAATAGAAACTATTCATTTCATTTCATTTGAAATAGAAATGATCCATTTCCATGCAAAATCAGAGGAGAATGAGATGGTAGTATTAATAAGCAATAAATTGAGTCCTTTTTCTTTCAAAAAATAAAATAAAGTCCTTTTGTTGTTATTCTTATTTTTATATTGATTCGTATCGAGTTTAATATCATCTTTAAGGGGGCGAATGGTCACTAATTTGAATCTTCATCCTTGATTTTTTTTTTTTCTATTTAAAAATTGAAAACAAACCATGTATATAACGCACTCTCGCAATGCAAAAAAATTGAATATGAATTTTTTATATCGGCATTAATATCAAAATAAAATTTTTATTTCTTATTTTTTAATGAATGAGTAATGTTTTATATTATCAAAAACACCAATACAACTTATCACTTTAATATTTCATTCAGACTTGTTTGAAAGAAATTTCTGTCCAAAAAAAAATTGAGCAGACACTATACAAGAAGTATATTTCCTATCCTATATATATAGTATATACCATTATGATACCTATTTTAGTTATTCATTTTTTTCTCCCTTTCTCTGCCAAAAAACCCTAGCCCCCACCAAGAAGAACTTCAAGAGGAGGGAAGATCTAGATCTAGATCTTTCCTCCTCCCCTTTCACGATAGCAGTGTTCAGTGTCTTCTATGTAGGCTCTACCGGTCTTTGTTTTTTGGCGGGTTGCTTTATATCTAGTTTGTAGATCTAGATCTAGATCTAGTGTCTCTTCAACTTTAGATCTGATCATCTTCTTCAGCCAAAGCGTGTCTTCCGAAGGGATGTCTACGATACCGTGCTCCTCCACTGCTACTTGTAGGTTTTTGTTTTTATTTTATGGTCCTGATCGTTGGGCTGAGAACGTGAATAATAATTATGGCTTTCGAGTCGAGAGAGGAATGTTTTGAGTGTGGGTTTTTGCCCATGCTTGGGAAATGGCTTCCCATGCCATCGGAAGGAGTTTGCGTTAACAGATCTGTTCTTAAAACTAAAGATCAGGTTGGGATAGCAGACGTTTGACATCATAGATTGATTTTTCATTGTAAGATGTATATGTTTTCGATTTTTATGACGTATAATTTTTGTAGCTTCAGCTATGATCTTGCAGAACTATATGTTCTGTGATTGTGCTCTTGATCACTATTAATGAAAGGAAAATGCTAGGGTTTTTTCCATAGTGTTTTTCTAGCGTTCTCCCAGACTTAGGTAAAATATAATTTAAGAAAAAATAAAATTGTAGTGGCCTCTACAACTGGTTTTTTAAGGAATTAGCACCAAATTTGAGGCATTAGCACCAAAATTGAGGCATTAACACTAAATTTAGGATGATCAAATCCATTTTGGGTGATACAATCCCTAAAGGATCAACCTTCCACCCTTAGGTTTTAGTTTTGAATCCAAAAACAAGTTTTAAAGCATTAGAACCTAAATATTAACTTATAAAAATTAATCTGTTGGCAAAAAAATGGTACTATAATTTTATCTTTTCTTAAATCGTGTTCTAATAAGACTATGAGAACTCCAGGAGAACATTACGGTCGGGGAGAACCCCTAGCAAACCCCTTAATGATATCAGATTGATTTTTTCTCAAAAAAAAAAAAAAATGTATGTATCATTATGTTATTATGGAAAAATTAAAACACAACATTAACCAAAACAACCCTTCCAAGCCAACAAAAGTTAGAAAACAATCGACAATTTGAAATTAATAGACATCCAAAAAAAATTACATATGTCTCATTCAAAATTAATAGACATCCTTAATTAATTTAGGGACAATTTAATAACATTTTGAAAACATTACTCCTTTTGTAATTAGTTATCATATATATATTCTGTAAAAACCTTTTCAAAAGTGAGCTAGCCTAGCCCCAAAAGGCAAATATCCTTGAGTCAACTCTGTCATCCCAATCCATGATTAAATATTTATTAAAAACAAAAAAATGAAATTCTTAGAGACGAAGAGTTGTGAAAAGAAAAATGGCATGCAATTTTGTTTACGTGTCCACACAAGGGAACAAGAGGGAGATTTGAACTAGTAACTACTACAAAAAAAGCGCATTTTCCTTACGTGTCTACTATTCATCTTTTTTCCTACATCACCTTTTACTAATGTTTCAATAACTCACACTTTAGTAATGACATTTAGTAACATGGCATATTGGCACGTTAGCAATTACTAACGTGTTAAATTTGACACGTTAGCAATTACTAACGTGTCAAATTCAACACGTTAGGAATTGACAATATTTAAAAATAATTAAATAAAATAAAATTCTCTTACTAACATGGTATATTTGTGCCACGTTACCATTTGGTAATGTGTGGAATTTCACACGTTACTAATGGTCAAAAATTATTTTATAATAATAATTGTTATAATAATAGTAATATATGATTATTAATATATAGTTATTATAATTAGATCATTACCATATATATAATTATTAATATAGTAACTATATATATATAGCAATTGAATGAAAATATTGAAATAAGATAATTAGGGTTATTTATATGTATAGTAATTAGGGTTATTAATAACTATAATTAGATAACTATAAAAATAATTATTAATATAGTAACTATATATATATAGTAATTGAATTAAAATATTGAAATAGGATAATTAGGGTTATTTATATATATAGTAATTTAGGGTATAGTATTATTTATAAATTAATATATTTATAATTTATAATCTAGATATATATACATATAGTTTTATTTTGAATATTTTTTTATTAAAAAAATCATTTCCTAACGTGTGAAATTTCACACGTTACCAAACGGTAATGTGAGGATTTTTTTTTTTTTTATATGTTCACACAAGAGGGGAAGGGGAGATTCGAACTAGTGACCTACGTTTCATTAGGCGTGGTCCCAGCCAATTGAGTTATCTCTTGGGGACGTAACGTGTAGAATTTCACACGTTACTAATGGTCAAAAATTATTTTATAATAATAATTTTTATAATAATAGTAATATATGATTATTAATATATAGTTATTATGATTAGATAATTACTATATATATATGATTATTAATATATAGTTATTATAATTAGATAATTACTATATATATAATTATTAATATAGTAACTATATATATATAGTAATTGAATGAAAATATTGAAATAAGATAATTAGGGTTATTTATATGTATAGTAATTAAATTTATTAATAACTATAAATATAATTATTAATATAGTAACTAGTAATTGAATGAAAATATTGAAATAGGATAATTAGGGTTATTTATATATATAGTAATTAGGGTATAGTATTATTTATAAATTAATATATTTTTAATTTATAATCTAGATATATATATATACATATAGTTTAATTTTTATTTTTTTTGTATTAAAAAAATAACCATTTCCTAACGTGTGAAATTTCACACGTTACCATTTGGTAAGGTGTGAAATTTTACATGTTACCAAATGGTAACGTGTGAAATTTCACACGTTACTAAATGATCAAAAATTATTTTATAATAATAATAGTAATATATGATTATTAATATATAGTTATTATAATTAGATAATTACCATATATATAATTATTAATATAGTAACTATATATATATATATAGTAATTGAATGAAAATATTGAAATAAGATAATTAGGGTTATTTATATGTATAGTAATTAGGGTTATTAATAACTATAATTAGATAACTATAAAAATAATTATTAATATATTAACTATATATATAGTAATTGAATGAAAATATTGAAATAGGATAATTAGATTTAGGGTATAGTATTATTTATAAATTAATATATTTTTAATTTATAATCTAGATATATATACATATTGTTTTATTTTTAATTTTTTTTTAAAAAATTACCATTTCCTAACGTGTGAAATTTCACACGTTACTAATGGTAAAAAATTATTTTATAATAATAATAGTAATATATGATTATTAATATATAGTTATTTTAATTAGATAATTACCATATATATTAATATTAATATAGTAACTATATATATATAGTAATTGAATTAAAATATTGAAACAAGATAATTAGGGTTATTTATATGTATAGTAATTAGGGTTATTAGTAATTGGGTATTATTTTTGGAATTTGTTTTTCAAGTTCATCTTCAACTTTTGTGTATTGATTTCTAGGTTTTTTTTTTTTTTGTGTGTGTATATTTTTCTCATAATCTTCTTGATTAATCTTAAGCTTGTTTTTAGTATTAATTTGTGTTTTTTTGGATTTTTTTTTTCGTCTTAATCTTGAGCATTTAGGTTTTGTTTTACATATTTATTTTCTTAGATTTGGATAATATTACAATATATCAAATAAACTGAAAATTTATTCATTTCCTTTTTTAGAAGTTGCTTGTCTCTAGAATATATGTTCTTTTTGGTGCTACTCATATAATATTGTCTTTAATTAATATTATACATATTAGTTTAAGCCATAACCTCCTGTATATATTTGACAACGCATTTTTTCATCATTTAAGCATTTTTTTTTCAATTTTTTTTTTGATAAAATTTCCAAGACTTCTCATTCAATAATAAAAAATGGAGTAGGAAAAAACCCCATCAACCATCAAAAGATGGAGTTAAGACTCCATCGGTAAAACATCACAAATACAATCTAAAATTTCATATCTCCATGTCCTATCTATGATGTCTGTTGTTGCTGCCTTTGCTAGGTGGTGCGCCGCTTGGTTTGCACCCATTATTTTTTTCAATTCAATACAAAAACTTTCATATTATTTTTTGCCTTCGCATGTGATCTCTTTCCTTCTATTTTCTTCCACTCACATTTATTCATTTATTTATTTATTTATTTTTATTTCACTTTCTCCCCAACTTGGCCGACACACCAATTTACCAATTTTTTTTTTTTTTTTTCTCTTTCTCCCACTTGCCGACAACATCACTCAAATTTTTTTTCTTTCTTTTCTCGTCTTTCCATGCACACAACAGGTTTTTTTCTTTGTTTTCTTACTTTTCTCCCAATTTTTTTTCTCTCTCCCACTTGCCGACAACATCACTCAAATTTTTTTCTTTCTTTTCTCTTCTTTCCATGCACACAACAGGTTTTGTTCTTTATTTTCTTCTCACTTTTCTCCCAATTTTTTTTTTTCCCTGTTCCTCTTCGTTTTTCCTCCTTTCACCATTTTCTCCACCCACACACAGCACCATGCTTCCTCTCTTTCCTCCATTTTTTTTTTCTTTTCTTGTTTAAGGGTGTGTGCGTGGGGAGAGGGAAATATACCCAAAAAAGAATATTAAGAAAAATATATATTAAAAAACACCAAAAAATTAATACACAAAATGAACCAAGATTAACAAAGAAATATTAGGAAAAAAATATAAAAACAAAAAACAATACTAAAAAAAACTCAAGATTAAGGAAAAAAAAAAAACACAAATCAATAGCCAAAAAGCTCAACATTAACCAGAATCATCCATAATTCGGCCAAACTCAAGAAACACAGAAAACACAACATCAATTCAATACCCAAAAGCTCAAGATTTACCCAAAACTATGAAAATAAATATCCAAAACAAAACCCAAAAGTTCAAGATTAAGAGAAAAAAAAATCCAAAAAAACCTAGAAATCAATATACAAAAGCTGAAGATTAACTCGAAAAATAAATCCCAAAAATAATACCCAAAAGCTCAAGAGATTTAAGAGAAAAATATACAAGAAAAAACCCAAAAATCAATACAAAAAAAACCCTCATGATCCAGAAGATTTAAGAGAAAAATGAACCAAAAGCTCAATTGATGAATCCTTATCGGTGTGCGTAAAAGCTGAAAATTAACCCAAAAAACAAATCTAAAAATAGGGGTGTCAATGCGGTTACGGTTAGCGGTTAGTGAAATAGGTAACCGCCTAGCGGTTAACGGTTAGCGGTTAACTGCCGGTTAGCTATTAGTGAAATAAGTAACTGTCCACTAACCGCTTTTTCAAAATTGGGCTTCTTTTTTGGGCTTTTTGGGTGCTTTTGGGCTTTTATAAATACTGTAGCATTTTGTCCTCAAGAGGTAGCTCAATCGGCTGTGAACCATGCCTTATGAAGCAGTGGTCACAAGTTCGAATCCCCCCTCCCCCTACCCTTGCATGGACATGTCAAAAAAAAATATATATTGTAGCATTTTTTACACTCATTTGTTTTTAGTATTTTTAGTGTCTTTTTTGTCCCAATTGCTATAAAAAGAGCCCATATTGAAAAATCAAAAATATTTTACCCCAAATTTATATTTACTTGTACTTTACAAAAAAAATCCTTAAATATTAAATCATAACCGGTTAATTTTAAAAATAAAAAATAAAAAACACATATAATAAAAATTCAACACAACATATATGCAATATATATAATTACTTAATATATACTAAATTACAAAAATATTAGAATAAGAATGTATGATATAAGTATTTACAAAGCTAGTTAATATGTAATTACAAATTAATTAATAATTATGTTACTTATATAGTTTATGTTACTTGTTGCTAATATATATTTTATTATATAACATATCATATAAATTATAATGATAATACATTAATACTTCAATTGTTGTTATAAGTAACACATTGTTTAATCCAATGCCAATTAATTAATTTGATATTATAAGAATCGCATCATCATTTTACATTAATAATATTATTAACTTTAATAAGCATTTGAATTGTTATTGAATCATATTATTAAGTATTGATCTTTTACATTTATATTATTCAATATGCATAATTGTATATATGTATAATATATAGTTATAATTTATAACATATATAGACTTATAAGTTGATAACATACATTGAAACTAAGTCTCTAGATACTTAATTTTTTATTGTTGTATTAGTATGAACTTGCATATTTATAACTTATGACTTATGAATATGTATATATAATTTTTTATTATATAATCAAATGATTTTATGATTAATTGATCATGTAATATCATCATATAAATTATAGTGATAATATATTAATACTCAAATTGTGATTTAATTATCTAAAACAAAAAAGTGATTTAATCATTAATGATCAATTGATTATGTTATATGTATAAATATTATTATAATTATAATTATAAAAATATAGTATATAAAAAGCAGTTAGCAGTTACGGTTAATAGACCCTATAACCGCTAACCGCTAACCACTAGGCGATTATAGCGGTTAGCGGTTAGACGGTTAAGCGGTTATAGCGGTTAGACAGTTAGGCGGTTAGCGGTTAACCGCCCGCATTGACACCCCTATCTAAAAAAAACAATACCCAAAAGCTCAAGAGATTCAAGAGAAAATTATTTTTTTAAAAAAAACCCAAAAATCAATACCAATAAAATCTCAAGATCCAGAAGATTTAAGAGAAAAATGAACAAAAAAAAACCTAAAAAGACCTAGACGATTAAGAGAAAAATGGAAATTTTTTTTAAAAAAATCAATATCAAAAAAATCTCAACAGTCAGAAGATTAAGAGAAAAAAAAAAACCCCAAAAATCAATACCAAAAAGATCTCAACATCTAGAACATTAAGAGGAAAATGAACCAAAAAAAACCCAAAAAATCAATACCAAAAAAACCTCAAAATATCCAGAAGTTTAAGAGAAAAATAATATAAAATTAAAACCGAAAAATCAATACAAACAAAATCTCAAGATATAGAAGATTAAGAGAAAAATGAACCAAAAATCCCAAAAATCAATAAAAAAAAAAACCTCAAGATTTAGAAGATTTAAGAGAAAAATGAACCAAAAGCTCAATTAATGAATCCTTACTGATATGCGTAAAAGCTGAAAATTAACTTGAAAAACAAATCCCAAAAACGAATACCCAAAAGCTCAAGAGATCTAAGAGAGCGAGAGCAAGAGAGAGAGAGAGAGAGAAAAAAACCAAAAATCAATACCAATAAAATCTCAAAACCCATAAGATTAAGAGAAAAATGAACAAAAAAAAACCTCAAAAGATCCAGACAATTAAGAGGAAAATGAAAAAAAAAAATAAAAAATCCAAAAATCAATACCAAAAAAATCTCAAGATTCAGAAGATTAAGAAAGAAATAATAAAAAAAAATTCAATACCCAAACCGTGAGTGTGCGTGTAGAAGAAAAATATCTAAAAATCAACAGCAAAACCGGGTGTGAGAGAAGCGGAGAAGAGGGGGAGACCGTGGGCGAGAAGAAGCTGGGAATAAATGTTGTGGGATAAGGAAGAAATAATGAAAGGTGAATAGGAAAGAAGAAAATGATGCTTTGTCTGACGCCAAAGCATCATTAGGCTGAAAAAGACATAAATAACCTTTTTTAAGGAAAAATGGTCTCTCAATATACAACAAAAATGAAGAGGCAAAACCATCTCTCCATATCAAAGGATTGTTAAGCATTTAAAAGACATAAATAACCTCTTTAAGGAAAAATGATCTCTCAATATAAAACAAAAATAAAAGGACAAAATGGTCTCCTTATAACAAACAATTCTTGTGCACATTCGTTCTTCTTATATAAAGAAGATATATATATTTAATTAATATATATAAATTGAATGAAAATATTGAAATAAGATAATTAGAGTTATTTATATATATATACTAATGGATTTTTTTATTTTTTTAGCTGTCTACAGTAATGTTGGAAAATTGCAACGTACCAATTGGTGACTTGTTAAAGTGGCACGTTACCGGTTGGTAACGTGTTGCCACGTTACCTTTTTTTTTTAATTTTTTTGTTTTTCGAAAGCTTCCCCTCTTTTTTCTCTTTCCCCCTTGTTTATTTCTCTCATCCCGCGCAGAGCCGCAGACCCCTCTTCCTCTCCCTAGCTCTCTCTTTTTTTTCTTCTCCTCCCGTCTCCGGCCGTTCACCCTCTCACTCACTCTCTCCTCCGACGCACGACCAAACCGACTCATCTTCCTCCAATTTTCCTTTCTCTCTCTCTGCCAACCGCCTTCGGAGCCACGATTCTCTATATTCCCATTTTCCAGTCAGAGAGAGGCTAGCAAAGGACTGATACCTTGATCGGACGGTTGAGAATGGAGGTGGACGAGAGATATGAGGAGGGTGCACGACGCCGAAACGGAGTGACTGCCAGATCCCGGCGATGTCCATTTGCCCACCGCCGCCGAAGAAAAAAGCGGTAAGTGGAAGGATTCGGGTAAATGATTAATTCGTTTCTTTTCCATGGTAAATGCTATGCGATTTTATGTTTTCCCATGTTTATTCCCTTAGTTTGCTGCGATTTTGTGAATTATGAGCGATTTTTTTTTTTGTTTGTGGTTTTTGGAGAAGAAGCGGGGAGGGGGGGATTAAGGTCGAATGTCAGGTACCATTTTCTCTTGATTTCTTTTCACGATTTGTTCTTGTTTTCTGTTTGGTTCTGCGAAAATGAAGGAAATCGAAAATATAGGATTTTGAATTTCAGTTTAGTGTGCAATTGTGGCCAAGTAGTTTTATTGGAAAAGAAGAAAGAGGGGAAGTTCAAATTTCGATGATTTCTTTGCATTATTGCTCCTTTTATATGTTCGTGAAAAGCTTTTTTTTTTGGTCACTTGTAAAACATAATGGTTTGTGTTTTTCTCTATTGCGGGATTTAAGTTAATTCAAGTTGCATTACAATCGCTGTTTGTTACAAAAAAAAAGTTGCATTACAATCGCGAAACGTTGGAGAAATCACATGATGTGGCAAAGTTGGAGATGTACTGTTGCAGAGCTTACAGAAATTCTAGGCACCTTCCTTTAAAAAAAATTAACTCATCTGCCACCTTTACGACATAGGCACCTTCCTTTAAAAAGCGTTTCCTGGCTGGCCAATATGCTTTCCAACTAGAGACGTATTTGATTTTATATTGTAATTTGATTGAGGTTGCATCTACAATGGTCCTAAGGTTTGGTATCAAATTCAGTTTCATGATACACAATGCTGCAGTTTGTCTGAGGTAGTAACTGCTTTTGGATTGGAATGAGATCCTCTTATCTGCTAGTGCAGCTCCTGGTGTCCAAGGTTCCTGCTTTTTACTTTTTTCGTTGAGGTTCTGTTTGGATCAGTTTGAACTTCTATATATTTTTGCTGTTACATATCATCGCTGTTCTTTGAACTTCAGATTATCCATTTGATTGATACCAAAATGTATGCAGGATGAACTATATTCACAGAATACACTATTGAGATTTGGACAAATTGAAGGGAAAGGCTAAAGAGAGGTGAGAGAAATAAGAGACAGAAGCTAGATAAATTCTTCAATTTTTCTATTCCATCAAATCTGCCTCCATTGGAGTAATTAAGATAAAAGACCAACAATTAAACCCTAGGTTGGCACCCATTTATTTTAAGATCTCTAACATAATCTAGGGCAACATCCATTTATTGAATTGCCTAAAATATTCTAGGGACGCCCATTTATTGAATTATAAAAACACTTTTGACTCTCGAAAATTAGGAAAATTAGATACTAATAACCCCCATAAACCAGTATTTTGTTTTTTGCCTTTTGCATCACAGATTCTTCTGTTTTGTTTAAAAATTCTTTGCCATGTGAGTCACATTGCATTGCTTTACACATAATGGCAAAGTGAAAGTAAGTTATCTGCTTTAGTTTTGATCTTAGTATTGTTTCTTGTCTCACTTCTATGCTGATCTTATGCTTTGACTTCTTTATTTCCTATTATTTTTGGTTGATGAATTCTCTGCTAAGATAACTTCTAAAATTTGTTTTTACTGTGTGCTTTGTGGATCTCTGAAAATAGATTTGCATTTCATTCCACATTGTCTCATAATATAATGAATTGCTTCTTCATGGCTTACCATGTGTGCTAAGCCAAATATGCTTTTCTACTTGGATTATGAGTGATATCAACATATTTGTTGAGATGGAATACTGTTTTTATAGTCTTCTAGTTTTTCTGCCAGCTTGTAAGTTATGGACCTCCAACTTAGTCACCAAGTTACTTGACCTCAATGTATGTGGCTGGCGAGTAAATGACCTCACTGTATGCGCATGTGTCCTAATGTCCTTTTATTTTTGAAAAGTGGTGTTAATAGTTCTACATATTGCCTTTTGCAAAGCTAATATTGTTTAAAGTTTCAGTTATATTTGAAGTGGTTATTTGGAAATCAATTTCCTTTATACAAAAACCATTCCATCGACATTTTTCGTATTCCTTAATTGTTATCATTGGCTCAAAACTTTGAGGAGTTAATTGCTGGAGTACTGAAAGGATGATTGCTTGAAATGCTTGTTAGTGTGGATTTGTGGAGGTTCCCCCTCCCAAAAGAAAAAAAGAACCTCTTGTTAAATTTTTTTTGAAATTTTTATTTTAGTTTTGAGGGTTTATGAAGTGTGAATTCTTGTTAACTGTAATTAGTCCAAGGTGGGGTTCTGCTTTCTTAGGAACCCTTTGTGCTTTCTTAGAGATTGCTTTGTTCTTCATTTTTTGGTATTATGATCTCACATCTGTTTTATTTTATCTTAGGTTGTTTTATTATATTAATCTAACTTTTACTTATAAAAAAATGTTTTATTTTCTAGTGGAGTTTAATGGGACGAGAGCAATTGGAGATTTTACGCCTTGCAGCGGGACTTTGGTATGCTGAAAGAAGAGATTTAATAACAGCACTCACCGTGCATTTAAATGCTCAAGATTGGGGTAAGAACCTACCTCTTATAGTTACTATAACTGTCATTATGGTCACTGCATTAGTATAGCACCATACATGCATCCTTTTTGTGTCCTGGTAACCATACTCATTGGTTATGTTTTTATTTCCTTTTTATTTTTCCTTTTCTGGCTCTCAACATGGTACATTGAATTAGTCCTCTTTTTGTTGATTTTTTTTTCAATCAATTATTAACTGTGAAAGTGCTCAAAATGATCAAGTTAAGGTTCTAATTCAATTGGTTTTCTGGAATTTATTCAGGCGTAACTAATCTGTATGTCCATGTAGCTGTTGACAATGAAGCAGCAAAGAACTTATGTATGAAAAGTGGTTTTGTATATGAAAAGTGGAATTTATTAGGTTTTTTTAATTTAATTTTATTTTTTTTTTAAATTATTATTTTTCCATTACTAACGTGTCAATTTTTGACACGTTAGTAATGGGAAAATAAATGTTTTGTATTTTTTTTTGTAACTTGGCATTTCTCCCCACGTCACCCTAGGGGTAACGTGGGAAAAATGCACACGTTAGTAATTTTTATTTTTTTATTTAAAATTTTCAATTGCTAACGTGACACTTTGACACGTTAGTAAATGGTAACGTGTTTGACACGTTAGTAAATTCCCAGTTCTAACGGGTACATTGCTAACGTGTGTAAAACGTTAGTAATGGCACGTTAGCAACAATTACTAACGTGTCAATGGTTCTGACACGTTAGTAAATGTCCGTTAGTAAAAATTTGGTTTTTTGTAGTGAACATCCGGTTCATGAAGTGTGGTTTACAGTCGATTGAGAAAAAGTGGGTGACGTGAATACCCAAACTATAATACATATGCTGATATTATAATTTTAGAAATTAACCCCCTAAAGGGTCAAATCCAATAATTTTAATTTCCTGTGTTTTTCATATGAAATTAAATTATAAAACTCCCCATTTAACTCATCACTCCACTTGAACTCTTAACTCCAATGTCTCTGGCTGCGGCTCAACCAGCTCCTCCCGCATACCACTACCAACCCCAACCTTGCCGATCGTCGCCCACATGCCGGTGCGGCCGCGTATTCCTTTGGGCCAATCTCATCATTGCCTTCGTCGTTGGCCTCATCTTTCTCATCCTCTGTCTCGCATTTCGCCCCCATCTTCCGAACTTCCGCGTAGAGTCTCTCACACTCTAACTTCTCCTTGTCACACACCTACTACTCCTCCTACTCCCAAACCGGCACTTGTGACATCCGGTTTGCCGTCTCCAACCCCAACAAGAAGATGTCCATTTCGTATGACAGTGTCCAGTCCGCACTCTACTACAAGTTGGGGCTAATATCCAGCACGCTACTTTCGCCGTTCCAGCAGAGGACGCATAGCCAGATGGTTCTAGAAGCGTCGTTCTCGGAGGCCAATACCTATGCTCGCAAGGGGGTCGTTGATGGCATCAATGAAGATATGGGACGTGGCATTGTCAGCTTCGATGTGAATGTTTAGGCCCATGTTGAGTTCGATGCCCGGGTGTACAACCCGGGCAATCGGCAACTTAGTGTCTTGTGCCAAGGTCTAGCGGTCAAGCTCTCATCCAATAGCAGCGGGTTTGGGACGATGGTGGCAGGAGCGAGGGACTGCATTGTTCATGTGTGAGTAATTGGGTGTTTGTTGGATTAAACATTGCCAATAATTTCATATTCAAAGGCCATTTTTTTTTAAATAAAAAATGACGAATTATTGGTAGTATATTTGTATGTTGGAAACTACTTTTTCCGTTTTGAATGATTAGTTAGTAGTTTTTTTTTTTTAAAAAAAAAAAAAAAATGAAATTGAAATCATTCAATTCATAAAAAATTAATGGTGGCTTGAGATAGCCCAAAAAAAAGAGGAAGGAACAAGATTTGAGGGGTATTTTTGTCTTTTCACTTTTTTAGGGGACAAAAATGTCATTTCACCATAACTAACTGGATATTCTCTAGTTAGAGAGGATCCTAATTATTATATATATATATATATTCTACACATTATTCTCTTGACCATCATTTTTTTTTCTTTCAAATTTAATAGATCTACCATTGATTTGTTGATTCATGTAGGTTTTACAAAAATTTAATGGTAGATTCACTCATTCATTATACGGAAATGATTAAAAGATGGTTAAAAATAATAATTTTTAGCAAATTTTTTTTTTTTAAAAAAAGGAACTAAAAAAAAAAAAAATCAACTCTTGCTAGAGCCCAAAAAGAGCTCAAAGAAGCGCAAAAGAAGCCATCCACACTTACACGGTAGTCCAAGAAGAATAAAAAAGACCCAAGAGAGGCCCAAGAGATCATATAAGGCCTCATCTCTCCCCCCTTGTAGTAAGTCTCACTCACTTCACGAAACACACGCCCATCCTCCCTCAATCGGAGCTCTCTCTTTTCTCTATATTTGTCCTTGTCAAAGCCAAACACACTAATTTGAGCATCAGAGTGTTTTCGATCGTAGAACTAAAGACCTACTGACGACCCCCTCTTCATTTGTAAGGACGCATCGACCCAGCCCATATTTGACAAAAAAAAGAAAAAATAAGAAAGAAAAAAGATCTATATGGGTTAAAATGTTGGGGTATTGTGTCAAAGAGATAGCTTAATCGGTTGGGACCACGCCTCATGAAGCGGAGGTCACTAGTTCGAATCCTCCATTCCCCTCTTGTGTGGACATGTCAAAAAAAAAAAAAAAAGAGATAAAAAAATGTAGGGGCATTACAAAAGTGATCACAACTCTCTATTAATCAATAGCATATCCAATTTTAGGAAATATATATATCAAAGCCTCATTTAGTATAATTGAAGTGAAANTAGTTTAATCGGTTGGGACCACGCCTCATGAAGCGGAGGTCACTAGTTCGAATTCTCCATTCCCCTCTTGTGTGGACATGTCAAAAAAAAAGATAAAAAAATGTAGGGGCATTACAAAAGTGATCACAACTCTCTATTAATCAATAGCATATCCAATTTTAGGAAATATATATATCAAAGCCTCATTTAGTATAATTGAAGTGAAATGGATCATAGCCTTGTATTCAACCTTTAGTAGCCGTTTATCATGAAGAGGTTGAAGAGCATACTTAAGTTAATGTAGTGGATAAAGTAAATTTGTTCCATAAATTATGTTTAGTGAAAATAGAAACAATAATTAATTAGGGGGTGTCTTGAAATTAAATTTTGTTTCTTTTTAGTATCCCTTTTTCAGATCAACCTCGCACCCCTATCCTTATGGTTTCTTTTGCTTTTTGTGCATTCCACCATTATCTATTTCTTGAAGAAAAAAAGAAAAAGAAAAAAAAAGCCAAATTATACTAAGGGTGCGTTTTGGGATTGCGATTTCGCATGAATAATCTGCGTTTTTAAAAGATATTGCAAAACATAAAATGTTTGGCATTGCGATTTAAAAAGTATTTCATTTAAAATAGGAAAAAAAATCTGCGATTTTTATAAACAAGTTAGGAAGTGCTTATTTGAAAAAATACGAATTTATACTAAAATCAGGACTTCACATAATAAATATTTGATAAAATACTATTTTTTAACATTTTTTTACCAAAAGTCTTAGCGATTTTAAAAAGCAGCAATTTTTAAAATACAATTTTTAAAATCGCATTTATTGAAACCATAATCTTAAACAAACTCTAGTTATACTAGTTGCAGCCAAATTCAAAAACGTTACTTGACAAACGTGTCATATTTATTAGCATTAAAGAAGATAAATATGTCATATTTATTGCTATCCAAGGTTTTTTTTGTGTCATTTTAAATATGATGTGACACCAACTTTAAATACTTTATCGAACACATTAAAGCTGGCATGCTCTCATTGGGGGAGACGGATTTTCGACATATATTGCGGGAGGCAAATATGGTAGCTCATAGGTTGGCCAAGGAGGCCACCGTCCACATCACAGATCAAGCTTGGCTGGGAGAAATCCCACCATGTATCTGGGATATTTTAAGGAGAGATGCTTCTGGTATCCATCCTTCTTTGTAATGATCCTTTTGTGATTAATAAAGAGTAGAAGGTTTTTTTTTTAAAAAAAAAAAAAAAAAAAATTTAATAATGATTTTATTAAATTTAATGGTAATTTATCGGCATTTATTTTTATGTTTAAGTGAACCTCCTATATTGTATGTTTAAATGGAAATTAAGTTATTTTATGGTCAATATTTTATTTTGTTTAATCTAACTATATACGTGATACCATACAATGAACATGTTGTCACGTTATTTAAAAATTTTAAATGATGTGATATCATGTACACCATTAGATTAGATGAAAACAAAAATAAAATTTTGATAATAAAATAACTTCTTTGCATTGCATAGTTGCATTTTACTTGAAATAAAAAAGGACGGGTGAGATTTCTTGTAATTTTTTAATGGTTTAGGGTTTAGGTTTACCATCATTAGAGGTGGTTCAGTGGCGTCAAGAAAGTGTCTTCGAAACCTACTGATATTAGATCAAGTTATGACTTAGTCAAACGTTTAGATCGTACGGTTAGAAAATCGGAATTTTGAAAAAGAATATCTAATGTAACACGAAAAAAAAAAGAATAATAGTTTCACTACCAAGAGAGGAACCCGCAAGAATACTATGGATTCGAATTCCAACACCATTACTTTCATAAATTACTAGTAATACCCTCCAAGTCTCTTCCTCGCCAAGTTCCAAGTTCCAAGTTCCAACCCATTCACACACTCCCTTTGGACTCTACTAGAATTCCAGTTTCTCTCTGTCTCTGCGAGCGCTATGCAAGACCCTTCAAGACCCATCACGGGCTACCCAGCGGCCCCCAACGGTTTTCCTCCGCCCCAACACGGAGCCGCATACCCTTATGCTGCCCCGCCACCGCAGCAGCAGCCCTACCCATACCAGTACCAGTACCGACCGGCGTCCTCGCGCCCCTTTATGCGCCGCTTCCTCTCCGCCATGATTCTCTCCTTCGTCGTTATGGGCGTGATCATTCTCGTGCTCTGGCTCGTTCTCCGCCCCCGCCTTCCGGACTTCCGCGTCGAGTCCCTCTCGCTCTCCAAGTTCTCCACCGAGTCCAACTCCTCCTCCTCCATCACTGGCACCTGGAACGTTCGGTTCGCCGTCTACAACCCCAACAAGAAGATGTCCATCTCGTACGACGTCGTCGAGTCCGGGCTATTCTACAAGTCGGAGATAATTTCCCAGACGCGACTCCCGCCGTTCAAGCAGGGGAAGCGGAACCAGACGGTCTTGGACGCGGCGTTCTCGGCAGCAGATGCCTACTTGGAGAGGCGGTTCGTCAATGACATCAACGGGGACAGGGCACGTGGCTCCGTCAGCTTCAATGTGAAGGTTGAGGCTAGGGTTCAGTTCCGGGCCGGTGGGTGGAGGGTGAGGAGCCGGTGGCTCAGAGTCTGGTGCCAGAGTCTGGCGGTCGGGCTTTCGTCCAATAGCAGCGGGTCGGGGAATCTGACGGGAGCACCAAGGGACTGCCGGGTTGTTTTGTGAGTAAATTAGGTGTTTTTGGGTTAATAATCCCATATGCAAAGCAGGGTTTGTTTGAATATGAGGAATTAGTGGTAGTTTAACTGTACATTGGAATTAGTTTATTTTCTCTCTCTTTTTTGAATGATTAGTTGGTTTGATTAATGGCTGTACAGTTATTCTGCAATTGTGTTTTGTGTTGGTTAATGCTAGAATTGCGTTGTAGAGTTACATTCTATAGGTTTTGGTGTTTCTTATCTTTGAATTTATTTCAATTTTATTTGGAAAAATAGGTTTTGGTGGGAATTGATTTATTTTAAATGGTTGAGGGAGTAAAAAAGGAGAGAAATCGAAGGATCATGGGAATGAACAAGACAAATTCTTGCTACAAAATTGTTCTTTGTTTGTTTTGGCTCTTTAGGTCCAACATAATCGTGGATGATTATCATTGGGAAGCATTTTTCTTAATTGGTTGTCGTTTTATATCATGTGAGAATTTCTTATCTACCAGACTCCCGCTCTCATCAATAATCATGGGATTGAGGATGGTGGTTGATGATTGGATACCTAAAGCAATTTGGTTGGTATAATTTTTTAAGAACGTGTATATCAACTCTGTTGTATTTTCGTCTTAGTCCCTGTTATGCTTTTAGAAGTGTTATCTGTGTTCCTGTGCAATCACCTTGACAATCCTAAGGTTGCTGTTTTTCCTAATGCAAAATAGATGAAGTTAAGGGAGTATCCCATCCAAATGAGGCCAATATGGATCATTTAGCTCATCCAAGCTACTTGTATAGAACCCAATTTAGCTCCATATAGGTCTCTAATTAGGCACTGTTATGGTGTAAGACCTTCATCCATTAGATCAGATCAGATCATTTTTGTATTGTATCATTTGCTCATTAGTGGTGGTCTGGCTGATTGATTTGTATTATTTAATCTTTAGGCGAATAACCTATTTTTATAAACATTTTGGCTTCTGTTTGGCTTGTATTTTGTTCTCAATCATTCAACTCTGGTTAACTTCTTCTAGTTGAGTCTCAACAAAGGATTCTAGTGAGTCTATGTCCTACCATGTCATCGTCGGACAGTTCTGATGCTTGCACGGAATATGTTCAACTTTCCTTGACCGTTTCCTTTATTTTAAGAAAAATGTTTAGGGACAATAGATGGTGAGTAAAACCGATAGTGTGGAAATGGAGTTGTTTGAAGCAATGGCGTTGTTTCCCTTGCCAGTGGGTGGATATGGCCACACTGTTGCCGCATGCAGGATTTGATTGAGATCTTCTAGGTATGTTATCATGGGCCTTCGGCACTCGGGGAATTTGGATTATATAGTGTGCTGAAAACCTTATACAGTGTAATTAAGGTGCAGATTTGGCTTAGGTGCTGTGAGGTGCTGCACATGGAGAGGGGGAAGTCTACATAGAGTTTGGATGTGTATGATCTGTATAAAGTCTTCTTCACTCTAAGGCCACCCTGAGCTAATGGTTTGAACTCAGACCTCCAATCCTCTCTTCTTCCCCTCTCCACTTGAATAAAAATCTCCCATTGCCCTTCACGTTATTCTCCCTCATCTGAACCAACAACTTGCTGTTTCTAACCCCAATCTAGCCAAATTCTTTCAAGTTTACTTTCAGGCTATTAATTTCTTATCCAAACCAAAACTAGATATTCCTTGAAAGTATTAACTACTCCACTAAGTCTTCACCTACTCAATGAAGCCTTGTGCCCCAAGCCACGTATTTTCAAAATGAAATAGGCATTTCCCTTGCCTCAGATTCCCACAGTCAAACATAAGAATCTTTTCTATTTCTTTTTTGAAAAAATGTGAAGACTGTTTTGCATGCGGCATGTGAATCTTCTTCATGTAATAGATCAGTCTATATGATAAGCGTCATGGAACTGTTCTCTGATCTCTCCAAATTGTGCAGTTACCATGCCATGAAGATAAGTTATAATCCATCTGATCATTAAAGTTTTAATTTGTGAAATTTTGATAAAACTGGACAAGACGTGCCTGAACAGGAACAAAGTGCTGTAGTTATTGCAATGTCCTGCAAGTTGAGGTTGCTCTTTCAATCTACGCCCGTGTCTGTTGAAAATTTGTTGTTTGAAGAGTATATTTTTATGAGAAATGTTAAAGGTCAATAAGTTCTCCATATTTGGCTCATATTTTTCTACAAATTTAATAGATCAATCATTAGATTTGTGGGGTCGATCAACCATTGATTTATGTGGAGTTCACATAAGTCTACAAATTTAATGGTTGATTTATAAGATGAGATGAGTCAAATATGAAGAAAATATTAATCCATAGAATTTCTCTATTTTTATACTGTCATTGGCTGTAGCTCTTTCCATATTGGGAGAGGTGGTTTGTTTTCTCTGAGGTCCAGATTGGGTGCAAATGTGAAGTAGCATAGGCAACCTATGTGAGAGGGACTCAGATTCCACCTTACTCGAGCAAGTGTCTAGACAATCTCAGAAGCACCAGCTTAAGCAAGGTGCGGCTTGAATTCCCTCTCACATGAGGCCATCCATATACAATTAGTAGTCTCATTGTACCCTATCCCCATCCATTTTTCTCTACTATATCATGTTTAAAGATGAGGTAAAGCCAGAAAGCTCAAGCTTCATTGACCTAGAACTGTACTATAGGAGGCATGGCGTTTCCAATGTAATCAAGCTCTTAATGTACCTCTTAACTCTGCTTGTGGTTCCACTGGGTGACCTGATCATTAATTGAATGACACAGGCCAACTGGAAGCAAGTATAACCAATATTTTTAGAGAAGTTGTGTATATCCTGGTGCAGTGTGTTTTTGGTCCCGGCTTGGAGATAATCAAGAATGAGATGTTTTCAATCTAATTTAAGACAATGAAATTTTGGTGAACTCTTATTGTGGTCTTAACTTTTGATCTTCAATTGATGAGGGGCTTCGAATTATTGAAGATATGATGTAGTAATTTTTTATTTATTTATTTTTATTTATTCATGGAGTACTGCATAGGATTGTACGAGAAGGCATAGCTGGCCATCTTGGTGTATTCTTTATTGATAAAACTGATAATACAACAGAACTGGTTGCCCTGCTGGCCTTATGGTGCTTAAGTATAAGTTAGGGACGTAGCCCTAAAAGAAAAATTACAAAGCTAGTTTTTATTTAAAATTACTGCAAAACTTGTTCGAGTAAATGTTGTGCAAGTGTCTAGTGAAATTTCTGTTTGTGATCGGTCACAATTTCGTTCGAGCCAATGTCGAGCAAAAGTCAAGTGAAAATCTTGTCAAAATCTCGCTCTACCATGAGTCGGAGTGAGATTTTTGCACCAGATTTTTAGACTTATATTAACGGCCCATTTTGACCTAGTAAAGTATACAAAAATATAGCGCTTTTAATCGGCGAGGCGGAACTACTCACAACCTTGGATCACATGAAGCCAGGTGTAAATTCATCTGCATCATATGTCATGTGCTCATAATTTTTATTGCACCATGTAAATCTTGCTTAACAATTTTTTTTTCCTAGCAAGTTCTTCCTATTTCAGTTTGCCCATTTTCTTTCTCATCAATAAAATGGATAATGATACTTAAAAATAGAAATAAAAATTGGATAATGATGCCCCCTTTCTTCCCTTTGAATTGAGAATAAAAAACAAATGGATAATGATGGCTCATAAATAGACCAAGACAAGTAATTGGATACAAAACGATTCTTGAAGTTAGCAATGTGTGGGTCTATGTGTCAATGTTAGGTTCCTTTCAATTAAGGAATTTTTCTTATATTGAATAATTAAATTATAATTAATATTAATTTTTTTAATTAAAATCATTCTTCTTGCTTTCTAGGATAAAAATTACTAACAAATTTTTTTATTCAAGGCTTTCTATATTCTTCTCAATATTCATTTTTTTTTTTTTTATATGTCCGCACAATAGGGGAAGGAAAATTTGAATTAGTGACCTCTGATTTATTAGACATGGTCATAGCCGATTGAGTTACTTCTTGAGAACTTCTCAATATTCAATTTAGATTAATGTTGGAGTACATTATAAACAAAGACTTTTCATGTTCTACTAATAATTTAATTGAAATTGAAATTGCCACATTGGAGAAAGTTATGCATGTTAGTTTTATCATTTATGAACGTGAAAATGGATAAGTAAACACGTGGACATTTCAACGGTTTATATACATTGAAAAGTTTATGACGTTGAGGCCTTCATTATTAACTTTCATGAAAGGTCTATTCTTCTTTAAAACAAAAAAAAAAAAAGTCTATTCTTTATGAATATGAATTGTACACATTCGAAGAGATGGAATCACTACACGTCTAGAGTCAATAAATTCTCATTTTCATGTCTAGAAAATTGTTTTAAGGGAAGGCTCCAATATTGTAAAATTATTTTTGACCATAATTTTTGAGTAATTAGAATTCTCTCCAGTTAGTTAAAGTGGATGGGTATTTCTGTCTCCTCAAAAAGTAAAAAAATAAAAATACCATTCAAATATAAATAACTGGATATTTTTCAATTCAAATGAACCGGAGAGGATCCTGTTAATTGAGGGTCTTAATTAGAGATTATTTATTAACTTTTTACTATATTAGAGTTTTAAACACCCCCCCCCCCCCCCCTCCCATTTTTTTTAAAAGAATCTTTATTGTACAATTAGTAGTTGGAGGCCTTAATTAGAGCTTATTTATTAACATTTTACCATATTGGAGGCTTTAATGTTATTTTTTTCAAAAAAGAGAGAGAGAGTTTAATTGTGTAATTGTTAAGGGAAATGCTAGGTGCTCTTTTATTGTCCTTCTGGTGTCTTTCCAATTGTGATATGGCTTTTAAAATCACCGTTAAATTTGAGATTGTCATTATTAACTTTTAATTTATTGGGGATTTCAAAAGTCACATCATAGTTGGGAAGACACCAGGAGAACACTAAAAGAACACATAACATTTTCCAATTATTAATTAGGAGCTTTAGGCAACTACCGACGATTGCCTACGGCTTGAGTCGGCACTATTGAATAGGAAGACAAACTATTCAAGACATGTTCAAAGAGATAAACCTTATAAAAATTCTCTCATATTCAGAGTTCCTATCCTTATAAGTTCATGAAAACTTTAGCCGCTTTCTAACATTATGTTTCCTAGCTTCACATTTTCTACTTTTGACATTTCAACATGTCATTATACTTTTAACTAATTCTTAGGTTTTTTTTTTTTTTAATTTATTATTATTTTTTTAAAATTTTTAGCAATGGTTGATCTAAAAGTTTGATTGAGACTATTATATCAACACTGTGAAGTAATTTACTAATTATATGATTAAAAAAATGTAACTTATAGCATTACTAGATCTTTTTTTTTTTTTTTTTTGACATGTCTACACAAGGGAAGGGAGAGGGAGATTCAAACTAGTGACCTCATCTTTATGAGGTGTGATTCACAACCGATTGAGCTACCCATTGGAGACCATTACTAGATCTATTTGATATGAAACATGAGACGCAAACACTATCATTTGAAATTTTTTGTTAGGGATGATCATATCATAACAATGTGCACCCTCAATCACACTATAATCTCTAATGGGTGATAAATTTTGATGGGAGGTGTCTTTTGATATTTGCTAGATAGACACAATACTTTCAAAGGGTTGCATCTCTTTAATTAAAAAGATGCAAGTCTCAAAAGAAGAGTTGCATATGATGGGAAAAGACATCATTGTACTTAGAAATCTCCCATGTAATTAATAAGAATTATCACCATTTTTGTTTAAGATCCTCCACCCTTGAGTTTTCACTCAATTTTCAAGTAATTAGCTCTGAGTTTGAAATCTTCAAAAGAACAAATAATTGTGGTTAATTTGTTCTTTTGAGCATTGGATTTAAATGATTCTTTTCCTTCTTTTTGCCATTTCCTCTTCCCTCTTTTCGTTTGGGATTCTCTGCCTTAAGAATCCCCCAACCAATGAAATGACAACCTTTTGTATTTTCCCTTTATTCTCTACTTTTTGTATGTTGTCTTCTTTCTCTTGATTTGTATTGTTTTTCGAAGAAGAAATTAATTTAATGAAAATCTTAATATCAAAAATATGATGAAGGTTAAAAAAAGATCATATTATATGGTTTTATGAGAACAAAAAAGATTACACAGGTTTCTTAGCTAACAAGCTATCCTCTCATCCATTGATGCTAGGGCAGCTTGGAATCCCTTGAGTAGAGTCTAACGGGAAGAATAAAATTTGATTGGTTGAAATTTGAGGGGTAAAATTGTAATTTCACTTTTGTAGACAATTTTACCCCTCAAAAGTAATCAACTTGTTCAAATCCCCCCCCCCTTCTTGTACAGACATGTCAAAAAAAAAAAAAAGTAATCAACTTGTTCCTCTCCATTTCAAATGAAATGGAGAGGGGATCCGTTTGCAAATTCGAGACATTATTCTAATTATATTGATTATTTCGAATGGTGATGTAAGATATCATGAAAACATTAATATTGAGATATTTTTGAAATTTTAGTAATAAAATTGAAATAATCGATAATTAAGAAATAAAATTAGAATCTTAAGAATTAAGAATATATTTTGACAAAAAGAAAAAAGAAATGAAAAAGAGAACCTAGCTAGCTAGGCTTTTGCATTTTAAGTGTTACAAAGCCGTTGGTGTGATATATCCTTAGCTTGTGTAGCTTAAGAAAGCCTTGTTCTCTTTCTATCGAAAAGAAGCATGAACAATGATATGATTGATAAAGAAGAAAAGTAGACGGAAAAGAGATGGATGGAAATTGAATCCAGAATCCAAAATAGATGTAGTGGAGGGTGGGGATAGCACAACCATATTCTCATACAAGATTAATTTGGATTAATTAATTAATATATTGGAGTTAATCTAATTTGCTCAAAGATAGATCTCTAAAGATACTACTATACCTTTTTTTTCTTTTTTTTTTTAATCTATCTAATTGAAAAGATAGGCGGAAGAGATCAACTGTGATTATTTTATTTGGGTAGAAATAGATGAAGAGCTTTGACAGTAAAAACTGCAGATGCTCCTTAAGTATGACTGATCGATCTATAGACTGACTTAACCTTATTTATCAAAATATCAGTGAACTAAGATGATTTACGCATGATCCTATAATTTTAGGCTTTTTACTGCAACTTTTGAGCAACATAAGTATAATACAAACACATGCACACACACACGAAAACAACTTTAAAGACTTGATGTATGAATTATTACCTTTGGTTATAGTGGAAAAGTTCATTCTTCGGGACGAGGTAATCATCATGTGTTTTTTTTTCTTTCTTTCTCTCTAAGGCTAAAATTTTAGCAGTGCAATTGCATATTCTTTGATAAGAAGAGCATCTGCCTCGACGTCATCAATATGTTTTAAGGCCTGTTTGAGATTGCGTTCGAAAGGTTTAAAAGTGATTTTAAAACTAAAAAAGCCCGTTTAAAAAAAAAATACTTGTTTGATTAAAAAAAAAAAAAAAGGTACTTTTAAGGGTCGAAAAAACGTAAAAATTATCAAAAAGTACTTCTAGTAAAAGCTTTTGCCCAAAAGCTTTTTTTGACTTAAAAACTCTATTTTTCAAATACAATCCCAAATAAGTTCTTAGCAATGAATAGAAAACTTCTTTTTTGGATGGAAAGACAAAGAGGTATGGTGAATAAACATGTGTGTAAGATTAAGAGCACTCACTTTCAGCTCAACAATTAAATGTATAGCTAAAATTTAATTAACTTTTTTATAACACCTGCACTTCCAATTTTTCATTTAAAATATTCGTTCTTTATTTACTTTCTCTATTTCCAAAAAAATATAGATAATTATAGAGTTTTTTTATTATTAATATAAATTATAGATAGTTGAGCTGAGCATTTTCTAGAAGCTAAGCTGGCTATTATGGCTTAACCCAATATTGTGAGTGCTCTAACATTGATACAAATTTTCGTAAGCGTACATAATTGAGAAATGTTACACACATTCTCACTCTCATACTTTTAATCTTTGACGTGGCAATGATTAGTAAACATCACTATTAGATTTAAAATTCAATAATGACCAATTCAAAATTCAATGATGATTTTCGCTGGCATGTTAGGAAGTGCATACTCAAGAATGTGTGTAGCTAAAGAAAGTTAATTAGCACATGTTAGACAAAGACGTGTCATCTCTATTTGTTAATGCTTTTTAGAATTTATGGTTTGAAATGGTTGTTAATATTGCTTGTTTAAAAAAGAAAAAGAAAAAAGTATTATATATATATATATATATATATAAATGCTAGTTTCAAAAAGTCATATGACCTATAAGTTTACCTATAAGTTATATTATTAAAAATAAAAAAAAAAAGGTTATATGACCTATAAGTTTACTTTAAAAGACGAGGCAAAAATGTGAACCGTGGGTAGGGGTGTTAAAAAAAATCGGGGAACCGGAACCGGAACCGGAAAACCGGAAACCGGGAAACCGGGGTCCCGGTTCCGGTTTGGAAAAATCAATAACCGGGTACCCCGGTTCCGGTACCCGGTTTTTACCGGGTTACCGGGAACCGGGTTAAATATATATTTTTTTAGTTAGGATTTTACATTTTAGTTTTTTTGTTTGTTTACATACTTGTTTATACTTTTTATTGTTTTAAAATTTTCGTTATGCACCTAATTTAAAATGATTTTTAGGGTATTTTAAAAATATTGAATTTTTATTTCCAAGGTCCATATAGGTAAAAACATCGATTTTTTTTTTTATGATTGTTAGGCTTTTTTAGGTTTATTTTTCAATTATTTGGAACAATTACAACAAAGCCCCTTTAATTTGGACAAAAATACTATATTTTTTAAAAAATAACCAACTTATGAAAAAAAAAAAAAGGCTTATTTTAAGCCCAACACCTAAAATAAGCCCAAAAAGTAATTTTTTTTAAAAAAACCGGTTACCGGACCGGGTACAACCGGAACCGGCCGATAACCGGGACCCCGGTTTTACCGGGGTGCCGGTTCCGGTTTCCCAAAACAAGAAACCGAGGTATCCCGGTTTCGGTTCCCGGTTTTGGCCAAAAACCAAAAAACCGAACCGGGTTAACACCCGTAACTGTGGGATGTTTTCGCACGCCTACCCACCAAGCAAGCGTCAACCTCTCACAACCACCGTTAATATGGACGGATGTATTAGGTGGGAAGTCGAAGAAGCTTTTGCTTGCAGTTGGATGCAGATCGAATACATCCAAATTGACAGTTGGTAGCTAGCTAGCGTCAGTTGTGGGTGACGGCCGGACATATATGTCCGAAGAGCATGTCGTTAATTTGTTGACCTTCTTTTGAGTCGGTCGGTACCACCAGAAAACCGGCACATCGTTGCGTAAGTTAATCAATGCAATAAACATCCTAAGGAATTATTGCCGATGTTGACATTAGACCACCACCACCACCTAATTCCCTAATGTCTTCGTCATATAAATATGTTTTGTTTATCAGAAAGTATAGGCTACTGATCAGGTTAATTGTTAATTAATTATCATTCATGATCGTCGTAATTCTAGGTTTAGGCTCAATACTACCCAACACTAGTATCAAAACCTAAGTTTATTAATAAGTCTTGGTCCAACAGTTCACGGAAAAAATTGATTGTTGCTGCTGCTTCGACCTAAGGCCTGATGTGTGAGGGGGCGATTGTTGGGGTTATCTCACATTGATTGTGAAAAGAGTTGATGGTCACTTTATAAGTGTGAGGGAAAGCCTCACCTTTTGAACTACTTTTTAAGGATGAGAGAGGCCCAAGACCATCCAACAATAAGAACATCATACTTAAGTACCCGAGGCACTAGCTGGGTCGGTGGAAGTTTGAGTTTTTAAATAGTACTCCTCATGGTCTAATTTAGGTTCGAAGTTCACTGAGTGCAAACTGCCTCATTTTGGTCAACCTTTCTGAACGAAATCCGCAACTGAACGGGTTCATGTTGAGAGGAGTGCGACGCATGAGTCTCGAATTTACTCTGTAGAAGTGGGTCCATAAAATAACTTTTTTCTTCCCGGTACCAAAAAAACCAGATCGATGTTTCATTGGATTCGAAGTCTCCGGTTCCACTCAACCCCACACACAGACTTTTTGATATTCATGAATCTAATGAGTCCGTCGGGGAGGTCCTGGTATATCCTTCTCTGAAGCTTCTTCCAAGGGACAAGCAGTGGACCCTACTACTACGTACCTAAAGTGCCGTCGTTTTCGTATCAAAGCTTCTAAAAGCATGCACCTAGCTAGGCTCCATCATCACATGTATGTATGAATGCATGCACTACATTTGTCCTTCGTCAACTCTGGCCGTTGGATCCCGCTACTTTTTGGTTGACGCGTTGATTTCGGGGCCTGCGTTGGTTGTCTCCCTCGACGAACATTATTAACCACCCACGTGCCTAATGGGTCAAATCCCAAAATAGACCCTATTTTGTGCTTCTTTTTTTTTTTTTTTTAAATTTTTTTTACATACCTACATAAAAAATGGGAAAAGAAGTTTGAATCAGTAATTTTCGTTTTATTAGATGTGGTTTATAATTGATTGAACTGTCCATTAAAGATTAATTAATACAACGTGTTTTAGTTAGTAGCGACTAAAATAAAATGTGGATGTGGATTTTTCTCCGCTAAAGTGCAACCAAATAAATTAATCTTTTAAAATCTTCAAAAATCCTAAAAGATTATTTTTGTCCAACGTACGAAAGCAATTGCTTAAAATTTAAAAATACAAAAGCAATTTTCACTTCTATGTCACATCGGGCGTGTTTGGCAACGGCAATACGTGGATAGTTACTATTCATACTTTATACGTTTAAATTCCTAACATTCTTACTTTTTGTATCATATTAATAATTTTTTACTACTATTCAAATACAAAAATCAATACAATATATATATATATATTTTTTTTTTCATTTTTTCATATCATTCTTACTTTTTTTTTTTTTCATATCAATGAATTTTTGCTACAATAACATGCTATTAAACGATATCAACATGTCAATGTCAAACAGACCCATCAAATTACTTTCAAACTAAAAATAAAAATTAAATACCTACTCTTTGTGGAATTATTGCAACCTCAAGAATTGAATATTCAAATGGCAAAGGAATGGCATGTGGAAGATGTTAGAATGATATTCAAATCTTACCAACCGAAACGAGGAACTATAGTACCTATTGTAGACTCATGGAGTCAAGGTCATTAAGTAAGATTTAGTCCTTAATTAACTAGTATAATACCCTTTGGAGTTGCGTTAAATCACTTTTCTTAGTAAAACAAATATTTCTCCTTAAATATATGCCTAAAATGTCCTTTTCCTTTGACAATTAGGTTTTTGTTTGTCTCCTTAGATGACTTAGTCAATAGGTCATGAAGCTTCTTTCAAGTGATTAGGAAGCAATGAATTTTTTTTTTTTTTTTTTGTAACGAGAGCGGAGAGCCACATGTTCTTATTGGCCGTTAGCCTTCTCAATCAGAGTGATATATGTTATAAATTAGATTTTTATCTCTCAATCGTCGGGAATAATCGAAGGATAAGAGTCCTACATATAATATTTAACTTTCAATTTATAGATAAAAATATATATATACATATATGTTACTCTCATTCTCTCAATTGATGCTTTAGGTTTCCATGAATTTCATGCCATGATTCACGGTTGCTTCATGGTTAGGTTTTTGTTATTCATGTTACAAACTTGTTTGATTGATCTTTAATTTTTCATCTGATTTGAACACATCTAATCAGGAAAAAGAACAGAACAATTAAAAAGAAAGAAAGAAAAAAAAAATCCTATTAATCTTTTGTCATCATTATTAATTAGTTCATGATGCTTTTCACTCATCGTATGATGTTTGGAAGGAATGGGTAGAAAATAGGGACTGGCCCTTCTCTGACCCGATCGAGCACCCACCCACCCGGGCCACCCTCATACTTTTCTTCAACTAGAAGTTGCAAGGATGTTTTCAGAGAAAGTCTATTTGGCTAAAGAACATAAAAATTACTTTTAGTACAAAGTTGTGCAAAAAAAAAAAAAGAATCTTTTAGGTAAAAAAAAAATAAAAACCTCTATTTAGGCTTATTAAGAGGAATTTGTAAAGATAAATTGAGATGCTGTGGTAAATATACATAATAAGAAGATGGGCATATTGGCCACTTTGCAATCCTCAAAAGCTAATATTACTGATCAAGTTGTTGTTGCTTTAAAGGCAATAGTTTTTGCTAAAAAGATGGGACATAACAAGGTAGAACTGAAAAAATAAGCTTTACAAGTGGTGCAAGCATTAAAGAAAAGATGAAAAAAATTGGTGTCGTTACGGTCAATTAATTGACGATACCCGTATTGTATTGCAATCTCTTCAAAAGTGAAGGGTACATATATTATGTCCGACGGGAGATGAATAAAGCAGCTCATAGGCTAGTAAATACTGCACTTTACGCTATGAACCCATATAGAGGAAGCTCCTCAGTGTATTATGAATATTGTAATGACCGAACGATTTATTCAAAATAGTTTTCAATGATGAATAAACTGCCAAAATGGGTTTTTTTTTTTTTTATATATATATTAAATCTCTGTTTTTCAATACAAATATCAAACAAGCTGTAAATATTCTACTCTCCATGGAGTTATGTTAATTTAAGCATGACATGACTCCATATTCTTTATTAAAAGGTAATTAAGTATATTGACGTTGAGACCACAGTCCACCAAATTCACCAATAGTTATTCAAGGCCGTGCGATGCACGACAAACAATTAAATTGTCATAAATCAAAAGCGATGTCCCAACTTGTTCAGTTCATCAGACTATCATCGCAGTATATTAATAACAAATATTGCTATCCGACTCCCATCCATCATAGCCACACATACAAACATACCCATCAAAATTATATGTATATACATCTTCATTGTTCAGAGTTCAGACGGTAAAAACAAAAAACACACAAATGTGATGGGGTCCTCCCATTCTGATCTTGGTCTCATCATCATCATGTAGAGGGATGTACGTATCATGTATATATGATCCTCATCAAGATAAGGTGGCATGACATCAAAGGAAACCCATTGGCCCCTTTTAGATTTGATTAATTAATTTAATTATAATTTTATACATATAGATCGACACGATTTAAAATCGACACACGAACTCGAATTGTCATATCTAAGTAAAATTAGACAACATATTTAAGACATACCACCTAACAACTAAAGTTAAAAAACAACAATCACATGTGGTACCGGTGGTGGTTAAGTAATCTCAATAATTTTTTCAAGTGGTAGGACAAGCTACAGAGCGGTACTTCGATTGTCGTAACGAGAACCTTAAACCTAATTAGTATTAATCGCTTTTTGTTTAACTATAGATATAGGCCCCTTGTGTGCAGTTTCTAATCTACATTCAGGTAAAGTAATTACTCTAATCGCATTCTCCGACCTTTTTCACTTAAACAAAAAAAAAAAAAAAAAAAAAAGAGAAGAAAAGAACAAAAAAGGTAGATAGCAACAAAGTTATATATACACACTGCCTTTGTGAAACTTTTCTGTTGGTAAATTTGCCTCCAAGAGTCAATTTGGGTTCATTTCCTTAACTTCCTTCTCACCAGCTAGCTAGAGTTTTCCGGGTCCCCTATACCCAGGCTACCTCGGGATCCTCCGCTCAAGAAAATGACTGCCAAGCACTGCGCCCACAAGTGCCACGACCACCACCGCCGCCGCCTCATATTCTACTGCATCGCCGCCTTCATCCTCCTCGTCCTCTTCGTCATCTTTCTCGTATGGGTCATCCTCCGCCCCACCAAGCCCCAGTTCGTCCTCCGCGACGCCACCGTCTACTCCTTCAACGTCTCCGCCTCCCCTCCCTTCACCCTCTCCACCTCCTTGCAGATAACCATCTCAGCCAAAAACCGCATGAACCGCGTCGGAATCTACTACCAGAAGCTCGACGTCTACGCCTCCTACCGCGGCCAACAGGTCACGCTCCCGACCATGCTTCCCCCCACCTTCCAGGGCCACAACGACTACACGGTGTGGTCGCCGTTCATGTACGGGAATTCCGTGCCGGTGTGGCCGGGATTAATGGAGGCTCTGCAGCAGGACCAGAACGTCGGCGCGGTGTTGCTGAACATCAAGATCGACGGGCGCCTCAAGTGGAAGGTGGGCACGTGGTTTTCCAGCAAGTACCACTTGAACGTGAATTGTCCGGCGTATATTAAATTCGGCGGCGCCAATACCGGGATTCCCTTTGGACCGGTAATGAAGTTCACGTTGGCGCAAGATTGCCATGTGGACGTTTAACCCACACCAATATCATTTCCTGTCAATTAGTACGTTCTTGCTATCTACTCCGCATTAGCCTTTTGCTTTTCTTCTGGTTTTGGATTATATCATGATTTTCTGTTTCAAAGTAAGAGAAAGTTTTATAAACAAGAGGGGGAAATTAAAAAAGTACTCATTTTACATGCATGGTTAATTAATAATTAGTTTTGGGTTATTATTATGCTTATGATTCATTAATTAATGTGCGTGTATATATATATATATATATATGTCTACGTTGTGTTAGAATAAAGAGGAAAATAAGTATTTTTCCCAAGAAAATGGAGGAAAAATAATTAATAACAAAACAATTTGGCCTCTCATTGCGTTGAATATGTCATCGTGTCATTTAAATGTGTTTAAATGACATGGCCGTATCCTTCATTAATAAAGGGTAATTGTTTTAAATCTTAATGGGTTGCGGTAAAAGTTTTAATTTTTGTGGCATTTACGATGAGGTCTAAAGTTTGAATTTTTCTTGGTGCAAACAATTTTTTGGGATACTGACTATCCGTGTAAAAGAAGTGCATTACACGGGTTTAAGATTTATCCGACAGGGGTACGCACAAAGTAAGCCTTCCTTGAATGAATTCATGGTCGTAAAAGAAAAAGAAAAAAAAAGTTAATTCTGTTGTTAGGAGATTACATGTGCAAGAGTTTCTTTGTTAAATATTTGGCAGCTGGCCACTGAATTAGAATAGTTTAAACTAATTTAATGATGTAATAAGGACCACTTAAATCTCTAGAGATTTGATAATGTGCCCAACACGTTGGAGTTGACCAGGTCTCATATATACCGTTAAGATCTCTTTCTTTTTTATTGCTGCGAAAACAGTGGTCTTTTGTTTTTTAACCTATGATCTATAGCTACTCAGTAAGTAACACACAAAAAAACAAACATTTAAGGGTGCGTTTATCAAGTAGCATATATTTTGGATCGTGTTCCGAGGAAATGCTACACCATTTTTTCTAATCACGTTCTCTACTCTGAGAGTTACCAGCTTAAAATGTTTTATATCTCGTCTTTATTGCTATAAATTCTTTTTTTATTTCTGTGTTCCCAGCTTTGGGGCCGGATTCGGATGTGATTAAAGGGTTTCAAGACGGTCATATTTGGTCAACTGTAAATCCAAAACCGTCTGTTTTTTACTGTGTCGGTTCTTTTGATGGATTAAGTGACTTATTTGACTAACTATACTAAAAATGACGCTATTCGATTCCTTTGTCTTTTGTGTTTATGTTATTCATTTCAATTGAAATTTGATTACTCACCATGTATGAGGATCCCCGCTAAGCATCTGACTCATAATTCGTCGTCCACGCATAAGTGTGATATATTTATAGTATTGGGTAAGAACTAATATACTTCTAACGTCGAATCGGGATCAACTAGGACATAAATAAATCATTGGGTCAAACTCAATCCACATGTATTTTACTGAATTGAATAATATTTAATCCTTTGTTTTTTGTCAGGCTGAGTCCATGAAATTTGGTGAAGTTTTTCAACCGAATTGTGGGTTGAGAGTGAATTTTGGTCACGTTAGGTGGGATGCAGATTGTGGACCTTATGAGTTAATTAAATTCTTATGTTACGTACGATCTTATATATATATATATATTATATAGTTGGATAAAAGGAAATCATAGTCTAACTTTAATTCTACTTTATAAAAATTTTCGTTACGTTGTAAAAAAGGGTGGGGTGGGATTAACTGCTCCACCTACTTCTACTCACCGTGTGGCATCGCTATTATTAGAGTTTAATGCAATTGGAAGGAGTACTCTGCAGTTTTTCACTTCATAGTCCCTTTCACATTTACTCCTGTGCCTACTTTATATATGCAAAGGACATGGTAATTAATATATCCCAGTTCTATATGTACATATTCACGATTAAATTGTTAATAATTTGAACAGATAATACGAGAAGTTTCATATAAAATTTGTCTGTTTAAATAAGTGGTCGAACAACTCAAAATTTATTTGAACAGATAAATTTCATTTGAAATATTTCATACTATCGGATCCAATCCCATGTTCCAAATGAAAGATTGATCCATTTGGTTGAATTAAGGAGGGTAAAGGGAGAGTGTAGGGCTTGAACCCTAATATTTGACCATTCAGGCAGCCGGGCATAATTACTCGGTAACAAAGCTAAAATGTTGTGAATATTTGGGCCAAAGTACAAGGCCCGATACAAGAGGAGTTTAACCAAGATTTCTAGACACGAAATCAAATCATTTTTGGCCCAACTTGAGTACATTAAGAAAGCCCAATTGTTAAAGCCTTAAAGGCATAGCAGAACTTTAATTTCAAACAGACTAAGGGCAGTTTGAAAAAAGAAACTAAGGCCGTTTGGAGTGTGATTTCAATAAGTGCACTTTTAAAAATTGTGTTTTTGAAATTGTTACTTTTTAAAATAGCACAGATATTTGGTAAAACATATTAAGTACTCTTCTTTTTCTTTTTCTTTTTTTCATGAATTGAGTGTTTGAATAGCATTAGCATATAATTGTTGCTTCATGCCCAAATAGGTAAATATTGCCCCAAATATTTTTTTAAGTGAAAACGTAATTTTGGTTTAAATTTGCACTTTTCAAATAAGCACCCTCTAGTCATTTAGAAAAAAAAAAAAAAAAAAAAAAAAAAAAAAAAAANTTTAAATCACAATCTCAAACACTCCAAAATTGTGATTTGGTTTAAAAATACAGATTATTTATTTAAAATGCACTCCCAAACGGACCCTAAGAATATTAAATCTTTGCCCACTTCAATTAAAAAAAAAAAAATCTAAATTTAATAGATATTCCCTTTGTTGGTGCAACATTTTTTATTTGCAATTTTTTAAAAACACAATTCCAATTAATCTATTTTCTACAATTTGGTTTAAAATTGTACTTTTTTTTATATATAAAATTACAATATCAAACGCACTCTAAGAATATTAATATGAAAAACAGAACCTAATAGTTTCAAAATTTTATGTACAACCTAAAGAATTAAGCTTTTAAAAGATGAAGAGGGATTATATGAGAGTAATACGCATATTTTGTAAATGGAGTGAGCTATTTATAGAAGAAATGGTGCATTGTATGCATGATATCTTTGTGAAGAACTACCTTAACCGTTTTTGTCAGTTCATTAACAAACATTTAACTTCATAGTTAGCACTTATTTTTAACAGTTATTTAATTATAACGGTTAGATCAAACCTACTTGTAGTGATCACATAATCTTGACCCTTAGATCTCACTTGATTTAATCTTACAATTTAGATTATGAACAATTAATTAATTTCTAACCATTACATCATATGATCCATGCCAAACCACTAAATAGTATTAAAAAATTGTTCGTTGCTCCGATGCTTTTGGCCAAGTGTCCCATAAATGCATCATAAAGAACCTTACCATCGTACATCCTATAGCAACATACACGTGGAGAGTGTGTTGTAATATAACCCAAGGAGCCGTCTCTCGGCCGTTCTCCTTATAAAACAGTTTTGAAAGGAGGAGGGAGTCCTCCACTCCCTTTCCCTTTGTACTTCTCCTCGCTCCTATCCTCCTCCTCCCCTTCTGTTTTTATTTATTTTTTTAATTATTATTTTAAATGTTTGTATGTGTTTTCCGATCAAATTAGCAACTTCAGTCTCTTCGCTATATGTCTGTCTACTTTTACATTGTTGTGTCATTGATCTCCTTCCCGGTCAATGCTGCTTGATGGTTGTTTGTTTATGTTTTTATTTTGAATAAGAGATTTATTCTCTCTATATCTGCCCTCATAAGTGATGAAGAATAATTAGGTGTGAGTTGTTATTTCTCACGGCTTGAATAATTAGGTGTGAGAGTTTATCTTTTCAAGGCTGGTTTAAATAAATTTTTTTTAGAAAATTTGGGTATTCATGTCTTAGATCTAGTTTGCTCTGAGCAGATCTGCTCTTTAATTGTATTTGTACATGGGTTAGTGGGATATTAAAGTCATAGATAGCACATGACTATAAGAATTTTTGTTTGCACTAGCAGCAACTTCCCTTTGATTTTCCCTAAGATTAAGGCACAAAACTACTTTTTGCTTCCTTATGAAAATATATTTCACAATAGCTTCATTTACATTTCCTTATATCATTAAAATATTATTTCTTTGCAAAATAAAAGTTCCTTACTTACCCTCACATTTTTTTTTTGGGAAATGTATATTTTAGCCCCCCAAACTTTTAATTGGTATAAAATAGCCTTCTAAACTACCAACTTCTTACAAAATAGCCCCCTCCGTTAGTTTAAGCTGTTAAAATGGATGGAAAACACAAAACTACGTCGTTTTGGATATTAGAGTTACGAAAATACCCCTAATTAATTAAAAAAATTAAAAAAATTAAAAAGGGGCTGAAACGGCGTCGTTCAGTCCCTTTAACTATTCCACCTTCTTCTCCTCCTCCCCATGTTCTCTGCAAGGCATGTCGTGGACTAAGACGCCGCAGCTCGCAAGATCTTCCGGCGCCGTATGTCGCGGAGGAGCCCTTTCTCGCCTCTCCGAAAGCAATCGTTCGCGAATTCCCACCGATCCGGCACGACTTTCCGAAATCGCTACAAATTCAACGAAAAAACCATGAGCAAAAATATACATAAAGTTTGGACTCCGAGAAAGCGTAGGAAAGTCGTTACATGAGAAAATCTCTANGGTTAGATCAAACTTACTTGTAGTGATCACATAATCTTCACCCTTAGATCTCACTTGATTTAATCTTACAATTTAGATTATGAACAATTAATTAAATTCTAACCCTTATATCATATGATCCATTCCAAACCACTAAATAGTATTAAAAAATTGTTCATTGCTCTGATGCTTTTGGCCAAGTGTCCCATAAAAGCATCATAATTTTTTTTTTTTTTGACATGTCCACGCAAGGGTAGGGGGAGGGGGGATTCGAACTTGTGACCTCCGCTTCATAAGGCGTAGTTCACAGCCGATTGAGCTACCTTTTAGAGACATAAAAGCATCATAATGAACCTTACCATCGTACATCCTATAGCAACATACACATGGAGAGCCTGTTGTAATAACCCAAGGAGCCGTCTCTCAGCCATTCTCCTTATAAAACAGTTTTGAAATGAGGAGGGAGTCCTCCTCTCCCTTTCCCTTTCTACTTCTCCTTGCTCCTATCCTCCTCCTCCCCTTCTGTTTTTATTTATTTTTTTAATTATTATTTTAAATGTTTGTATGTGTTTTCCGACCAGATTAGCAACTTCAGCCTCTCCGCTATATGTCTGTCCACCTTTTACCGTGTTGTGTCATTGATCTCCTTCCCGTCCAATGCTGCTTGCTGGTTGTTTGTTTATGTTTTTGTTTTGAATAAGAGATTTATTCTCTCTAGATCTGCCTTCATAAGTGATGAAGAATAATTAGGTGTGAGTTGTTATTTATCATGGCCTGAATAATTAGGTGTGAGAGTTTATCTTTTCAAGGCTGGTTTAAATAAATTTTTTTAGAAAATTTGGATACTCATGTCTTAGATCTAGTTTGCTCAGAGCAGATATGCTCTTTAATTGTATTTGTACATGGGTTAACGGGATATTGAAGTCATAGATAGCACTTGACTGTAAGAATTTTTGTTTGCACTAGCAGCATCTTCCCTTTGATTTTCCCTAAGTTTATGGCACAAAACTACTTTTTGCTTCCTTATAAAAATATATTTCACAATAGCTTCTTCTACCTTTTCTTATATCATTAAAATATTATTTCTTTGCAAAATAAAAGTTCCTTACTTACCCTCACTTTTTTTTTATAAAATTCCAACACAATTCTCAATTAAAGACAAAAAGATGAAATATGAGAGATGAAAGAGAATTATTTATATTAAAATAATGCATAGGGAATCACTTTTGGTTCCCAACTTATTGGGAAACACTATAGCAACCCCTGAGGGTTGGTTAAAATATAGGGAATCTGATATTAGTAAGCTTTTGTGATTTTTTAAAATTTTTTCCTAAACATAAGAAAGGGAATGGCATATAAGGTATATGTTACTAGTGCTCTAACCTCATAGCATGTGGCTATGATTTTTACAAAGCTTTATACTTTGTATTATAAGAGCTTTTTGCTATGCTTTATAAGAGTTTGATACTCGTGATCTTTAATCGATGAAATCCTCAAATTTTCGCTATAAAATAAAAAAAAAAAAAAAAAGCATACATATGTTTACCATAGTAATGCAAAGACCTAAACTTTAGGAATTAACACTTTAGTGATGTGTGAAAAAACCCTATATTGTAGGCATGTCATTAAATCCCATTTTTTAAAGTGGGATAGGGCATACCAACTTTTTTTTTTTTTTCTTTTTTAATTTTTAATTTTTATTATTTTAGTTTTTAAGATCATTTTTGTGAATGGTCGGTCCAGTCAAACTTCATCCCACCCTTTATATACCCTTCTCTTCTTGTGGAGCACTTATGTCTGTCCAGTCAAACTTCATCCGCTCTTTATCATTTTCTTCTTTTTCTAGTTGAAAAATTATGCCTACGTACTGTCCCCAAACAAACCCCCGTTTCGGTATTCTCGATTCAAGTACAACAAAATATTGACAAATTAAAATTAAAAACCACTCATAATGTCTCACCTTAATCAACTAAAAGAATAAAATAAATCAAACGCAAACACGAACTTTGATAAAGAAGTGAAAATCTTTTGAAAACATCTTCAAAAGTAAAATCATTTTGAGGCAATCAAATCCGAAAACGCTGGCGGCCAAAGATTTTTAGAAGTTTTTGTCGGTGGTTAATTTAAACAAAGTTTTAGAAGTTGGTGGCCGGCGTTCGGACGTGGTTTGATCGTGGATCCATCCAACAAAACAATTCTACGAAGCTAAGATCTTCCTTCTTTTCAAATGATGTCCAACTGTGAATCCAACCAAGTAACACTACCAGTTGTAATCCTTATGGCATTCGGACCAAACAATACACATACTACCAATGTACTTGAATACACTAGCTTGTTTAAATGTGAGTCCGACCGCTCCCTTGACGGGATGGTTCTAAAAACCTTCTTCTTGTGTTTTATAGTATCTCATTTGGGAGCCCTGCTATGCGGCTGCCAAAGTGCGGCAGCGGCAGTCCAGCGTAGGACATATTCTCTCTTCAAATTATTACTTAATTAATAATGTCTTTTTTAAACTTTTAATTGTGACAATGTCTCCTTCAAACTATCAAAACATTATCAATGTCCCTCCTAAGATTAACAAAAAGATTAAAATGCTCATATATATTTCTCAATAAGATAAAAATACCCCTATAAACTAAAAAATATATATATTTAAAAAACAAAAAATTTTAATTTAAAAAGAACGATTTTTTTTTTTTAAAAATTATTTTTTAAACGAAAATTATTTTTTAAATGATTTTTTTAACAGAAATTTTTATTTAACAGATTTTTTTTTCATTTTTTTTTTAGAAAAAGAAAATTTTTATTTTTTTAGAAACATAAATTTTTATTTAAAAAAGTTATAATATATATATAAATTGAAATTTTTTCATTTTTTTCTTATACAAAGGATTTTTTTTTTTTTAATTTTTAATTTTCCACCCCTTGGATTTTTTTAATTTTTTTTTTTTAGTTTTATGTTTTTTTCTAGAAGTTTTAGTATTTTTTATTAAGGGTAGTTTCGTCATTGGAGGGAATATTGACAATGTTTTGGTAGTTTAAGGGGACATTGTCACAATTGAAAGTTTGGAGGAGACATTGTCAATTTGGTGGTAGTTTGAGGAGGGTTTGTGGACTTTCCCCTTTTTGTTTTTTGTTGAAGACTAGTGTCAATCTTTTCTTTCTTTTTTTTTTTTTTAAGATTTTTTTTTTAATTTTTTTGCATTCTATATGTTTGATGAAATGTTTTGAATTGTATTTTGAGACATTTGAGTAATATTAGCTAAATTTTCATGAGCTAATATTTGGGTTCTAATACCTCAAAACTCATTTATGGATTTAAAACTAAAACCTAAGGGTGAAAGGTTAACTCTTTAGGGATGGTATAACCTTAAAGAGATTCGATCATCTAAATTTGGTGCTAATGCCTCAAAACTCGTTTGTAAATTCAAAACTAAAACCTATGAGTGAAAAGTTAACCCTTTAGGGATGGTATGACCCTAAAGAGATTTGACCATCCTAAATTTGATGCTAATGCTCCAAAATGTTATTTCAGTTTTATATAGTTTTGCTGATACCAATTTTTGATTAGTGATTTATGGAGGCCAGTAAATTTAATATATAATTTAATCAATTTTTGATAAATGATTATCAATTTTAAATTTGACAGGTACTTCCCCTTTTAACCTTTTTGTTATTCAATTTTTTTTTTTTTTTAAATGACAGACGCTAGGCAACCGAAAATCTCTACTCTTCGTTTGGACATGGTGCGACTGCCAAACCGATCGGATGGTTATAGAATAGAAACTTGATTTCATGTAATGTGTCTCATCCCAACATTCTCAAGCTGATAGATCGAGGTACCGACCAAGCATTCCTAACTATAAAGTTCTATTCTGATTATCAAAATTAATTAATTTGACATCGAATTAGCCAACATAAAACCAATTAAGGATATATATAGTGAGACTAAACTTTTTTTTTAAAAAACAAAGTATAGGGAAGGGACAAATATAAAAAGGGAACTAGAATTTCTATCAAACCACATAATACTTATATAAGACTATTTCATATCTATAAAAGTAATATAGACGGTGGAGATTGAAAGGTAAATTCCTTTCCCCTGTTTTTTCCTAGCAAATAGCGAGACATTAGGGCCGTTTGGGAGAGTGATTTCAATATGTGCGATTTAAAAAATTGTATATTTAAAATCGCTACTTTTAAAAATCGCATAGACGTTTAGTAAAACATATTAAGAAGTATTTTTTATTTTTATTTTTTTTTAATTTTATCAATTAAGAGTTTTGATAACATTAGAATATAATTGCAATTTTGTGGCCAAATAAGTAAATATTACCCCAAATATTTTTTTAAACGGAATCGTGATTTTGGTTTAAATTCGTATTTTTTTAAATAAACATATTATAGTAAGCTTATATAAATTGTGAATTTTTTTTTTTACAATTTTAAAATTTACGTTTTTAAAATTATAATCTCAAACACTCTAAAATTTCAATTTGATTTAAAAACGCATTCCCAACTGACCTAAGGCAAAACAAAAAAGCCAAAAAGAAAAAGAGAAAAAAGTGAAAGAGAAAAACAGGACAATTATGCGAGGCCGAATCTTGAGCCCCAACATTTCCAAAAGCAAGCCACATACAAATAATCCCACCGACACATGAAATTAAATGCTAAAATATTTTAAAAGATTTGATTATATTCCATTTAGATAACCCCAAAGCCACTTCATGGGACAAGAATCATCATCTACATTTTATTTCAAATGAAAGAAAACATAATGAAAAGCGAAATAAAAGAAAATAAATATAATTTTTTTTACATGATTCAGGTATACGACTTATGTTCACATAATAAAAGCTTAAACAGCTATATTTTGCTATTATTATTGGATCAAAGAGTTACGTTTTGCTTTTATAATTGGATGATGTTATAATAATTAAAAAAAGAGACTCTTATTTATAAAAATAATTGATACAGACAAAAATATATATGATTATCAAATCAATCAGATTTGACCATCAAAATATGATTACAGTCAAATATTTAAGATTAATACAATCAAATCTCATAATATAGGATAATCTAATATATTCCAACACAGTTGTAATATAATGTTGTTGTGTCTAATATTGTAAATAATGTCAAATTATTTAAATAAATATTTTGCATCATCTAATAAAATCATTTTCTTAAAAAAGAAATTATTAATATTTTAAGGATAAAATGATTACTCCACTGACTCTCCATGTCAAAATGATGACAAACTACCGTCAAAATTGAAAGCAGCCTATTCATTTAAAACAACCGTCACCCTCGAGCCATGCAAAGTGAAGAGGTACGAGATCGAAAGCAATCTGACGCTTGGATTTTCCATCTGGCCTGTTCATATTCTGCCATGTCCTTTCCATGCCTACATAAGCCTCTCGCTGTCGATCTCTGCTACAATTCGACGCAAAGATAAGGAGAACTCAGATGGGTGTGCCGTCGTTCTACCGGTGGTTGATAAACAAGTACCCCAAAGTTGTCGTTAAAGCTAGTGAAGATAAAGGAGAGTGCGTCGACACCTCCTTGCCAAACCCAAGTGGCATCGAGTTTGATAATCTATACCTCGATATGAATGGGATTATCCACCCCTGCTTCCATCCTGACGATCATGTTCGTTCTTTTTTTTTTCTTTTTTTTTTTGGCTTATTTCTCAACTTTTTTGGGTTCTTTCTAGTAAATATATAATTTCTTTTTTGTTGTCTTATTTTGTTCATCAGCCTTGCCCTCCAGACACCTTCGAAGAAGTATTCAATAACATCTTTAAATACGTTGACAACCTTTTTAGTATCGTACGACCACGGAAGTTACTTTATATGGCTATAGGTGATGACTGATGAGTCTCTCTTTTGTTTCAGTCTCATGAAAAATGCTTTGTACTGAAATTTTCCTTAAAACGTAGATGGAGTTGCTCCACGGGCCAAAATGAATCAGCAACGATCTAGGCGTTTTCGGACTGCTAAGGACAGGGAAATATCTGTGAGCTAGTTGTCTCATCTTTTTTCTTTTGTTTTTTTTTGTTGGAACCTTCGCATACCCACTAACTTTGGCCACTTTATCCCCGATGTTCATAACCTCTTTCAGGTGTATCAAAGTTTTGTTTTTTCTCTTTTTTGTCTTTTTCGTACTGAAAATCTTAACGAAATGTCAATTTTATTTCTAACTCCAAAATTAAAGTTGTGTCTTCAAAACAATGTAAATTTGGAGTCAGGATAAAATTGACTTTTTTTTATATGAAATGGACAAAGTTAAAAAAATCAAAATTTGATACACTTAAGACAGACTTTTTGAATATCGGGAGTAGTTACAAAAAGGCAGAATTTTAGGTTAAGTGAAGTTTTTCCCTTTTTATTTTTATTTTTTAATTTTTTATTCTTCATTTGTTGCGTGTCTATTATATAGGAAGCTGAGGAAGAGAGGCTAAGAGAAGAGTTTGAAATGGAAGGAAAACCGGTTTTTCTGAAACACGAATCTGAAGTTTCGGATTCCAACATAATCACTCCAGGCACAGAATTTATGTACAAATTGTCGGAGGCTCTCAGAATTTATGTTATTTCACGTATAAACGATGATCCAGGCTGGAAGGACATCAAGGTTTGGTTTTTTATGTTCCTTGTGGGAATTAAATTCGCTAAAACCATCATAATTAAGAGAAGATATACTAGATGAAAAATGTTTATATGACTGACATACAAATGTCATCGAAAATCAGCTCTTGATTTCTTTTTTTTGAAGCTCATATTAATCCAAATACTGTTTTTTTAGTACCACGTTATCTTAATTGCATAAGAGTCATATAATAGTTTATAAATAGCAGTACTCATACTAGAAAAACATTTCCGAGTAAATCGGTACATGTTGCACTAACTACTTACTAGAGTTATGTACAACTGCTATACAACTAGATACATGTCAATAAAAACCGGTCATTGATAAGCACTTGGTTTTTGTTTTTACAAGTGTTGATTTTTTTTTTGCCATGTCATGATTCAGCAATTGTACTGAAGTCTACTAAATAACATTACTCTACAATCAAATGAAACTTGTTTTTGAAGTTGTTCACATCCTGTCATTAATTCCATATTTGATCATTTAATTAGGTTATTATATCTGATGCCAATGTTCCTGGTGAGGGAGAACATAAGATCATGTCTTTTATTCGCCAACAGAGAAATGTTAGTACTGGATATAATCCAAATACAAGGCACTGCCTCTATGGTCTGGTATGAGAACTCTGCTGGCTTTTGTTGTTTGTAACTGTCATTGAGAAATACATATGCCTCATGGCTTCTCACCTCCTTTACCCTGCCCTTTTCTTCTCATCACTTAATTTTGATTTGATATTGCATGCAGGACGCTGATCTGATAATGCTTGCTTTAGCAACACATGAAATTCATTTTTCCATTTTGAGAGAGGTGAATTTGACTAATTGTTGTAAATTTAGATATAACATCCATTAATGATATGTGGTATGGATTTCGAGAGTGGCCTGTTTTTGTGATTATTGTAACATGTTTCAAACTTTGTGTATTCTAAATCTTCACTTCTTCCTATCTGTAATGCAGGATGTGCCAATGCAGGAGAATCAACCAGTCCATGAAAGTTCAGTGAAGCAAAGGGGATGGTTTGGAGATGGTAATTGCAGAGCAGAAGGAGGTTTTAAATCTTCTAACAATGTCAATGCAGCTGCATCTTTCGTTAAAAAGCCTTATGAGGTATTATGATTCACCTAATTACCATCCTTGACTTCAGCTGAAAGCTTTCATGTTTGATATTCCTCTTAATACTTTGTTGTTTCTGTTCTGTTTGCATGCAGTTTCTACATGTATGGATTCTGAGGGAATATTTGGAGCTTGACATGAAAATTTCTGATCCTCCAGCCAATGTGAAGATAGATCTTGAGCGGATAGTTGATGACTTCATTTTCTTGTGCTTTTTTTCTGGCAATGATTTCCTACCCCACATGCCTTCCTTAGAAATTCGTGAGGTCTCTCTTTTGGCCTTTTTAATTTAGACTAGTTTCATGTACTTGTTTATTCTTTCGTTATTATCTTAACGAAGGTTTTAAAGAAAAAAGCTTATCAGTGAGTTTGTTTGTAACATTCCTTATAGGGTGCTATTGATTTGTTGATGACTGTTTACAAAAACGAGTTCAAGAACATTGGCGGCTATCTACTTGACATGAGCAGGGTAACATATAACTCTCATATTGTTCCTTCTTTCAAATACTGCTTGCGACTGTCTACCTCAAATATTTTTCCATTTCTATGAACAAAAGCTTGCTGATGATAAAAGAAAAGGATATATAAAGCTATCCAGAGTGGAGAAGTTCATTCTTTTGGCTGGCTCATATGAGGAAAAAATTTTCAAGAAAAGATCAGAAATTTGTGAGCGTAAACTAAAAAACCTCTGCAAGTATTCAGATAATGTGAGTGTTTTTTTTTTTTTTCAATTAAATTTCAATCAGCACTAACTTATCACGCATTCTACTCCAAAACCAATGGAACTGATGGAAAATCTGATTAATGCCTTTCTAGCAAGTTGAATATGAAGGTGGTGATATGGAGACTGGTACTAGGAACAATTTCCATGCATTATCAAGTGAGAAAGCTGCATCTTTCAGGGATTCAGCAGAAAGTCTTACATTATCACGTGGGTATGGGAGTGCCGATTCTTCTGAAGTAAGTCTTTCAAAATAGAAAAAGAAATTGGGTTCGTTTGTTAATGCTTTTTAGATGGAATTTTTTGTTTTAAAAAGTGTTTTGATGTGGTGTAAATGTGCAAGTAGTTTTGAGTGTATTTTGTTTTAGGAGGTTTGTTAATATTTTTTTTTTCGAAAAAAGAGAACAAAAGTGTAAGAAAGTGTTATCAACAGAGTCTTAACTCTGTAGTTCTCAGTATAGAGCTGCATTTGTATCATGCAAGGAATTGATTATGCTTATTTTTCTGCTTTTGAATTGAATAATGGCAGTTTCTTTATTGAAGGATATGATAAACTAGGACTTGTCCAGAGGTTACTTGTAGTTTCTTATGTTTTTCTCTCAAGCATGTATGTATATATATATATTGGTCTTCATTAGTTTCTTACTTTCTTTTTGGTGTTGCAGGTTGTCAAAAATACAAAAGAGTTGAAAGAAAAGTTAAAATCTAATCTTCGGAAGAACTCTGACCTATTTAAGAATGGTCATTTGAGGTCGGACAAAGTATGAATCACTGCCTCCTAAAGCTTTTTGCTGTACCTAGCTAGAGAGTTCTTCTTAGAAAACTCAGGCAAATCTGTTCTTAAAAATTCATGATGGTTTATGTTAATCCCATACACAGGTGAGATTGGGGACTGCTGGCTGGAAAGAAAGATACTACGAAGAGAAATTTTCTGTACAAACCTGGAGGGATAGTGAAAACCTAAGAAAAGAAATAGTGAGCTTTCGTTACCGAAAACTTTTTCCTGCAGTTTCTTTTATTACAACCCCTATTTTCATTTTAAACTGATTGTGCATTAGTGATACAAGTGTAGCTGATGGTTGATTTAATTGAATATGTTTTCACTAAAGCTCCTCAAATTTTAGTTCTATGGTCCTCAAACCAGTTTCTCCTCCATATAAATTGTGCTCCTAAATTGTAACTTTTGTTGTTTGATTTCTTGAAGGTAAAGAAGTACACTGAAGGTCTGTTGTGGGTTCTTCAATATTATTTTTCAGGAGTCCCATCTTGGTCATGGTAAGACAATTTTATAAAATAAAGTTCCCCTATTACAATGCTTCTTAGTAATGTAATGCAATTTTCAACAGGTTTTACCCATACCACTATCCACCATTTGCGTCAGATTTGAAGGGCCTTGCTCAGGTCAGTGTAAAGTTTCAAAAGGGTTCCCCATTAAAACCATTTGATCAACTTTTGGCTGTACTACCCCCAAAGAGGTAAGAGACTTTCCTATTCTTTCTTGTTGCATGTTTGTGCTGTATTTATCATAAATCTTCAAACTAAATGAATGCGCTCCTGTGTAGTGCTCATGCGCTTCCTAAAGCTTACCAGGCTCTGATGACAGATCCAGAGTCCAAGATTATCGATTTATATCCTACTGGTAAAGTCTGATTTGTAGTGTTGATAAAAACCAATGAGTTTGATATAAAAACTGACTCTGCTCTTTCCTTTATGCTTAGATTTTGATATCGACACGGATGGAAAACGTTTTCTGTGGCAGGTCTGATTATATTTCTTATATTTCTTTCATGTGCTTAAAAAAAAGACACTTGCAACTCTGCAAGTGCTTGATTTTACACATTCCATGATGTGGTGATATGTTCTATTTTTCTGTTTCTCATTAAGGGAATCTGCAAGCTCCCATTTATTGTGGAAGAATGCCTTCTATCTGAAACTAAAGAATTAGATAGGGGTCTTCAGGTATTAACACCCTAATCTTGTTTTTCTAACTTAAATGTTCTATAAATATTTAAAGCGTTTTTCTAACCTTGTTTTATAGAGGGTTGAAGCAATGAGGAATAGAGACAATTTTGATCAGTTATATGTGAGTAGCACACACAAGATGGCATCCCAGATTTTGATTTTGTCACTTTCCCCAGATCAAAACAAAGTGGTTGAGATCGACACCCGAATGAGGTGGGTGGGTGGATTCTTGTGCTAGGTTTCATTTTCTTTCTTTAGCATCCGATTTTTATTAGTATTGTTGCTATATTTTTATTGACAAATGTATTCCTTACTGAATAAACTGATCAATCAACTTTTTCTTTTCCTTTTTGACCTGTCAGTGATGGTATTTCTGGATTTATTCATCTTCCTAATGAAGATACTGAAATAGTTCACAGGGAAGTCCATAACAACACTATTGAGAACCGTGTCTTGTAAGGAAACAACATTAAAAGCACATTTTTCACTATTTTTTTTTTTAATTTTTTAATTTTTTTATGTATCCTCTGATATCACATCTGTTGATGTTGCAGATGTGTGTCTTTTGAGATGCGTAATGGTGGCGTACATATTCCGCGCTTACTTGAAGGTGTTATCTGTCCAAATAAGGTAACTTAAATTAAGTTTCCTTTATCCCAAGTGAGGAGAAATGGGAGATTCTAACGGGTGCCCTCCGCTTTGTCATGAGTAATAACAAACAATTCACTGTAAAATCACAATATAATGTATGCAGAGTATTACTGAAGGAGATATTATGGAAACAGTACTTTGGCATGAATACCAGGGTAACAATCCCTCCAACAGGTGTGATATCTCTGTTCTTGCTTACTATTTATTGCTCCTGTTCTATTTGTTCCTATATTTGGTTGATGGACTAGGGTGACTTTGATGATAGTTGCAGATTGCAGTACGAAAGAAAGGCGGATAGTAGCTCGAATTCTGCGTCAAGCCGGTCCCCCAAGATGATACATGAAGGCTATCACAAGGGATTTACTGCAGACTCATCTTCTGAGGTGTTATATAAAGGTGCTGGTGATGGATGGGGTGCCGGTAGAGGTAAAGTTAATAATACTTCCAATATTTCAGTGTCAAGTAGTAACTTCTATGAACGGGTCAGGCCTCATGGAGGAGCTCAGCCAATGAACAACGTTAATGTTTGGTTGCCTAGAAATAATGTGCAGCATCAGGGAATAAAATATTGGGATCCTCCTGGCCATCAAGGGAGGGGACAGCATTCTGCCACAGGTTCTCCGACTTCAGCTTGGATACGCAGCTCTGCTACCACCTCTGTGCCGGGCCGTGGCAGAAGCCGATATGTTCAACATTCTTCTGCCGAGGAAAGTGGCAGCCACTGAATCAATGACGTTGTGGTGGTCATTACATGTGCTAATTAATCCAGTTTTTTTGTAACAAACATTTACCTTTTCTGATTTCAAGTTTCTTTGACTGAGATTCCTGTGCTATGACATGTCTAAGCAACTGATCACATTTTGCTGAAGCTACTACAATGCCAAATTGTGAAACACATTTAGGAATAGAAGAGTGATAACTATTAATATTCCTTAGATTGATAACGACACAAAAATAAGAATTAAATTAATTACGAAAAACTTCGTTTTTTCTTCTTCAAGCTCATTAAAAAAAAAAAAAAAACCTAAAATAAAATGTGTGGTCAACCACCTATTATAGGAGTTTCGGGGGTGGCCAGAGGAGCACTGGGGGTGGCCACAAAGCAAATCCACACCACCCTCACAGGGGTGGTCCCTTGAGGCATTTGGGGGTGATGGTACCACCCCCATCCCTATGTGGGTGGCCAACCACTACAATGGGTGTGGTCAAGTCATTTACTTTATTTTTTATGTTTTTATATTTTTATTTGTTTTTAAGCTTAAAATATATATATAAAAAATTATATGGATTTTTTTTTTTTGAAAAATATATTTCATTCTTTAACAATTAGTGGCTTCACTAATTTGTATGTATGAGATTAGTAGTCCAATGAAAATAAATTATTTTCATGAATACATAGTGTGTAACTAGGGTTTATTTTATGAATCAAATAAGACCTTAGAGAATTTTGGGATTATATCATACGCAATAAAAATAACGGGTGGACAATCCAAACAGAAGCCCCAAAATAATAATCCAAACAGAAGCCCCAAAATAATAAAAAAGTTCGTGTAAAAACTACTGAAAATAGATCAAATAAATGAGTTGCCTCGTTGAAAATTGATATTGCCACAAACTGCAATTTTCAAAGGCAAAGTTTTCCGAAAGGAGCAATCAAAGCAACAGCTGCAACAACAACTGGAGAGACGCTTTACAGTTTACAGCAATGATAAGGAATATTCTCACGGTACCTACGATACCCACGTTTGTTGACACTTGATAGTGTGACGTGTCGTGTTGTTGTGGAAAAATTGTAGATATTTCGAATACCAAAACTGAGACATTGACTTCACTTAAATCCAAATAGAAAAAAGAACTACACTACCTACTTCTATGAATTGTTTGTGTTGTAATAAAAGCAAATTCTAAGATCACCAAAAAATAGAAAAGTGTAAAATAGAAAAATAATAAAATCACATAGGACATCAAGATTTAAGTGGTTTGGCCCAGTAAGTCTATATTCATTGGCGGAGACAATCCAAGAAAAATTCACTAACAAAATAGTAAAATACAAAGAGTAGTAGAAATAAAACCACTTAAACTCCAAAAGCTCCAATACACCCTAATCTCACTCTCACACAAAAGAGAATTAAATACAGAAGATAAAATATTCTTTAAAATTCTCTAAGCTTTACAACACTTCAAGCGTGAGATCAAACTTAAAAAAAAATGGTGTATCTCTTCTTCTATCTGCATCTCATGTCTCTGGGCAACTTCAGTGTTTTTCTTCTTTCTCTATTTTTGAACTAAAGATGCTGTTTCTCTTCTTGAAGACCAAATGGCTTCATCTTTTTATCAACAAGGCCATTTTGTCAATGAATGAGAGACTTATAGGCAAGTGGGAAATAATTGACTACATAAAGGATTGGGGTCCACGGTAGGGCTTTTGAAAACAAGTTCACCTAATCTGACAGTCTGTAATACTACAAGAACTATTTCTTCTTGATATAAAAGCTATATTTCTTAACACAATTTCACATAGATTCTTACAAATTGATATGTTTACGAAGTCTAGTAAACTGGTACATATATTGGATTAGAGAGAAAGCCTTAAGTGGAAGTTTGAGGAGGGAGGGAAGAACCTACCTAGGACCTAGCCAAGAAGTTTTCTTGTTAACTTAGTAGAGAAGTTGTCACTTGTCGCATGAGAGAGAACGGAGTAGATAATTGCACTTCACTTCACTTTACTTAAAGTAATTGAAGGACAGAAAAAGGCAAAGCAGATAATAATGGCACTACTTTTGCTGGGTAAAACATTTGCTCTGGTGTCGCTCTCTCTCCTACAATTCGACGCAAAGGAGAAGGAGAAACATATAGAGTGAGAGAAAGAGAGAAAGCTAGCAGAGAGAGAGAGAGAGAGAGAACTCAGATGGGTGTGGCGCCGTCGTTCGATCTGTGGTTGACAGACAAGTATCCGACTGTTGTGGTTAAAGCTACTGAAGATGATGAAAGAGAGTGCATCAACACCTCCTTGCCAAACCCTAATGGCTTCGAGTATGATAATCTCTACCTCGATATGAATACGATTATCCGCATCTGCTTCCAGCCCGATGATCAAGTTCGTTCTTTTTTGGCCTTAGTTTATTATATTTGATGGTTTTTTATTTTATTTTGTATTTTATTTTTTTTATATATATTTTTATGAGTTAATAGTTAGGTTCTAATGCTTTAAAATTTGTTTTTTGATTTAAAACTATCACCCAAAATGGATTTGATCATCCTAAATTTGATGCTAATATCTCAATTTTGGTGCTAATGCCTCACAAATTTGGTGCTAATGCCTCAAATTTGGTGTTAATGCCTAAAAAAACCGATGGTGGAGGCCACTATAATTTTATTTTTTCTTAAATCATATTTTACGTAAAACTAGGAGAACGCCAAGAGAACCTACGGGGAGAACCCCTAGCATTTTCCTTTATTTATATATTTAGTATTTGATGTTTATTTAATTTTTGTTCTTTCTAGTAAATAAAGTCTTAATTAATTTGTTTTTATTGTCTTATTTTGTTCATCAGCCTCGCCCTCCAAAAACCTTTGAAGAAGTATTCAATAATATCTTTAAATACGTTGACAACCTTTTCAGTATCGTAAGACCACGGAAGTTACTTTATATGGCAATAGGTGAGACTCCAGTCATTCAACTTCAACATGTTCCTTTAATCCTTCTCCTTCTTCTTCTTCTTCTTCTTCTTTTTATTTTTATTTATTTTTTTAAATTTTTAAATTTTTGGTTGAAATACACGTGCTTAATTTGCTGCTGTATGCATGATTGTAGACATGTAATTATCATTTGGGCTGGAAACTTTTGTCAACTATCTCTCTAATTACCTTAGACTAGTTTAGGTCCACAACGGACAACAATTTCCTACGATCTGGATCGTTAGAAATTTCTTAAAAATCAGTCTCTAAGCATAGCAAAAGTACATATATGTTTGCTTCTCATATACTTTTTTAATAATATTAATAACAAAATATGCTTCTCACGTGCTTAAAGGACCGTACGTAAAAATTAGTTTATAGAAAATTTATGTTCATTAACAACCTAACGAGTATTAGGTTGTTTGTGTCGGCAGGTATGAGTAAATGTACATATTTAATTGTTTTTTTTTTTTTTGTTATCAAGAGAAATGGATAATAATTTTTTCCAACCTAGTATATAAAAATGTCACATGTCACAATATTGCAGGTAAGAAACACATACTTTTCAAATAGTAAGTGAAAAAAAAAAAAAAAGTGATTATCACATGCAAGGAGACACAAATATTGCAAAAAGTTTTTCCAATTCAGTTTGGAGGAAAACTCTATTTCAAATAAACTGTCTTTGGTTTGAATATCAGGAAATGCTTTGCCTTTTAACATCACGTACTGAAAATTTTCTCAAACTTAGATGGAGTTGCTCCTTGGGCCAAAATGAATCAACAACGATCCAGACGTTTTCTGGTTGTTAGGGAATATGAAAGAAATGTGAGTTTTCTCATCTTGAGTCTGGCTGAATATAGATTTCTGCTTCCTGCTGAGAGATAAACGTTTTCCTTTATATTCTTGTTGTCTACTATATATATTATATATAGGCACCCGAGATGAAGAGGCTAATAGAACAGTTTGAAATGGAAGGAAAACCGGTTCGTCTTGAGTACTATCTTCTTCCGAACCACAACCATGAAGTTTCAACTTCCCATGTAATCAATCCAGGCACAGAATTTATGTACAAATTGTCAGAAGCCCTCAGAAGCTATGTTATTTCACGTATAAACAATGATCCAGGCTGGAGGGACATAAAGGTCTAGTCTATATATCTGCCTTCCTTAATTTTGAGAATTAACTTTGTTAAAACCATCATATATATCTAGAGAAGAAACACTAGAAGATAAATGTTATTTAATAGCTAGACTACTATATGACTGCTATATAATTATTAGGATAACGTTATAAAAACATATAATAAGATAAATATAAAGCGGAATAACATGGAATATAAAGGAAAGAAAGAAAGATACATAAATTAAGATGGTTAAGCATATATATAGCATACATCCACACACTAAATCCTTATAGGTTACATATTTCATTTATTATTAAATTGAGTACACAACTCTATTTATAGAACTTTACATGCATATATGTAATTTGAATATTTCAAATACAAACATATCCCTTAAATTAGGTTAACAAATTATATATATTATATATATATAAGCCGAATTACTTTCAGAAGTATCTTAATATTGCGACATGTGGCGTGAACACTTTTTATTTTAATGCTAAACCGGTTTTCTTAGGCATAATTTATAAACCGATTTTTTAAGAGTAAACCGGTTTTACTTAAAAAATCGGTAATTAAATTAACGCAATTAATGAAATTTAATTATATTTGAAGAGTTTTTTCAAATATAAATTATTCAATAAATTAGGCATAATTTTTTAACCGATTTTTTACTGTCATTAATTAGCGTAATTAATTGCGTTAATTATATTTTAAGAATATTATTAATGTCCGAATCAAAGAGAACAAATAATATAAATCAAATTATTATGTATTAATATGTTTAGTCAAAAATCTTAGTATATATAACGTCTCTCTCTCCCTTAATTTTAGTTTAACCCATATAAATTAAAACATGTCATAAAAAAATTAACGTATACAAATTCGGCTGTGTAGGTATTGTATGCACTGATTCTAAACAAATTAACCATGTATTAATGCATTTTTTGTTTTTTGTTTTTTTTTTTGTGGTGGTTGAATTTGACGTTAATGGGTCTCTATTTAATCCAAAATTTTGTTGCTTTGTTAGATCTTTGTGTTTTATATAATTTGATAATTAAAATCTAGATATTCTTTTTGCAATTTTTTTATATACTTTTCATTTTAAACCATGAATACTAATGAGAAGTTCCCAAGAGATAGCTCAATCGGCTAGGATCACGCCTAATAAAGCTGAGGTCACTAGTTCGAATCCTCTCTCCTCCCTCTTGTGCGGACATGTCAAAAAAAAAATGAATAGCAATGAGAACAAATTTTCATTTATTTATTTATTTATTATTTTCTTTGTATTTTTTTGAATTTTCAAAATTATATGCATTTGATTAGTATTGAAATATTATAGTTATCACACTAACAATATTAAAGATTCGTGCTAGCTAATTTTCTATATTATAATCTATGTATTTTTTTTCGTTTATGTGATCTACTCAATTTTTGACCTTTTTAAAAGTGTTTTTCTGCTTTTAAAAGCAAAAAAGGCAAATACGTATTTGATTGCCAAGCATAGAAAGAATATAAATACTTTCTACTAAAGAAACATTAAGCATTGAACCTCATATGAAGATTGATTTGATTGCATTAAATGTTTAGTGAAATATTTTGTTTTATTTTGTATTCATAAAAAATATATTGTTTAGTTTGCTTTGTATTTTTTTTTTTTTAGAATATTTAGAATTATATGAATTTTCATTTGCATTCAAATATAATAGGCATCACATTAATAATATTATAAACTTATTCATTGATAATCAAATCTACATGTGTTCTTCTTGCTATTATTTTAATTTTAAACTACTCATATGAGAACATATATTTTAACATATTTTAATTTATATGGAATAAATTAAAATTAAGAGTCTTATTATTATTATTTTTAATTCATTTGAATGTTTTATAAAGTTTTTTTTTTTTTGAAATTTTTTGCTTTTGAGAGCAAAATAAGGTTTCAAATAAATGATTTATTTGATTACATTAAATATTGAGTTAAAGATTTTGTTTTATTTTGTATGCATTAAAAAGAAAAATGGTTATTTTGCTATGTATTTATTTTTAAATGTTTAGAATTATATGAGTTTTATTTGTATTAAAATATAATGAGTATCACACAAATATCATCACATATTTCTTCTAATTTTCTATTAATGCTTTAATAATCAGAATTAAGATCTTCTTGCTATTGTTTATTTCTATATACTTCTTTTCATTATAAATTACACAAAAAATGATAGTATAGCAAGTAAATACAGGATTATTCCCACAAGGATTGGTGATTTTGTTTAGAATTGATTTTCTAAATTAAATAACAAAATTGTCAGGATTTGAAAGATTGAAAAAGAAATAAAGATAACAAAAGGGTTAAGGTTTTGATATTCAGCACTAATCAAACTAATTAAGATAACAATATACCAATATTCCAATCATACCGGTATATTTAATGCTTGCCAACCTAAAGACATGACATTTACTCCTTAAGCTATTGAACTTCCTAAACAACGAATTAGACATGATATCTACTCTAATTCTTTTCTTACCGAATGATTTATCATGGTATTTATTAAGTTGTTCTTTAAGAAAGCATAAATATATGGAAATTGACAAACATATGAAGCATAGGACATGATATCTACTCCCGGTTTTTCATGTTGATACCCCAAGAACTCGTGATGAGATCCTTTTGTCACTTTATTAAGCCTAGACTTAGTCATCCAAATTGATTTAAATAATACATCCAAATATATGCATATGATGATCAAACACATTCATATGAGGAATTCAATTAACCAGAAAATAATCAATTTAAATATACCAAAATATAATTGTCACAAATGCGCCAATATTGGAATTCTAAAAAGACATAATTTCAATCTAGCCCCTAACAAAATGTTTAGCTACACATAATTTAAATAAAACTAACACTAAAAAGGAAAAGAAGAAACCAAAAATGCTTCTTAAAGTAGCCTCCAATTCCTCTTCCCACGATTGTATCCATTTTTGTGAGGCTTAGAGGTCTACTTATAAGCTTAGGAAAACCCTAAAGGCTCTAAAAAACCTAGTAAAATTGGAAGATTACTTCCTAGTCCAATTGGGACTTTGAAAACCTAATAATAAGCGAAATATGAGTCTTCCCGCATTTGGGCCGCGTGAGTGCGCTCAATCTGAAGGTGGTGCGCTCTCTTCTACGCTCGAGCGCTGATGTGCTCTAACCTGCTTCTTGTGAGTGCGAGCGTTGCTGCGCTCATTCCTTGTGTTTTGGCGCTCGAGCCTAGGTGTGGTGCACTTGATCTTAGCTCTAGCTTTTTTCAAAATTGGTCTTTTATGCTCAAAACTTTCCAAAAACGTTTCATTTTCTTCAAATATCTACAAAATGACAAAAACACAAAAAGGAAACAAAACATCACAAAATAACAAAACTAAGAGATTAATATATGTAAATTAAGGGGCTTACTTGTCAGTATTGTGGCACATACTACACTCACTATTTAGTAGACTTTTGTACAAATTGTTAGAATTATAAAATACAACACAATTGCCATACAATTGTGAAAAAATGCTAAACAGATAAATATCACAGTTTATGCGGAATTAACGGATATTTATATTTAAGCAAGCAATCACCAAAATATGAAAAATCAAATACAAAGATTTTGGTGATGAAGAGGAAATCTTTTAGAAACAGATCTAAAAGTAAAACCTTTCCGGGGCTGCCAAACCCAGGAAATCACTATCAAAAGATTATCCAGAGATTACAGACACTAGGAACACTTACAGACCGATGTAAGACCTTGACTCTGTAAGATTGACAAGCCTTCAACTCGTCTCCTCGCTCATAATCTTCTTCAACATAATTCTCCTTTACCAGACCCTTCCGGTAGGCTTCTCAATTACGCTCACAATCAAACTAACAAAGATCCTCTAAGAGGAACAACAAGGCTCACAATAATTCTCTTTGAGCACAGCCTCTCACAAACTCTCTAGGGGTGAAAATTCGTACATCTCTCTTTCTATAGAGGTGTATTTATAATATCCCCATCATCCCTAAACCTAGGAAGCAGTTTCAATTCATTTAAAACTGTTACGAGTAGGCGGCGTCCGGACGGGAACATGTGTTGTCCGGATGGGGCAACAAAACACGTCCAAAAAGTGTTTTTAACACATGATCATTTGCAATCTCGTCTGGACTAGATTGTAGAGAAGCTATTCTATAGTCTTCTCTTTATGACCCGTTTTGACCTAGTAAAATTTGGAATTAGCTGAACCTCGTGAAACATGACTTTGTAGATCTTTGTGTTAGCTTTCCAACGCCGTAAAGCCTGCTCCAATCAGAGGCCTATAACTCTAGATATGACCTTTTTAGTAAAGGTTGTCAGACCAAAAAAGATAGGCGTCCGGACGAAGTTCAGACGAGGCTCTCGGGAATTCTTGTTTATTGAGCTCATCCGGACGGGCTTGCAGACGAGATTGCAGATGAGGCTCTCTGGAAAAATAGAATTCTTCGAGCATCCGGACGGCCTTTCTTATCATCCTAACGGCGGCACTTTTGATCACCATTTTGCTTACCGAATTACACCAACAAGAACTTACAAATTGGATACATGGTAATAAAAATTAGTCATTGATATACATTTGGTTTTTTTTTTACTGATTTTTACTGCCATGTCATCTAGTTGTATAATAGTTATACAGGAGCCGAGTGAATAGCATTACTTTATACTAAAACGCAACTTGATTTCGAAGTCACTTATATCCTGCCATTAATTCTTTATTTTGATCATTTAAATAGGTTATTTTTTCTGATGCCAATGTTCCTGGTGAGGGAGAACATAAGATAATGTCTTTTATTCGCCAACAGAAAAACGTTAGTGTTGGATATAATCCAAATACGAGGCACTGCGTCTATGGTCTGGTATGACAACTCTGCTGGCTTCTGTTGTTTGTATTGTCATTGAGAAATGCATATTAATTAATATAATATTATTGCATACAGGACGCTGATCTGATAATGCTTGCTTTAGCAACACATGAAGTTCATATTTCCATTTTGAGAGAGGTGAATTTGACTAGTTTTTGTAAATTTTAATGATATGTGGTATGTTTTGCAAGAGTGAGCATTTTTGGCCTGTATTACCAATTATTGCAACATGTATCAAGGAACCAAGATGCCATTGGTGACATTAGGCCCAACAGAAGGGGCAGAGTCAGAGAGTGGTAATTGTGGTATCATTTTGCACGCATTCTTAATCTTCAGTTCTTCCTATCTGGAACATTACAGGTGCCTTCAACAATCCAGGAAAGTGAGGAGGAGGAGAAGGAAAGGGAATGGTTCAAAAAGCCTTATGAGGTATCATGATTCACCTAATAACTATACTTCAGCTGAAATCTTTCATATTTGATATTCCTCTTATACATTTTTTTTTTCTGTTCCGTTTGCATGCAGTTTATAAATATATGGATTCTGAGGGAATATTTGGAGCTTGACATGAAAATATCTGATCCTCCAGCCAATGTGAAGATAGATTTTGAGCGAATTGTTGATGACTTCATTTTCTTTTGCTTTTTTCTGGGCAATGATTTCCTACCCGGCATACCTTCATTAGAAGTTCATGAGGTCTTGTAGCCTTTTTCATTTACACTACTAGACACCCCTTGCGATTGATGGGGAATCCACTGGTTTTGAATTGAAAAGAAATAAAGTAGTTAGAAGGATTTTTGAAATATATATATATATATATATATGTATGTGTCTTGATAACAAGTATCTGGAACAGTTATTTTTTATCACTCTTTCATTTACTTGTTTATTCTTTCTTTAATATCTTAACAAAGGTATTATTAAAGAAAAAAGCTATATAATTATGTAAGCTCTGTGTATGTGAATATTTGAAATACGTATTTCAAATTGATAATTGTGATATGAAAAGTAATTATATATTATAAATGCCATTACTCACCTTTATTTGGTTTTGTAATTCTGTTTTATATTAAAGTATAGACAGCTATAGTGAGATTATTTTTATTTTGGTTTACTAAATGTAATAGTGAGATTATTTTTAACATTACTTCTTACAGGATGCTATTGATTTATTGATGAGTGTTTACAAGACACAGTTCAAGAACCTTGGTGGCTATCTACTTGACATGAGCAGGGTAACATATAATTCTCATATTGTAGCTTCTTTCAAATACTTGCTGCAACTGTTAACCTTAAATCTTTTCCCATTTCTGCGTGCAAAAGCTTGTTGAAGAAGTTCAAAGAAAAGAGTTCATAAATCTATCCAGAGTCGAGAAGTTCATTCTTTTGGTTGGCTCATATGAAGATCAAATTTTCAGGAAAAGATCAAAAATTCGCGAGCATAAACTTAGACGCCTTCACAAAGATTCAGATAATGTGAGTCAATTTTTTTTCAATTAAATTTCAATCAGCACTAACTTATCATGCATTCTACTCCAAAACTAATGGAACTGATAAAAACTAATGCCTTTTCTAGCAAGATGAAAATGAAGGTGGTAATATGGAGATTGGTACAAGGAACAATTCTGATGCATTATCCAGTGAGAAAGCTCCTACTTCCAGCGAGGAAGCTCATACTTCCAGTGAGCAAGCTCCTACTTCCAGTGAGGAAGCTCCTACACCCAGTGATTCAGCAGAAAGTAGTACATTATCAGATGGGTCTAAGAGTGCCGATGATTCTGAAGTAAGTCATCATTTTCAAAAAAGATAGAGCTGCGTTTGTATTACCTATGGAATTGGTTATACTTTTTCTTCTGCTTTTGAATTGAATAATGGCAGTTTCTTTATTGAAGAGTAATTAAAAGTTGTGATCTGATATTTTGCGTCATAAGAGAAACTAGGACTTGTTCAGATGTCACTTGTAGTCTCTTATACTTTTCACTCAATCTTGTATATATCTTCTTGATAAAATAGATGTCCCATTTGCTTATATGTGCAGACAAAATACTTTTGGTCCTCTATTATAGGCTACTTATTGGTCTTCATTACTTTCTTTCTTGGTGTTGCAGATTGTCAAAAATAGAAAAGAGTTGTTGGATAAGTTCTATGATAATCTTGAGAAGAACTCTGACCTATTTAAGAATGGTCAATTGGGGTCGGACAAAGTATGAATCACTGCCTTGAAGATTTTTCTTGTTCCTAGGAGTCTCTTTAGCCGACTCATGTGCATGTCTGTTCTTAGAAATGTCTGATGGTTTATGTTAATCCCATACACAGGTGAGATTGGGGACTCCAGGCTGGAAAGAAAGATACTACAAAGATAAATTTTCTGCAGAAACCTGGAGGGATATTGAAAACCAAAGAAAAGAAATAGTGAGCTTTTGTTACCATAAACTTTTTCTTGTAGTTTCGGTTATAACAACCCCTATATCATTCTAAATTTTTTGTGTATTACTGGTGTAAGTGTAGCTGGATATTGATTTAATTGATGTGTCACTAATGGTCTTGGACCATTTATTTTTTTGGAGGTAAGTGGAGTTTAAATTGTGCTCATAAAGATTTAACCTCTGCCGCTTGATTTCTTGAAGGTAAAGAAGTACATTGAAGGACTATTGTGGGTTCTTCTATATTATTATTCAGAAGTCCCATCATGGTCATGGTAAGACAATTCTATAAAATGAAGTTCCCCAATTACAATGCCTCTTATTAATGTAATACAATTCACTACAGGTTTTACCCATACTACTATTCACCATTTGCGTCAGATTTGAAGGACCTTGCTCAGGTCCATGTAGAGTTTCAAAAGGGTTCCCCATTAAAACCATTTGATCAACTTTTGGTTGTACTACACCCAAAGAGGTAACAGACTTTCTTCTTCTTGTATGTTTCTGCTGAATTTGTCATTAATCGGTAAATTAAATGAATGTGCTCCTATGTAGGGCTCATTTACTTCCTAAAGTTTACCAGCCTCTGATGACAGATGCAGAATCCAAGATTATTGATTTATATCCTACTGGTAAAGTTTGATTTGTAGAGTTTGTTAAAACCAATGGATTTGATATAAAAATTGACTCTAGTGTTTCTTTTATGCTTAGATTTTGATATCGACTTCGATGGAAAACGTTTTATGTGGGAGGTTTGCTTATATTTCTTTCTCACTTTTTTTTTTTTTTTTCATATGCGTATGATTTTGTAAATCCTTTGTATAATGTCTTATTAACAAGACACCTACAATTTTGCAAGTACTTGATTTTTTACACATTCCATATGGTGAAGTGAGACGTTCTATTTTCTGTTTCTCATGAAGGGAATCGTCAAGCTCCCATTTATAGAGGAAGAACGCCTTCTATCTGAAACTAAAGAATTAGAGAAGGGTCTACTGGTATTGCACTTTAGCCTTATTTTTCCTAAATTTATGTTCTACGGAGATTTGAAGTGTCTTTATAAGTTTATTTTATAGAGGGATGAAGCACTGAGGAACAGAAACAATGTTGATCAATTATATGTGAGTAGCAAACACAATTTGGCATCGCAGATTTTGTCACTTTCCCCAAATGAAAACAAAGTGGTTGAGATCGATACCAGTCTCAGGTGGGTGGATTCTTGTGCTAGGTTACATTTTCTTTCTTTAATATCAGATTTATTAATATTCTTGTTGACATATGTATTCCCCACTGAATAAACTGATCCATTTGTTGTTTTCTTTTCTACTTATCAGTGATGGTATCTCTGGTTGTATTCATCTTCCTAATGAGGATACTAAAATAGTTTACAAGGAAGTCCATAACAGAATGGAAGAGAACTGTGTCTTGTAAGGAAATAATATTAAAAGCACATTTTTTTCAGGCTTGTTTTATTTTTTATGTATCTTCTGATATCACTTTTATTGATGTTGCAGATGTGTGTCTTTTGAGATGCGTGATGATGCTGTGCATCTTTCCCACTTACTTAATGGTGTTATCTTTCCATTTAAGGTACTTTAATTAAGTTCCTAGGGGAGATTCCAACTGGAGCATTGCTTCATCAAGCGTAGTCTTTATTTCATCTTGAATAATGTCTTGCATCTAATTCCACCCAAAAATAAAAATGACAAACCATTCACTGTAGTCTATAAAACCACAATATTATGTATGCAGAGTATTACCGAAGGAGATATTACAAAAAAGAAAAAACTCTGGCATGAATATCGGCGTAACAAACCCTCGAACAGGTATGATATCTCTGTTCTTGCTTACTATTTATTGCACCTGTTAAATTTGTTCCTATATTTGGTTGATGCACTAGGGTGACTTGGATGATAGTTGCAGATTGCAGAACGAAACATGCGATTTGATTCATGAAGGCTATCACAGGAGATTTACTACAGATTCATATTCTAGGTTGGTACATAAAGTTGGTGGTATTGGATGGGGTGCTGGTAGAGGAAAAGTGAATGCTACTTCCAATACAAGCAAACATTTTGAGAGCAGAGAAAGAGTCATCTTACCTAGCTCTTCTTTTGCCGAACAGAAGAGTTCAGTGTCAAGTTGGGATGCTGGAAAGTGTTACAGCAGTCTTGTTAGCTCAAGTTGTAACCTAAATGAACTGCTCAGGCCTCATGGAGGTGCTCAGTCGATGAACCACAATTTTTGGCCGTCTAGAGATGGTGTAAGATATGGCACAGATAATGTGCAGCAGCAGAGAATACAATTCGGGTCTATTCCTACTCATCAAGGGAGGGGACATCATGGTTTAGCAGTTTCTCCGACTTACTCTTGGAAACACAGTTCTGCTACCAGCTCGGTGCAGGGCCGTGGCAGAAGCCAGCATGTTCAACATTCTTCTGTCGAGGAAAGTGGCAGCCACTGATCCAGTGCTCTGTAACTACTTACCTTGTGGGGGTCATTACATGTCCTAATCCAGTGCTTTGTAAAATTTACCTTTTCCGATTTCAAGTTACTTTGACTGAGATTCTTGTGCTATGACATGTCTGAGTTGCTATATTTAGAACCAAAATGTTTGCTCTTTGGACAAAGAGGAACTGCCTTAGCATAAGGTAGTTACTGCTTTCTCAACTACGCCTTAATCAAGCACAATCATACTTCATGTCTTGGCGTTTTCAACTTTGCTTCCTCTGCTCTAGCAAATGAGGCCAACTTTGAGAATGATCTGAAGTATTTCGAAACAAACTTCAATTAGCTTGCATGCCTGTAATACCGTTTGTACGAGTGCAGCGGCAGAAAATTTTGGGTTTAAGACTATCTAGAAACAATTCAAAGCATGAACCTCCTATCTCTAGCTCAATGAAACAAACGAATTATCTTGGACACTTGTCCAGTACTCCTTGAGAAAGTCATTAGATAGCCTCCTAGCAAAAATACTCTTCATTGCCTCTAAAAACTACGCATCCCCCACAATTGCATATGATTAAAGAAAGACAGATAACCTATTACAAGCAGCATAGACTGCTACCAATCAAATGAGTTCTGAACTTCCATATTCCTTAAGGCTCCATACATATACCTAGCAGAGAGACTATAATAGCCGCTCCAGCCATGAATCCAATAATAGTAGCTTTTGAAAGAAAGTCAATTATAAAACCAAGCCTGCGCAGGTCATCCAACAAAACAATATCCAAGTATGAAATTATTAATTCTATAACAAGAGAAGCTTTGATCCCAGTATGAAATTATTAATTCCATGGTTGGTAGATACTTCGATCCCAGTACAAGAGAAGCAATAGAAACTGGTCCTGCTAGGTCTTCAGCAGTAGACAATTTCATAACATTTCTCCAAATTCTCCCACTGTAGCTACAACCAAAGAATAAATGATCCCTTATCTTCTATAAGATGCCGGCAAATATACATTTTGTGTCCCCAGGGTAACCCCACTTCAACAATTTATTGTTGATATTATTTGATGAAATTAAAATTTCTAATTTATTATTAGGGAAAACTTCAGTTTGCCCCCCCTGAACTTCCAACCGATTTTAAAAAACATCTCCTCAACTTTCAAAACTCTTACTTAGGCTCCATAAACTTTGATTGGCTCTCACTTTAGACCATTCTGTTAGTTTTCACCGTTAAACTCAAACGATTTGTATTTTTATGCCCATTATACCCTTACTCAGTCCACTTGAAAATGGTCCTGATTTTTTGACATAATTTATAGAAGGCAACTCTCAAGTGATTGGGAATGAAGTTGGGGTGTGTTACAATATAGAAAACAAACCTTCTAACATTTAAGAAGCTATGAAATCTAGGGATGCCACATTTTGGAAGGAAACTATTGATGATGAAATGGAGTCCATTATGTTTAATAACACATGGATTCTTATAGATTTACCTTCCGGTTCTAAACCCATAGGATGTAAATGGATCTTCAAGAAAAAAGATGAAATCTAATGGATCCGTTGACAAATATAAGGCTAGATTAGTAGTCAAAGGGTTTAGACAATCAAAGGGCATTGATTATTTTGATATATATGCTCATGTGCATGGCTAGCAATATTTCTTCAATAAGAACTTTGATATCTTTGGCTTCCATATATAACCTTGAAATCCATCAAATGAATGTGAAAACAGCATTCTTGTCCCCAAGAGGCAGTTCAATCAGTTGGGACCATGCCTAATGAAGCAAAAGTCACTAGTTCAAATCCCCCTCCCCCTCTTGTGCGGACTTGTCAAAAAAAAAAAAAAACAGCATTCTTAAATGGTTATTTGGATGAAGAGGTATATATGAAACAACCAAAAGGATTTATTATTCCAGTACTAGAAAACGAAGTTTGTAAATTAGTCAGATCATTCTATGGTTTAAAATAAGTTCCAAAACAATGGTATGAAAGATTTGATAATGTAGTTATTTTTAATAGTTTTTTGTTTGAATGAAGCTAATAAATGTATTTATTTAAAAATGTTTGATAGTAATATTGTTATTATATGTTTGTATGTAGATGACATGCTAATTTTTAGTAATAGTATTTCTTGTATTAAAGATATAAAAGATTTTTTATCATCACATTTTGATATGAAAGATACGCAAAGTGAAGAGGCACGAGAAAGCAAATCTGGGGTGGCTGTTAGCCACCCTAGAATGCAACGAGGGTGGTCACACCACCCTCAGACGGCTCAGGGGTGGTCCCCTGGGGTGTTTGGGTGTAACGACTTAGGGAAAAATGCTAGTTACATCTACGCTATCATCCCAAAATGACTAGTTAAATTGAAGCTTCCCGAGAATTCATTATAAAGCTTAGTTTCATCAAGTAACTAGGAAATGTGGGACTTAATACCCATTACTATCTTTATAAACCACCCACTCTATATGGGCTTCTTCTCATTTTTCCAATATGGGACCAGAGTGTTACAAGCTCCCCCTCTTAAATTCATGATGTTCTCGTCAGGGCCACATCATGCAGTGCATTTTTTTTTTTTTTTTTTTGAGTTTCATGCAGTGCATTAGTACCACATGACTTGGCGTTACTAGATGGCTTTGATACTACTTGTAATGATTCAGGAAAAAGTGTTAACTACATCTGCGTTATTACTCCAAATTGACTAGTCATTTTGAAGTGATGCAGTGGCGGATCTATAAATGGGAGTTACTAGTGGCGTAAAAAAATAATTTTTTTTTTCTCTTTATGTATTATATATTTTTTATAATACGGTAAATACAATTAAAAAATAAATTATATTATAATATATGTATCACGGATTCACGAATCAAATCAAACTCATCAAATTACCCTAAAAACGAAAAACAAAAACAAAAAACAAAAAACAAAACAAAAATTAAAAGTAATTATTAAAAATCTTCATCTAACAACGTCATAAACACATAATAATTTAAACTACTTGCGAAATAAACTAAGTACAATTAAATGATTAGTAGTGTCTGAGAAAAATGAGTACCTTTTAGTCAGCTATTAGCATACGGCTATTTCTTTTACAAAAGCTTCAAATCTCAAAACATAAATTATATTAGAAACTGAGTCTACATAGAAGAGATTAGAGTCTAAATTTAGCAAAAAAAAAAAACACATTTATCTATAAACTATGACCAAAAACATTATAAAATTCACCCACTCTCTCTTTTTTAATAAGAAACTATTATCTACTCTCTCCCTTATTAAAATATAACTTTATTCTCTCTCTCCTTAATAAAAAATAGCATACTTTCTCCGCATGATGACCGTTTGAAGGACAAAAAGAAGGCCAGGGTGCCCAATAATCTTTCCTACCACGACGCCTTTAAAATTTTGATTGAAAGTACTTAATGAATTTTTAAAATTTTTTTATTTTTTACCAGGGGCGCCCGCCCCTAGGTTGCCCCCATGTAAATCTGCCACTAGGTTGATGATGCAGATGTGGCTAGCGCTTTTTCCTGGGTCGTTACAAGTGGTGCGACCACCTCCTGACCTTTTCTGTGGGTGGGCAACCACTCAAATGGGTGGTTAAGCCACCTACTTTATTTTTCATATTTTTTTAATTTTGTTTTAAGTTTAAAATATATATAAAAAAAATTATATGGGTATTTTTGAAAAATATATTTCATTTCTTAACAATTTGTGGCTTAACTAATCCTGTGTATATGAAATTAATAGTCCAGTGAGAATAAACTATTCCCATGAATGTATATGGTGTGTAACCAGGGTCTATTCTACGAATTAAACAAGACCTTAAAGTTTTTGAGATTATAACATACGCAATAAAAATAACGGGTGGATAATCCAAATAGAAGCCCCTAAACAATAAAAAAATTAGTGTAAAAACTAGTGAAAATAGATCAAATAAATGACTTGCCTCATTGAAAATTGATACTGCCACAAACTGCAATTTTCCACGGCGAAGTTTTCGCAAAGGAACAATCAAAGCAACAGCTGGAACAACAACCGGAGAGACGCTTTACAGCAATGATAAAGAATCTCATGACTTAAAAAAGACAAAAAAATAAAAAGGAATCTCATGGTACGAGATTCCTCCGATACCCACGTTTTTTTGTTGACACTTGATAGTGTGACGTGTCGTGTTGTTGTGGAAAAATTGTAGATATTTCTAAGGACAAAGTTTTCATTCAAATTGGGTTGGAGGAATGGAGGTCCTCCAACCTAGTTTATAAAAGTAATATGTGTCTCTTGAACATGTGAGATGCACATGTTTTTTAATAGTAGGGGCAAAGTTGGAATAAATTTTATTAAAAACTCATGTGCATTTCACATGTTATTAAAAAAAGTGACACAATGTCATTTTTATAGATTAGGTTAAAGGAGATTCCTTTAACCCAATTTGGAGGAAAACTTTGTTACCAAAACTGAGACATTGACTTCACTTAAATCCAAATTGAAAAAAGAACTACGCTACCTACTTCTATGAATTGTTTGTGTTGTGACGAAACCAAATTTTAAGATCATCAAAGAAGTAGAAAAATGTAAAATAAAAAAATAGCAAAATTATACAAGATATTAAGATTTAAGTGGTTTGGCCCAATAAGTCTATATCCACTACCAGTACTACACCATAAACTTTAAAAACCCTAAAACCTATTGAATGATGTATTAACGGAGGTAATACCCCTCTTTTGGTTATTACTCAAAATACACGTTTATTTTCATAAATTGAGTGTATGTTATACCTATGTTGTAAGGTTTACTTATTAAGTTGTTAGACTTGCGCTGTTATTATTCTCTTGGTAACCTGATTCATTATTATGGAAGTGGCAATGGATGCTACTACCTATATGGTTAGGCTTTACTCATGATTATAGAATTGTATTTATTATTTAGCAGCTCCATGTTCTTACTCGATGAATATTAGCTATTTCAGATTTATTCATCTTTCCATCCATTTACTCTAATGTTTTTTTAGAATGATGATTTCCCGTTTAGTCACAAGTTGGCTTAAATGGGTTAATTACCGGCGACTCTACCAGATTATCCAAAGTTAATTTTGAGGGCGTTACATACGTATCACGGATTTATGAATCAAATCAAACTCATCAAATTACCCAAAAAAAAAACAAACAAACAAACAAACAAAACAAAAAAAAAAATATCAAAGTAACTATTAAAAATCTTCATCTAACAACGTCACAAACACATAATAATTTAAACTACTTGCGAAGTAAGCTAAGCGCAATTAAATGATTAGTAGTGTCTGAGAAAAATGAGTACCTTTTAGTAAGTTATTAGCATATGGTTATTTCTTTTACAAAAGCTTCAAATCTCAAAGCATAAATTACATTAGAGACTGAGTCTACATAGAAACGACTAAAGTCTAAATTTACCCAAAAAAAAAAAAAAAAACCACATTTATCTATAAACTATGACCAAAAACACTATAAAATTCACTCACTCTCTCTTTTTTTAATAAGAAACTATTATCTACTCTCTCTCCCCTATTAAAATATAACTTTATTCTCTCTCTCCTTAATATATAAAAAATAGCTTACTTTCTCCGCATAATGACTGTTTGAAGGACAAAAAGAAGGCCAGGACGCCTAGTAATTTTTCCTATGAGGGCACCCTTACAATTTTGATCGAAAGTACTTAATGAATTTTTTTAATTTTTACCAGGGGCGCCTGCCCATAGGTCATCCCCATGTAAATTTGTCACTGGGTTGATGACGCAGATATGACTAGCACTTTTTCCTAAGTCGTTACAAGTGATGCGACCACCCCCTGACCTTTTCTGTGAGTGGGCAACCACTCAAATGGGTGGTTAAGCCACCTACTTTATTTTTCATATATATTTATATTTTTTAAAATTTTTATTTTGTTTTAAGTTTAAAATATATAAAAAAATTATATGGGTATTTTTGAAAAATATATTTCATTTTCTAACAATTTGTGGCTTAGCTAATCTTGTGTGTATAAAATTAATAGTCCAGTGAGAATAAACTACTTCCATAAATATATATAGTGTGTAACCAGGTTATATTCTGCGAATTAAACAAGACCTTAAAGTTTTTGAGATAATAACATACGCAATAAAAATAACGGGGGGATAATCCAAACAGTAGCCCCAAAACCATAAAAAATTAGTGTAAAAACTAGTGAAAATAGATCAAATAAATGAATTGCCTCATTGAAAATTGATATTGCCACAAACTGCAATTTTCAAAGGCGAAGTTTTCCCAAGGCAAAGGAACAATCAAAGCAACAGCTGCAATAACAACCGGAGAGACGCTTTACAGCAATGATAAGGAATCTCATGGTACGAGATTCCTACGACACGCACGTTTTTTTTGTTGACAGTTGTTAGTACTGTGACGTGTCGTGTTGTTGTGGAAAAATTGTAGATATTTCGAATATCAAGACTGAGACATTGACTTCACTTAAATCCAAATAGAAAAAAGAATTGACACATTAATTTGCCTACTTTTTTTTTTTTTTCTAATTATAGTACGTACTTCTATGATTTGTTTGTAATATAAGACTTATTATATTGAAAATGATGATTATTATTATTAGGAAAAAATACTATTTAACTTCCTCAATTACTAGCGATTTACTATTTAGCCTTATCAACTATCAAAAGTTGTTAAATGACCCCCCTAACTACCAAACAGTTATATTTTAACCCCCTCCATTAGTTGTTGCCGTGAAAGTGGATGGAAACATCAAAACTACATCGTTTTGATAAGCCCAAGTTACAAAAATACCTTCCCAACGAGAAAAAAAAAATTTAAGCTCTTACCAAAACGGTGCCGTTTTGACTAAGATTAGGGTTTCCCCTCTTACCAAAACGGCGCCGTTTTGATTTAAAATTTTTAAATCTAAAAAGAAAAAAGAAAAAAGAGAAGGGTGGCCAATCCACCCACAGGGGGTGGCTGGCCACCCCTTAGGCCACTGGGGTGGCTCGGCCACCACCAGACCGGCCACCCCAGTGGCCTAAGGGGCTGTCTCTTATACACATCTAGATGTGTATAAGAGACAGACCTAGCGCTTTTTCCTGGGTCGTTACAAGTGGTGCGACCACCTCCTGACCTTTTCTGTGGGTGGGCAACCACTCAAATGGGTGGTTAAGCCACCTACTTTATTTTTCATATTTTTTTAATTTTGTTTTAAGTTTAAAATATATATAAAAAAAATTATATGGGTATTTTTGAAAAATATATTNTTTAGATCTAGATTTAAAAATTTAAAATCAAAACGGCGCCGTTTTGGCTAAGATTAGGGTTTCCACTATTACCAAAACGGCGCCGTTTTGGTAAGAGCTTAAATTTTTTTTTTCCCTCGCTGGGAGGGTATTTTCGTAACTTGAACTTATTAAAACGACGTAGTTTTGATGTTTCCATCCACTTTCACGGCAACAACTAACGGAGGGGGCTAAAACATAACTGTTTGGTAGTTGATGGGGCCATTTAACAACTTTTGATAATTGAAGGGACTAAATAAGTAAATTGCTGATAGTTGAGGGAGTTAAATAGTATTTTTCCCTTTCTCTACAAGAACTATTTCTTGATATGAAAGCTATATTTTTTTAACACAATTTCACATAGATTCTTACTAGGGGTAATTATCTTTATTCCCATGAACTACAACAAATTTTTATTTTACCTCTATAAACTATTAATTATGACACCCGACCTTATAAACTATCATTTTGTGTCTAAAACGCTCATTTCGTTAGTCAAAGGCCCATTTTGTGGACCATCAGTCAAAAGCATTAACTTAGACAGTCAGTGGCAATGCGTTGTAATTCATGAGTGCAAAGTGACAATTAATTGTAGTTTATAGGGGGCAAAGTGACAAGTAGACTATTTAAAGTTAACGCCTTTATCTGAGAAAAGGGGCTTTGAACACAAATTAAATGGTAGTTCATGGGGTCGGGTGTCACAGTTAGTAGTTCATGGGAGAAAAGTACCAAGATTTTATAGTTGATGGGGAAAAATATATGTTTATAAAGTCTAATAAATTGGTACATGTATTGGGTTATAATTTATCTTCTGAATTGCGTTTACATACTTTTATATATTATAATAAAAACATTGTGTATATATATATATAGAAGAGAGAAAACCTGAAGTGGAAGTTTGAGGAGGGAGGGAAGAACCTACCTAGCCAAGAAGTTTTCTTGTTATTAATTTAGTAGAGAAGTTGTCGCATGAGAGAGAACGGAGTAGATAATTGCACTTTACTTTACTTAAAGGATTTTGCTTTTGCTAATAGTTCGTACAGAAAATGGCAGTACTTTTGCTGGGTATTTAGCATTTGCTCTGGTCTCGCTCTCTCTCCAACAATTCGACGCAAGAGAGAAGGAGAAAGATATAGAGTGAGAGAGAGAGAGAGAGAGAGAGAGAGAGAGCTGAGATGGGTGTGCCGTCGTTCTATCGGTGGTTGAAAAACAAGTATCGGGCCGTTGTGGTTAAAGCTATTGAAGATGAAGGAGAGTGCATCAACACCTCCTTGCCAAACCCAAATGGCATCGAGTTCGATAATCTCTACCTTGATATGAATGCCATTATCCACTTCTGCTTCCAGCCCGCTGATCAAGTTCGTTCATTTTTGGCCTTTTTTTTTTTTTTTTTATAAATTTTAAATTTTTTATTATTATTATTTTTTAATTCAGTATTTGATGGTTATTTAATTTTTGCTCTTTCAAGTAAATAAAGTCTTAATTAATTTGTTTTTATGGTCTTATTTTGTTCATCAGCCTTGCCCTCCAGAAACCTTTGAGGAAGTATTCAATAATATCTTTAAATACGTTGACAACCTTTTCAGTATCGTAAGACCACGGAAGTTACTTTATATGGCAATAGGTGAGACTCCATTCCTTCAACTTCAACATCATGTTCCTTTATTCTTTTTTTTATTTTTTTATTTTAATTTTAATTTTTTAATGTTTGGTTGATTTGCCTAATACACGTGCTTAATTTGCTTATGTATGCTTGATTGTAGATATGTAATTATCTCTCTAATTACCTTAGACTAGTTAGGTCCACAACGGACAACAATTTCCTACAATCTGGGTTGCTTGAAATTTCTTAAAAATCAATGTCTACTAGTGATCGAGTGACATGTACGGTGAAGTTTGGCAAACTCCCCACACAGTCCCCCAGGTAATCCCTACACTACTGTTCATGTCAGCTTCCTATTACTTGGTAATTCAAAAAACACCCGTTTAACGCATCCGTGAAGTTTTTCTTCCCTTTTTTCCTTTTTTGCCCTTTTACCTATTTGACCCCTACATTGACACAGCAAAAAACCAAAAAACACCCATTTCATTACCGGAGCTCTGCGTCTTTACCCACACAGTGACTGTGAAATCCCTCGGCGAGCCCCTTCTTTGTTCCACCCCTTACCCCACCTCTCGTCATCAGTGAGAAATTTCTCTCCATTTCTGTGACTAGTATTTCTCTTTCCCCCATTCTTTGTCTCGGCGTGAAGGAGGGTGAACAGGGAAAGGGTATTAGCTGCATCTTCATCGGCTTGGTCACTGGGTTCTCCATCTGAACCTGTGCGCCACCGGTGAGTAAAAACCCCTGCTCTGTATTCTTCACACTCCACTTCGTTGTACTCTACCGGTTGAAAAATCGACTACCACATATTTGTGTAATATGCCTCAGGACAGTACGAGAGAAGCACAGACACATCCTCGGACCAGATCGACGACGAAGGTCAGTGTGTTTATCGTTCCTCTGTTTTGTCGAAGCTTGTGGTGTTCGTCTCTTTCTATTTCTGTTTTTGTTTTTTGATTTTTAATTTTTACTATTGTCAATACCTATCACATTTTTTGGTTGCTGGGAAAAATCCGTGGAAAATGTTAAAACAATCTTTAAAAATTTACGAGAACAATGAAAATATTTAGTCGTTCTTGCTAGGCTTCTCCTGAACTTGATCTGCTATGTTTAAATTTATTGAAGATTTTTGGTAGTTGTTTCTGACTTGGTTCAAAAGAGAAATTATCAAGAATACGACCGATACGATTGATTGGTCTGTGTGCCTCTCTTATTACTTTTTTGTATCCCCCTGTTCCTCGAATACAATTGGATCCTTCTACGGCCAAATCTCAATTTATGGAAAGCCTTCGATGGCTTCCTTATGAAAACATAAATTTTTATTTGGGTATAGATGGTATCTTTTATTCTTCGTGATATTGACCACATTTATGATCCCTATTTGCATTTTAGTGGGTTGGTCTGGTATGAGAAGTTATGGGAAAGAGTATATTACAGCATCTCTAATTCGTGAATTTCTAATGATCAAAGATGAAGCTTGTTACTCCCGTTAGTTTGATTGCTGAGATAGGATTTTTGGCATGGACAGAGAAGTTTGAACTATTTCATGTGGAATTTAAAATTCCATGGTTGATTCAATATATAAAAAATTCCAATGATTTATAGGTAATTTACGAAACATATTCCTTTAGCACCTTTTAAAGCAATAGGTTGCCCGGCAGAAAAGTGTAAATCATTTATTTGTTACTATTCTTGTTTTGCAATAGGCATATGGTCTCTCTTGAATGAAGTTGCATTGTTACAACTTTTATATAGGGTATTATAAATCACTAATACAAATATTGCTTATCTTTTAGTATGGCGGGTATAACCTACGACCACACCGACTGACACAACCACGCAAAGTCACACATCCACAGGTAGGCAATCAATTGAAACTACCATGTTACTTATATTGCATGTTTTGATGTTTTCACATAATTTCATACACAAACACATGTAACGTGTATTAGTTTAAACTTTATTATCAAATATTATATATAAATGTATTCGTAGATGTCTTATTGCACTACACCGCGCAAGTCACCACGAAAGTTGGGTAAGGCGGTCACATCCCCTTCACAGGACAATGAACATCACACCAATAAAAAATGGGAAAAAGACCATGAGGAACAACTGCTTGACGTTCTCATTGTTCTCCAAGAAGAAGGTGTCCGACACCCTTATGGAACAGTGGTAATACCTCACATAACAAAAAAATTTAACAAACATCTGAAAGATGGCAGTAGCTATGGAACATGGTAAATATCTCGGAAGATTGGAAAATGGAGAGAGTTGCATAGGGATTACACCCAACTGAAGAATCAGCAGCATGGTACGGGGTATGGATGGGATGATGACATGCAGATGGTTGTATTGAGTGAGGATCAATGGGAGCATTTTCTAGTGGTATGACGGTAACATTAACTCTAATTTTTTTTATTTTTTTTTTCGAACACCAAATTTACCTACTATATATATGGTGGTACTGATTGTTACATTTTTTATTTGTCATTCATTCAGACTCCGAGTTTGGCCAAGTACTACAAATTCCGAGATGGGACACCTTCGAACTGGGATAAACTGTGCGTCATCTTTGATGGGGCAACAGCCACTGGGAAGTTGCGGTACGCCAGCACACAATCCCCTCCTCCCTCTACACATAGCGACCGTGTCGTCAATATCTCACCCACAATCGTGGATCTAGCGGAGCCCCATCCATGTCCTCCACAAGTGTCACGAGATAAAGGGAGGGCAAAGAGGCGTGCATCTCCGATGGAGTCATCGTGGAGCAGCAAGCGTTCAACAACAAGTGCAAATGTTTTTGACATGGTTACGGAGAGGTTAAGCTTCTTGCACAACAGTTATGAAAAGAAATGTAATGTCAATGACTTTGGACATTCACATGCATCCGCTCCTGCTCCTGCTCCCGCTCCCGCTCCCGCTCCCGTGCCAGAGGCCCCCCATGCCCAATCACCTTCAGAAGAGGCCATGGACAGAATCAACAAATTCGTTCCGAATGAGATGCAAATGCCTTTAGATTCGTATCTTCGGGCGTGTGACAAAGTCAATGATGAAAATTGGGCTAGAATAGTCGTTAAAATGAATGAGCTCGCATTCAAAAGGTGGCTGGTGAAGCTAATTCTGCCCGAAGATACTTGAGCACCCCGACCGAAAAACTTTATTTACATTTTAGCTTATGTTAAATGACCATAATATGTTGTTGACATCTTTGTCGTTAACAGTAGTATGTTTGTGTGTTAACTTTTTAGTTTTGATGACACTTGATGACACTTTGGTTTCATATGTGTATGTTAATGATGGTTCTGTTTTAATTAACGTTGGTATGGTTGGTTGTTCTCTTTTAGTTCGTTGCATGAAATATATACTTACAATTTTTGCTTGATGCAGAAGTTGTTTACATTAATTTTGAATGTCATGAATAGCATTTTGTTTTAGGTTTTATTATCTCATAAATTTTTTACTTTGATGTTGCATGTCATTAATGTTGAACAACTAGTATATGAATGGTTATGCACTTTGTTTTAGGTTTATTATCGCTATGAATGATCCCGGAACGTCAGGTGGGAACGCTAGGCACACACATTGGGAGGATACTGTCGATCAATTTGAGTTTTCAGACACAGAGGGCTCAGAATTAGAAGATGATGAAGAGAGTAATACGGACCCACAACTTATGGAAGAGTTGGAGCTGTTGCTACTCCGCATGTTGGAATTAATGGAAGAATATTACAAACATTTAGCACATCCAGAGTTGGTGAGGGTAGCACGCAGACGACAACGGGATTCAAAGTTAACTGGCCCTATGTGGGTACACTGGGTGCTAACACATTAGAACGAAACTACATGCTATGAGCGGTTTCGGATGTCGCCGAAGACATTCTTAAACTTGTGCAACACTTTGAAAATGAATGGTTTTCTACGAAGTAGTTGTTATGTGAAGATAACAGAGCAAGTTGCTGCATTTTGCCTAGTTATGGCACATGCCCACAAGCAAAGGGCCGTGGCTGATAGGTTACAATGCTCGTTGGAAACAATAAGCAAGTACGTTAATGCAGTTGCAATCGCGATGTGCTACCTTGGTAAAAGCATCATACAACCACTTGCAATGGAAGTGCTTCACCCATACATTAGGGAAAATAGCTTCTACTACCCATGGTTTGCGGTAAGATGCTATTATAATAATGTATGACTACTTTACCAATTTATTTTATTTGGTTTTTTTGGTTGTCCTGTTTTTGGCTCTTTGGTTTTTTTGGTTTCATGTTTTTATTTTTATGGCTTTAATGTTATTTCTTGGGTTTGTTTGTTTTTTTTTTTTCTTTACGGCGCAAATTTTAAATATGTTCCCTTTTTCCGACCTCTTTTTTGTTTTTTTTTAATCGGTTCAACTTTAAATATGTCATTGTCGAAATACGTTGTCTTAATTTTTTTTTTGCATGTTTTTGTTAGGATTGCATTGGGGCGATTGATGGCACTCATGTAAAAGCGAAACTCAAAGGCCACAACAACGTGCCATATCGAGGGCGAAAGTCAATCACAACACAGAATGTCATGTGAGTCGTGGGCTTCGACCTATGCTTCACATACGTCTATGCTGGTTGGGAGGGTAGTGCACATGACTCGCGGGTTTTTATCGAGTGTATTAACGACCCAAAGGCACACTTTCCCACCCCAGTCGGAGGTACAATAGAAACACGCAACGTCGCATGATTTGTATAAGCTAATCTGTCGTTGTACCATGTATCACGTCTTAAGAAAATTTGTTTTGTTTTGTAGATTATAATTACTTGGTGGACTCTGGATACGGTTGCTACAAGGGATTTTTACCCTCACATCGGAATGAACTATACCATCAGGAAGCCTTTCGTAAATCAGGCATAAAACCGAGTAATGCAATGGAGTTATTTAATTACAGGCACTCTTCGCTCCGGTCTGCTGTTGAAAGAACGTTCAGTATATGGAAGGCTCAATTTAATATATTCGAAGATATGCCCCCGTATCCGATTGAGGCACAACGATTGTTTGTGGTAGCGTGTTGCGCAGTTCATAACTTTATTCGCAAGCATGAAGGTCAAACTGATCCATTATTGAAGGAAGCTCTATAACAGATGTACGGAGAAGATTGGGTCGATTTGTCATTACGTAATAATATGCCAAGGATTCAGTATGTAGAGCCAGGACTACTACCAGACCGAACAAAGGCGAGTAAGGAATACATGGTTGCGTACCGGGCTGCGGTAACGGAGCACATGTGGAGTACAGTTCATTCCAGATAGTTTGTGATATGTTATATCGTGTATTCATCTTAACTTTTTTGAATATTATATATGTAAACGCTCGTATTTGGATTATTTAGTTATTTCGTTTATATCCTTCATATATCGTTTATTACTTGTTTATTAGGACATCATGCTAACTAGCATATGCAGAACGTATTATGTTGATAAAAAAGTGTTATATAAGTATCACATACATCGTGTTGTCATAACTTGATTATAATGAAATCATATTTCATTTTTTTTGCATACGGCAATCGTATTAGGTGAAACTGTGTATATAAATGATATGTTTATGTCAGGTTTAACAGTTAAGGCGTTCAACCATAATAACACAATGGTTTTCAAGTAGTTATAGGAAAAGAAAATAATACACATTGTTCGACGAGATATATTACAATAGGGTTGGCCATTGGGCATGATTGACAACAAATACACACCAGTAGATATAACATATTCCGTTAGTAATAAATACAAAAAGTGCACGGGCGAACAGTAAAGTATAGTAACATATCTAAAATGGCAGCATACGTTTACTACAACCGCCCGATGATCCGCAAGGAAATATGGTAGGAGCCAACATCATTCCCAGTATTAACGCACCTAAAGCAATAAAACTGAACTGCAATCGCCTAATTGTTGCATCCTTGTTGCGAATTTCATGACATAACAATTCATTTTCTCTAGTTAACGCAGGTATACGATTGCAACAGCCTTCACAGAATGGGGCGTCAAACCATTCGAAAAAATTGCAGTGCGGTTCACCCGTGCCATATTTCGGGCATCCGAAGAAGCGTCTACCGGGATTTCTTTCCGACCGTGAGGTTTGAATGCATGAGACCAAGCCGCAGGAGCAATGTCTGGTTTTGCTGAGATTGTGTGTGGAAGCGGTGGACGAGGTTTCCGACATCTACAATGATAAATAACAAACTTCAACAAAGCATTTTAACATTTTAACAAATATATACTAAAATCTTTGTTAAAAGCTCTATCAATATGTTTTTCACCAGATTTACTTTAATGTTTAATATGTCTATATATGACCTAATAAAAGAAATGTCTAATATGTCTAAATTCAAACAGAACTCAAAATTGATAAAATACGTCTTAAAAACAATATGATGATAACAAAGAGTTGCGAGATGGAAGCATAAGGGAGGTCGGGTGAACTATCTTCTAAAGCCTTTCATCCTCCATCTTCGAAAGCCACAAAAGTCCAAAAAATGGAAATAGATGAAGCATAAGGAATGATGAGACGCAACACAAGTGTTCTATGTGATTATAAATGAATAAAATTTCCACAAATGATTCCATTCAATTAAACACCCAAACAAGCACTAAACCCTAAACATAAATTTTTTTTCCCTTTATAAAGTTCATCAATTTATGAAGTTAAAGTTCATAAATTATTTTCCCATTTTTTTTCCATAACTTTCCGATTACGAAGTTAAAGTTTCTCCCCATCTTACCGACCCAAAATGTATATTGGAAAAAAAAATTATACCATTAAAGACCATCTGAACACTTATTCTATAATATTACTTTAACAAAGGCAAAATCGTCACATTCCCCCCCCCCCCCTCCCTCATAAAAACTAATGGAAAACCAAACTGATCAGTCAAATTCTTAATTCTGAAACCAAAGTTTCACAGCAAAACATAGCAGCCAAATTACTTCAAATTTAATAACTTTCAATTAGAAAGTTAAAGTTCCTCCTCATCTTACCGACCCAAATGTATGTAGGAAAAAAAATTATTCCATTAAACTACATCTTAAATATATATTTCTCGGGACCGAATAAGACAACCCCACCACTCGGCAGCACCTACTGCAATTATATAGCTCAGTTTAACAGAAACTATCATTCCTAAGAAACCAAAACAAACTAACACCAAAATTCAAAAATTTCCCTCCTCTTCTTTCCTTCCCTTTTCCTTAATTCTCTCCAAAGCTGAACACAGTGTCATTTTTAATTTCAGGAAAACAGCTAGTACAACGCCAAATTCCATGCTCTGTATGGCCTATAACCAGACCAAAGCCAACAAGTTTCCACTTAACTGAAATCAATATAGTTATTCGGATCAGTCATAGTCACCAAGTTCACTACATAATACTGAAAATACGAACATATATACAAGCCTCAAATTCACAATTTCCCCTTTTCACCACATAAACCCCAAGATACATTCATGAACACACAAAAAAGAGCTTAAATTCACGACTTTCATCCCCCATTTTCTCCACAACCGGCACACACATGAGCACATAATCCACAAACAAACACCTATTTGAATATTCCAGAATATTACTTTAACAAAGGCAAAGAACTGTCACATTCCCCCCCTCCCCCCTAATAATCCCGCAAGAACTAATGGAAAACCAAACTGATCAGTCAAATTCTCAATTCTGAAACCCATTTATATATTTTTTTTGTGGGATTCTCAGAGACACATCATGGGTGAGAAAAAAAAAAAACGGCATTTGGCTTTAAAGGGATTAGAGTGTAATAAACATAAACCCCAAAAATTATGGAACACAAAAACAGAAGAAAAAATCAAAATGATGGTTGACATCTGCAAAATTAAGCAAACCTTCATCTTTGTCATTGATGGGGGAGATGTCAGGAATGACTGTATGGAGCTCTCCACCGGCATAACTGGCAGGGCGCCACACCGTGAAATTGACTGTGAAACAGGGACCAGATACGAGGACGACTGAATGAGGGTGCAAGAGTCACGCGATTTCTGGGGGAAGAAATAAAGGAAAATAAGGGACACGATTTTTTGTTTTTTATATCACGGAGAGCAGATGCCGTTCTGACCATGGGGAGGGAGACGGTAGTGTGAAGAAGAAGGGCCTTGTTTGTGAAGAAGAAGGGCCTTTTATCGGTATCAAAGTGTGAGGACATTTTGGACTAAGTAAAAAAAATTTGAGGATTGTATGGTAATTTCCAAGGTTAGGTGAGTTTCACGCAATGCGAGGTTGCACTTAATAGTTGCAGACATCACTGTTCCGTGAACAGTGATAATTGTGTTGGGGAATGTAGCGGTTCGTTGACAAACAAGGCCTACGTGTCCTTAGCATAGGAAAAGTACATGTTTGCTTCTCATATACCTTTTTAATAATATTAATGAGAAAATGTACTTCTCACATGCTTAACTTAATGACCGTAGAGATTAGTTTGTAGAAAATTTCTGTTAATTAACATAAACAAGCGAGTATTAGGCTGTTTGTGTCTGTGTGTACGAGTAGATGTACCTGTTTAATTGTTTTTTGTTATCAAGAGAAACGGATAAAGATTTTCTCCAAGTCGGTATATAAAAATGTCAAATGTCACAATATTGCATGTGAGGAACACATAGTTTTAAAATTACAAGTGAAAAACACACGACTTTTAATAAAAAAAATTCAACTTTGTCCTTGCAATTAAAAAACAAAAAATGTGATTATCTCATGAAATGGGACACACAAAGATTGTAGAAAGCTTATCCAAGTCAATTTGGAAGAAAACTCTGTTTCAAAGAAACTCTCTTTGGTTTGAATCACATGAAATGCTTTGCCTTTTAACATCACGTACTGAAATTTTTCTCAAACTTAGATGGAGTTGCTCCATGGGCAAAAATGAATCAACAACGATCCGGACGTTTTCAGACTATTAGGAGATGTGAAAGATATGTGAGTTTTCTCATCTTCAGTCTGGCTGAATATAGATTTCTGCTTCCTGCTTGAGAGATGATCGTTTTCTTTTATCTTCCTATTATCTACTATATAGGACGCAGAGATGAAGAGGCTAATAGAACAATTTGAAATGGAAGGAAAACCAGTTCTTCTTGAGTATCTTCTTTCGAGTGATCACAAACATGAAGTTTCAACTTCCCATGTAATCACTCCAGGCACAAAATTTATGTACAAGTTGTCAGAGGCCATCAGAAGCTATGTTATTTCACGTATAAACAATGATCCAGGCTGGAGGGATATCAAGGTCTGGTCTATGTCTGCCTTTCTTTTGAGAATTAACTTCGTTACAACCATCATATCTAGAGAAGAAATACTAGAAGATAAATGTTATTTAATAGACTTACTATACAATTGCCATATAATTATTAGGATAACTTGACAGTGAAAATCGGTTCTTCATTTTTCCTTTTTAGAAGCTCAACTTTCTTGATCCATATGCTGATTTTCATTGTGTTGAAATAGCTCTGAAACCATGTTGAAATAATGATGATGTGGAAATTATAGCGGAAGCAATATAGAAAACAAACACAAAGAACTTTACGAGTGGTTCGGTGTTAGACACCTATGTCCACCACTCAAAATACTCTTAAAGGCTACACTGTGCTCATTAACTTGATTTGTCTACAATACAAAGGTCTCTATTTATAGGGTAATATCTAAATACAAGTATGGTAATCAAATTCTCTTGATTTGATTACAATTCTAATATTTAATTACAATCAGCCCATAAATAGAGAATATATGACATCAACATAATTATGGAATATATGAAAAATATAATATATTTTCCATACATTCTAAGACATTGTGCATGCCACTCTATTCTATTTCATTTTTATGATTTTTTTTTTAAAAGTGCGTTTTGGTCAATTTTAGAATGAAAAGTCAAAGAAGTTCCTTTGAAATTTTTAGGTAATAAAAGTACTTTTTAAGCTTCCTAATGCAATCCTAAACAGGCTTTAAATAACATCACTCACTCTAGAAAGATACTTTTGAGTACTGTGGCACATATTACACTCACTATTTAGTTAACTTCTGTACGATTACTATACAACTAGTCCCCAAGAGATAGTTCAATCGGCTGAGACTACACTTAATGAAGCGGAGGTCACTAATTCGAATCTCCCCCCTCTTGTGCGGACATGTAAAAAAAAAAAAAAAAAAAAAAAAAACTAGATATATGGTAATAAAAATCAGTCGTTGATAAGCATTTAGTTTTTCTTCACTGATTTTTACTAGCACATCATACAGTTGTATGACAGTTATACATACATGAGTCAACTGAATAGCATTATTCTATGCTAAAACGCAACTTGATTTTCAAGTCACTCATATCCTGTCATTCTTTATTTTGATCATTTGAATAGGTTATTTTTTCTGATGCCAATGTTCCTGGTGAGGGAGAATATAAGATAATGTCTTTTATTCGCCAACAGAAAGGCGTTAGTGTTGGATATAATCCAAATACGAGGCACTGCGTCTATGGTCTGGTATGACAACTCTGTTGGCTTCTGTTGTTTGTATTGTCATTGAGAAATGCATATTAATATGATATCATTGCATGCAGGACGCTGATCTGATAATGCTTGCTTTAGCAACACATGAAGTTCATATTTCCATTTTGAGAGAGGTGAATTTGACTAGTTTTTGTAAATTTTAATGATATGTGGTATGTTTTGCAAGAGTGAGCATTTTTGGCCTGTATTACCAATTATTGCAACATGTATCAAGGAACCAAGATGCCATTGGTGACATTAGGTGTAATTGTGGTATCATTTTGCATGTATTCTTAATCTTCACTTCTTCCTATCTGGAACATTACAGGAACCACCAAGTGAGGAGGAGGAGGAGGAGGAAGAGGAAAGGAAATGGTTTAAAAAGCCTTATGAGGTATTATGATTCACATAATTACTATCCTTGGACCTTGACTTCAGCTGATTAGCTTTCATATTTGATATTCCTCTTAGAACTTTTTTTATTTATTTTTTCTGTTCTGTTTGCATGCAGTTTGTACATGTATGGATTCTGAGGAAATTTTTGGAGCTTGACATGCATATATCTGAACATCCAGCCAATGTGAAGATAGATATTGAGCGGATTGTTGATGACTTCATTTTCTTTTGCTTTTTTTGGGGCAATGATTTCCTACCCGGCATGCCTTCATTAGAAGCTCATGAGGTCTTGTAGCCTTTTTCATTTTCACTACTAGACACCCCTTGAGATTGATAGGGACTCCACTGGTTTTAAATTGAAGACAAATAGAGTAGTTAAAACGATTTTTGAAAACATATATACATATAAGGAGGTCTTAGAAGAGGAGCTAATTCGAGTGATACATGTGCCTTTATTTGGTTTTGTAATTCTATTTTATATTAAAGTATAGACAGATTTTGGTTTACTAAATTTAATAGTGAGATTATTTTTAACATTACTTCTTACAGGGTGCTATTGATTTATTGATGAGTGTTTACAAGACAGAGTTCAAGAACCTTGGTGGCTATATACTTGACATGAGCAGGGTAACATATAACTCTCATATTGTGGCTTCTTTCAAATACTTGCTGCAACTGTTAACCTTAAATCTTTTCCCATTTCTATGTAAAAAAGATTGTTGAAGAAGATCAAAGAAAAGAGTTCATAAATCTATCCAGAGTGGAGAAGTTCATTCTTTTGGTTGGTTCATATGAAGATCAAGTTTTCAAGAAAAGATTAAAAATTCGCGAGCGTATACTTAGACGCCTTCGCAAAGATTTAGATAACGTGAGTCCTTTTTTTTCAATTAAATTTCAGTTAGCACTAACGTATCATGCATTCTACTCCAAAACTAATGCAACTAATAAAAACTAATGCCTTTTCTAGCAAGATGAAAATGAAGGTGGTAATATGGAGATTGGTACAAGAAACAATTCTGATGCATTATCCAGTGAGGAAGCTCCTACTTCCAGTGAGGAAGCTCCTACACCCAGTGATTTAGTAGAAAGTAGTACATTATCAGATGGGTCTAAGAGTGCCGATGTTCCTGAAGTAAGACATCATTTTCAAAAATGATAGAGCTGCGTTCGTATTACCTAAGGAATTGATTATACTTATTCTTCTGCTTTTGAATTGAATAATGGCAGTTTCTTTATTGAAGAGTAATTAAAAGTTGTGATATGATATTTTGCGTCTTAAGAGAAACTAGGACTTGTTTAGATGTTAATTGTAGTCTCTTATATTTTTCACTCAATCATACAGTATATGTGCAGACAAAATACTTTTGGTCTTCATTAGTTTCTTACTTTCTTTCTTGGTGTTACAGATTGTCAAAAATACAAATGAGTTGATAAATAAGTGCTACGATAATCTTGAGAAGAACTCTGACCTATTTAAGAATGATCATTTGAGGTCTGACAAAGTATGAATCACTGTCTGTAAGATTTTTCTTGTTCCTAGGATTCTCTTTAGAAGACTCATATGCATGTCTGTTCTTAGAAATGTCTGATAGTTTATGTTAATGCCATACACAGGTGAGATTGGGGGCTGCTGGCTGGAAAGAAAGATACTACAAAGAGAAATTTTCTGCAGAAACCTAGAGGAATATTGAAAACCAAAGAAAAGAAATAGTGAGCTTTTGTTACCATAAACTTTTTTTTTTTTTGGTAGGTAAGAGGAGTTTAAACATTGCTCATAAAGTTTTAACCTCTGTTGCATGATTTCTTGAAGGTAAAGAAGTACACTGAAGGACTATTGTGGGTTCTTCTATATTATTATTCAGAAGTCCCATCATGGTCATGGTAAGACAGTTCTATAAAATGAAGTTCCACAATTACAATGCCTCTTAATAATGTAATACAATTTACTACAGGTTTTACCCATATTACTATTCACCATTTGCGTCAGATTTGAAGGACCTTGCTCAGGTCCATGTAGAGTTTAAAAAGGGTTCCCCATTAAAACCATTGGATCAACTTTTGGCTGTACTACCCCCAAAGAGGTAATAGGCTTTCTTGCTCTCTGTCTCTCTTCTTCTTCTTCTACGTTTGCGCTGAATTTATCATAAATCGGTAAATTAAATGAATGTGCTCCTATGTAGTGCTCACGTGCTTCCTAAAGTTTACCAGCCTCTGTTGACAGATGCAGAGTCCAAAATTATTGATTTATATCCTACTGGTAAAGTCTGATTTGTAGAGTTTGTTAAAACCAATGCATTTGATATAAAAACTAACTCCAATCTTTCTTTTATGCTTAGATGTTGATATCGACTTCGATGGAAAACGTTTTATAGGGCAGGTTTGCTTATATTTCATATGCTTATGATTTTGTAAATCCGTTGTATAATGTCTTATTAACAAGACACCTGCAATTCTGCAAGTACTTGATTTTTTACACATTCCATATGGTGAAGTGATATGTTCTATTTTCTGTTTCTCATGAAGGGAATCGTCAAGCTCCCATTTATAAAGGAAGAATGCCTTCTATCTGAAACTAAAGAATTAGAGAAGGGTCTACTGGTATTGCACTTTAGCCTTATTTTTCCTAAATTTATGTTCTACAGAGATTTAAAGTGTTTTTATAACTTTATTTTATAGAGGGATGAAGCACTGAGGAATAGAAACAATGTTGATCAGTTATATGTGAGTAGCACACACAATTTGGCATCGCAGATTTTGTCACTTTCCCCAAATGAAAACAAAGTGGTTGAGATCGATACTAGTCTCAGGTGGGTAGATTCTTGTGCTAGGTTACATTTTCTTTCTTTAGCATCAGATTTATTAATATTCTTGTTGACAAATGTATTCCCCACTAAATAAACTAGTGAATTAACTTTTTCTTTTTCTTTTCTACATATTAGTGATGGTATTTCTGGTTTTATTCATCTTCCTAACGAGGATACTGAAATAGTTTACAAGGACGTCCATAACAACATTGAAGAGAATTGTGTCTTGTAAGGAAACAACATTAAAAGCACATTTTTCCAATCTTGTTTTCTTTTTTTATGTATCCTTTGATATCACTTCCATTGATGTTGCAGATGTGTGTCTTTTGAGATGCATCTTCCCCCCTTACTTGATGGTGTTATCTTTCCAATTAAGGTACTTCAATTAAGTCTTTTTTTTTTACCCCATGGATGGTTTGTGACGGGTCTTTCTATATTAGGCTAGACGTATTAATTTTATGTATTAGGTTTATATTATGTTAGCATAAGTCGGCTAACCCTAGCCGTATTAGGGTTATCATATTATCTTTATTTTATTCCATATAAGGGTCTTGATGACTCCGCCTATAAATATTGTAAAAGTTTGCCTATTTAAAGGATATTATGTTATGAATAAAGAAATGAAAAAAATTAATCCCAAACCTTCTGTTTGAAAGGTCTAGGTTTCCTTATAACCTAATTTATCCCGTTGCAAACTTAGGTTCGTAACATGATTCCAACTTGAACAATGTCTTGCATTTAATTCGACCCAAAAATAAAATAAAATGATAAACCATTCGCTGTAGTCTATAAAACCACAATATTATGTATGCGGATTATTACTAAAGGAGATATTATAGAAACAAAACCCCGGCATGAATATCAGGGTAACAAACCCTCGAACAGGTATGATATCTCAGTTCTTGCTTACTATATATATTGCTTCTACTCAATTGGTTCCTATATTTGGATGGTAGTTGCAGATTACAGTACGAAAGATGTAGAAAGTCAGATGGTAGCCCTAATTCTGCTCCAAGCTCGTCCCCTAAGATGATGCATGAAGGGTATCAAAGGAGATTTACTACAGATTCATCTTGTGAGGTGATACATAAAGGTGCTGGTATTGGAAGGGGTGCTGGTAGAGGAAAAGTGAATGATACCTCCAATACAAGCAAACATATTAAGAGCAGAGAAAGAGTCATATTACTTGGTTCTTCTATTGCCGAACACAAGAGTTCAGTGTCAAATTGGGATGCTGGAAAGTGTTACAGAAGTCTTGTTAGCTCAAGTTGTAACCTAAATGAACAGCTCAGGCCTCATGGAGGAGCTCAGTCGATGAACGACAATTTTTGGCCGTCTAGAAATGGTGTAAGATATGGAACAGATAATGTGCAGCAGCAGAGCATACAATTCGGGTCTCCTCCTACTCATCAAGTGAGGGGACATCATGGCTCAACAGTTTCTCCAACTTACTCTTGGAAACACAGTTCTGCTACCAGCTCCGTGCAGGGCCGTGGCAGAAGCCAGCATGTTCAAGATTCTTTTGTCGAGGAAAGTGGCAGCCACTGATCGTGCATTTGAAATCAATGGCCTTCATGCCCTACGTTTCTGTGTAATGCTATTCAATGACGATATGCTAAATTGCTAATCTAGTGCTTTGTAAATTTTAAATATTTACCCTTTTCTAATGTGACAATGTCAAGTTTATTTGACTTAGATTCATGTGCTCTCATATGTCTAAGTTGCTATACTTATCACCAAAATGTTTGCTCTTTGGACACACAGGAACTGCCTTAGCACAAGGCAGTAATTGCTTTCTCAACTATGCCTTAAAACAAGCACAATCATACTGCATGTCTTTGCATTTTCAACTTTGCTTACTCTACTGTAGCTAAGGAAGCTGCTTTGATCGCAGCTGATGGGTTTTGGCCAACTCTGAGAATGAATTCGAAACAAAATCCAATAAGCTTGCATGCCTGTAATACCGTTCCAACGACTGTGGCAGCAGCTAAATTAGGGTTTAAGACTATCTAGAAACAATTCAAAACATGAAGCTCCACAATTCAAAACAATTCAGAACATGTCTCAAGCTCATACGAATTATCTTGGACAAGGACCCCAACACCAAGTCCCGCATTGCTGATGAGAGTATGGAGGGCATTCCCAAAAAGCCATAGCTTGGCTGGCCTAGGCTGGGCGCACGCCTATAAATAAGCCGGCCTCCTAAACCATTTTATTTTATTTGAAGTTTAAAATTTTTTAAGAAATTATATGAGCTGAGTGTCAAGTTTGGCTTGGCTTGTTTAATTGGTGAGCTGAGTTTGTTTGGCATGTGAGCTTGAGCTCGCACAAAGAAGTGAATCAATTTCAAATTTCTTTTAAAACGGTTAACCGTTTAAATAACTGCTAACTAACGGTTATGGTTAGCGGTTTTAGCCAATAACCGCTAACTATAATCGCCTTTTCACCCGTAATCGCAATTCTGTTATGGTTCGGAAACAACGTGTTCGCGTTGAACGGCATAGTCTCCACTCAATTTGGACAATTTCTGAAGCATACCAAAGTGTTAAAGTGAATAATACCGTTGCCCTTGTAGCTGCCACCTATGAAGCATATTCATCAAATGAAGACCGAGCTGTCGTCATGCATGTAAGGAAGGAAAGGACAGCTGCTGCTATCCAAGATGTGGCGCGCTCCAAGTTACCAAATGAAGGCTCATTTACTGTCAATCATACAGGAAAGGGAAAAGGAAGATTTACCTCATTCAATCATGACAGAAATGGGAATGTCCAGCTAAGAAAATCATATATAGGAAACACTTGACTAGCATATCTTCTGTGATTGACAATTCCACGATACTGTAAACAGGAGCATGACTTTTGCCTTGTAACACAAAACTCTCCTCTGTATATCCTCTGTTTTATTTATCAAGAAATATATTCTCTCTTTGTTCATTTGTTTTCACAAAGTGCCTGACTGTAGAAAAGCAGCAAGTCAAGAATAATACCAGATCTACACCGAGAGGAGATCAGTTATATGTGAGTAGCATACACATGATGCCATCCCATATTATGATTTTGTCACACTTTCTCCATATCAAAACAAATCGGTTGGAGATTGATACCTGTGTGAGGTGGGTGGATTCTTGTGCCAGGTTATAGTCTTGTTGACAAATGTATTCCCCAAAGAATAATATATATATATTAAAGATTTAGGGATCATATATATTTGGTTAAAATCGTAAAAACCTTTTAATTCCAAGATCCTTCATGGTGGATGTGATGGCTCTGTCAACGGCACCTTGTACTCGTAGTTTGTTTAGATACTCCTCCACAATTGTAATGACGGATCATCTGAAGTACTGAGCCTCAGTTGTTCCGGCCTTGCACAAAATAAGAACTTCAATCTTTTATCTTTTTCTTTTCTTTTTATGTAAAAGAAAAAAAAGTTCACATTCCTCTTTCAAACTAACACAAATTTTGCAATGTCCCCCGTGTGTGTATATATATATATTGCAATGTACCCTAAATGACAAAAATACCCTTAATAATAAAAAGTAAAAAAAAAATAAAAAGATTTTTTTTTTTAATTTTATTCTTTATTGTTTTTTGGTTTTTTGTTACTAATCTTATATCCATCCTCATTTATATTTTTTTCAAATCCATCATTAAATTTGTATGACTCAAATGCGGGTCTTATAGATCCAATGATGAATTTGAAAAAGAGATGGATGAAACATACGCATGTTACTCTTTTAGCCACATGACCTATCAACCATTTTTTTAATAAAGAAAAAGATGAAACAGAGAAGTGGCTCAGCCACCCCCTTGGCCAAATGTAGGTGGTTGATCCACCCACCGGTTTGGGAGTGGCTGAACCACCCTATGGCCATTGAGGATGGACCTCAATTTTTATTTTGGCCATTTTAAAATGGCCAAACCACCCCATGATTAGGGGTAACTCGGTGTTTCAACCCTTCTCTTTCTTTCTTTCTTTTCTTAATTTTTTTTTGAGGTTTTTTTTTTTTCTTTTTTTTTTTAATTTTTAATTTTTTATTTTCAAATTTATAAGTGTATTTTTTTATTATTAAAAAAAATTATGATCATTTTTATCTTTTTTATAGGACAAAATGCACTACAAAAAAATAGAGATTTGGTGATGGTTTCTGGGTGATGGTTTAGAGCTCAAAACCGTCACTACCTTTGTAGTGACGGTTTTGTAGTGATGGTTCCAAATGGTAGCTAAACAAGGGTAGGAAAATGAGAAAAAGTGTCGGTTTGTCCAGATCGACATCTTTTAAAAGGTGTTGGTTTTTTTAAAAACCATTACCTTTTAAAAGGTATCAGTTTTATTTAAAAACCATCACCTTTTTAAAGGTGTCAGTTTTTTTAAAAATCATCACTAATTAAAAGGTATCATTTTTTTAAAAAAAACTGACGCTATTTTTTTTAATATATTTTTTTCTGATTTTTTTTTTCCAATTTTTTTCCTAGCTTCTTGAATGCAGTAGTAACAATTTATTTATCAAAATTTGTTCCTAAATTGTTTTCACCATTAAGATATTGTCACGTAAATTTGTTAAAAAATTGTAGTACTCCAAGCATTTTCTATATTAATAATCTTGGAACGAGTATTATAGCGTATGCTTGGTTTACAATTATTACACATTAATATATATATAATAATAAAACACTTTAAATTGACAAGATTTAACATGAATCTTTCAAATATATGCTATATACAATGGCCTTTTATTAAGCACAATGACATGCCATTTTCAAGGGTACGGGTGGATCTGAAAAGGCTCCAGTTGAAATTTGGTCGAAAATAAACTTATTTGCGGCCTCGGTGTAGTGAGCTCCATCCCAATTTACTCTAACTGAGGGGAGTTCACATGAACCCACAAATATTTGGCTTCCATTTACTATAATTGTTCCTCCACACCCAACACTAGTGCTATAGTTGTACTTCCCTCCATACCCACGACAAGCAACAAGTGGAAGCTCAAATCCTGCATATTTTCAACCAAAATTATACACTTGAAAATTCTTACGTGCATTAACGTTTATTTTTAGATCACGTGATTCTCATTTAACACTTACCATGTTCGTTTGGTTCGCTAAATAGAGAGTACTTGGCAGAGTAGACGTCGACATATGTAATTGCAGTTAAAGGAAGATTGATCCTAAGCTAAACTATGGCCTCCTCAATGCAGTAGTAAAAATTGTAATTTTCTTTTATAACAATGGGACAGAAATTGATTTTTGGTCTTCTTAGAGGTGTTTTCTTAATTAAACATGTTATAGGATTTCTAGGACATTTGAAGAGTCTTAGGAACGTAATCTTGAGTTTTAACTTACAAATTTTGTAATTTAAGCAATGAGCGTTCTTAATGTCCTAGCTTTATTTGTGAGTCTAAATTTTAAAAAATGTTTCCTAGTACAACACC
>CM017324.1:6113601-6159547 GCA_006937295.1 Carpinus fangiana
TTTTTTTTTTTTTTTTTTAAATCCGAAACATTTGTGAGATTCATTACCGCTCCAAAAACAGACTAAGAAATCCGTTTCATTTCATTTTCATTTTTCCCTCGTTTGCCGAAATCTCTCGGGAAAAAGAGAAGAACGGAAAATGAAGGCGGAGAAAAGACTTACTGTAGCCGTTGTCAACTAGGTAATTGAAGGTGTGGCCATCGCAGTTGTAGGTGAACTTGTTGTTGGTGGTTGGAAGCTTCTGGAGGCAATGGAACGCGATAGAGTTGAAATTTCCCACTGAATTCCGTGTACTCCGCTAGAAACGAACGCGTAGATCAGAGACTTCTGGCTCATTTTCTCTCTCTCTCTCTCTCTCTCGCTCTCGCTCTCTCCTTTCTTTTCTTGATTCCTGGAAATCGATACGAGCTGATTAGGGTTCAAAGAGGGATTTGGGGATTCCTTTTATTTTTTTCATGCTTTGGCTTTGGGATTTGATATATAAAGTGCGTTTGCAAGCCTCACTCTATACGACTCATTGTCGCTTTTTGTGAAGAGAGAGAGAGTGTGTGCGTGTGGGAAAAAGTAAAGGCACGATGGTTTTAATGAGGTTAAAAGGTGGAGAGAAATGGAGAAAGAAAGCAAACGTAAGGGGGAAGTGGAGAAGAAGAAAAGTGGGAAGGAAGTGTTGGTTTTAGAGAAATCAAGATTAATTATTAGTGACAGTTTTAATAAAACCAACACCCTTTAAAAAGGAGTGTCGGTTCTACAATAATTAACACTAATTAATGGTGACGGTTACAGTAAAACCAACACCCCTTAAAAATGGGTGTCAGTTCTACATTAACCAACACTAATTAATGGTGACGGTTTTAGTGGAACCGACACTATTTTTTAATAGATGTCGATTCCACTAAAACCGTCACCATTAATTGGTGTCGGTTTCAAAACCGCCACCTTATAGTGTTATTAGAGTCGGTTCCTTAAAACGATACTATACCAGCCGTCACTAATCCTCTATTTTTTTGTAGTGCCACTAGCATGTTGTATAATACAATCCCCCGACCCCATTGCGCTATCCTGGTTCCTCCTATAGTACAAGGCACCAAAACAATGCTCCCAAAGGTCGGAACTTTAGCCAATATTTCATTAGCAAAAGGAATCCCAGGTCCAATCCAATCCCACATGTCTTCAAAACATCAATATCCTGGTGTTGAGGCTCATGGGCGAGAACCTAGTGTTGGGTGATTAAAGCGGTTATGGAGTTTTTTACCAAGAGCACATTAATATACATAGTTGAACACAACTCTAGCTCAAAAGCTTAAGCTAATGGGCTTAGGTCCACTTAGCTATATTAAGCACTATTTTCTTTTATATTTTCTCAATGTAGGACACAACACTCATAAGTGCACTCATAAGACTCAGGTCTTGTTTGCATTTAGTCAATGGATTCTTTTGTTGGGGGCACACTCCAAAGGGATTTTGCCGTCCTATCTGACGATGTTGTTGGTATCGTTATGGTTGCCTCCTCATCGGGACATGTTGCTTTGTCCGCCCAACAGAAATATGTTCTTAGGTTGACTTCTTCCTGCAACCTTCACATTAGCAAAGAGTGCTAAGCAGAAGAAGACGAAGAGAAACAGCCTTTTTTCCGGTGATGTCTCTTGTGCTATGTTGGAAGCAAGATGGTCCCTTTTATATAACTTCCAATTTGACTGTATAATTTGTTTCCAACTATGGTGATCTGTTTCCAGCTATGGTATAGTGTTAGTTGTTTGACATAATAACAGATTTTATCAGTTTAGAGATAAGGTTGCTTGTTTTATGACATTTGTTCTAATGAATGTATTCTTATTATCCAAAATAAATAAATACTAACCGTAGCCTTCAATTTGACCCTCATTTCCGAAACTGATAAAACAAACAAGAATTTAGCTCTTTGATAGTGAACAAACTTGTTCATGTTGGTTTTAAGTTCAGGATTAGGCTTCTATGCTGTTATTAAAATATATAACAACATATCTATGGTAATAGTTGTTAAATATAATGGAGAGCAAAAAAAGGAGTGAGAGAAGAGAGAGAGAGGTAAGAAGCATATAAGGACTACATTGTATTGAACAATATATTGTATTACAGAGGCTTCTATTTATAGAGAGGGTATGAGTAATAAGCAAAAAATCATAGACTAATTAAAGTAGAGAATAAACCTAGAGAATAATGTAAAATATTCTAACATCCACTCAAAATTGAGTTTGGAAAAAAGAAAGGGAAATAATTTTTCTTTTTTTTAGTTCGACAAAAAAGTCGCTGGAGTAGTGGCCAGAATATGGTGGCCGGATGCGGCTGCCAATAGTGGCTGCTGGAGGACTTAGGCCAATTGGATGGATTGAAGCCTTAGGATAGGCTACATTGGGCCAGTTACATGGGCCAAGATTGGCCAAAACCCATAGACCATTGAATATGGTCTGACCCAGTTTCTTATTAGGAGCCCAAGTTTGTGCTGAGACCCACTGGATCAGGTATTAGCTAACTCGAATGGCATGTACGGCTGATCCGGGTTGGATCCGATTTGTTTTGGATCGAGTTGAGTTATTGATGGGTTTGTTACATGGAACAAAATTTTGGCTGAAACCCGTGGACCGTTGAATGGGTTGATTTGGCCAGAAAAGAAGTGACCTAGGTCTAACCCAGTGAACCGGGTTGACTGCTTTGAACCAGGTTGAAGGTGCTGATGTACGGCTATGGCTGACATGGCAATCTCTCTAGGTGACATGTGGCAGAAGAAAAGAGAAGCAGTGTCTGCCACGTGCAGTGCGGTTTTGAAAATTGGATAGCTAAATTAATTAAACTAGATTTTTAGAGTTAAATTTAGAGAAATATTGAAGAACTCATCGTGAATGCTTTAACCAAATGAGATTTGGGGCAGCCTATTGTTAGTTAATAGTTAGTTATTTTATATTTATGGGGATTTGATTACCTTACATTACTCTAAATAAAGGGATTTGATTAGATTTGAATAAATTCAAATCATCTATAAGGTCTATAAATAGAGCACTGTATACAATCAAATCATCAAGTGAATAAGAACAAAAATGTAACCCTTATAGCTTTTTAGTTGATTCACTTAAATTATTAATAATTCTCCATAGTTCATGATATTTTTGGACAACATTGAGGATTGGGATCCTCAGAATTTTAGTTTGTTTATTCACATTAAAATGCTTGAAAAGTACTATCCATTAAAATTGTGGCAAGTTATTGAAGTAGTCACTTCACTTTTGAAGAGACACTTCTTCGTCAAAACCAAAATATGCAATATAAAGAGCATAAAAATTGACAAAAATATACTCGATTTTCAATCGTAACATGCTACATTTTTAAATAGGTAACTTTTTTTTTTTATATGTGTGTAAGTCTATATGGCAACTTTTTTTAATCACAGAAATAAATAAAATCCTTACCATGATTATGGGGAGATCAGGTTGGTCGAGATCCTGTCGGAGATCGCTGATAAATTTTCTCGAATCTGCCATTATACAACCCGGAATCTTGCAACAATGTATCGCTCTCAGCTTGGTACCAAAGCAGCGCTCGAATTTTGCCCTCACCGCCATTCAAGGAGGCCTTTGCCCTATCCACCAGCTAGTTGTATAATGCAGCCCCCCGAGCCCACTCCACCATACTGGATCCTCCTATCGCACAGGGGACCAGACCAATGCTCCCAAAGCTCGGGTCTTTGGCCAAGATTGCATTCGCAAAAGGCATCCCGGGTTCGATCCCACAGGTCTTCAAACAATCAATATCCTTGTGGAAAGGGTCGTGGGCTTCCTCCCAGCTCTTTTTTGCATTTAGTCGGAGGATGTTCGGGTTGGGGGTGCATTCCGGAGGGATTTCGTCGTCCCATTTGATGTTGTTGTCGGTGTCGTCATAGTTGCCTCCTCGTCCGGACATGTTGCTTTGTCCGGCCAACAGAAATATGTTCTTGGGTTGACATCCTTCGACCTTCACATGAGCAGCCATGAGTGCGTGGCAAGAAGAGGAAGAAGGAGATCAGAAGAATCGTGTTTCTGGGGATGTCTCTTGTGCTATGTTGGAAGCAAGGTGGTTTCACTTTATATAACTTCCAATTTGCAACTAATATTATAGACTGTATAATTAATTTGTTTCCAGCTATGGTATATAATATATAGGAAAATTAACTCAAAACACCTTGGGTTGATACTTGGATTTTTTTAAATCCCTAAGTTTTTTTTTTCAACAATTTACTCCATGAGTAAATCGAAATCACAACAAAATCTCTACTGTCAAAGTTTTGTTAACTATTGTTAGTCTAGGACAAAACGTACCGTTTTGACCCATTCAAATATTAATTTTTTAAAAAATTAAATCTAAAAATTTTTTTTAAAAAAAAGAGAATGCAGGGGTGGCCGAACCACCCCCCTAGGCCTGGGGGTGGTTCGGTCACCCCCAGACCGGCCGAACCTCCCCTTTGGCCCAAGGGGGTGGCTCGGCCACTTCAAGCCACCCCCATAAGGCCGGTCTAGGGGTGGCTTGGCCTAAGGGGTGGTCCGGCCACCCTCAAAAACCCAAAACCTTTTTTTTTTTTTTTTGGCCTTTTGGGGGTGGCCAGACCACCCCCTTGGCCATGGGGGTGGTTTAGCCACCCCTGCATTCTCTCTTTTATTTTTTTTTTAAAATTTGTTAGATTTAATTTTTAAAATTAAATTTTAAAAAATTAATGTTTGCACCGTTTTAACTCAAACTAACGGCAGTTAACAAAATTTTGACGGTATAGATTTTATTGTGATTTCGATTTACTCAATTAGTAAATTGTCGGAAAAAAAAACTTAGGAATTTAAAAAAAATCCGAGTGCCAACCCAAGGTATTATGAGGTAATTTCCCTAATATATATTAATTGTGTGACAAAATAACAGATTAATGTTAAAGATACGGTTACTTGTTACTATTACATTTTGTTGTAATTAATATATAATTCTTAATTACCATCCAAAAAAAGAAATACTGACCGTAGCCTTCAATTTCAGCCTCATTTCAGTAACTGATCAAACAAACAAAAGTTTTGCACTGATGCTCTTCTCCTAATTGACTGTTTTGTAACCAAAAAATAAATAAATAAATAAGCAATTAATATTTCGTAAAGATCGAAGAGGTTGTTAAATGCTTAATTTGCTTGTTACGTAAATGACTTGTTATTTTCTCATAATTAAAACGTAAGGACGCATGGACTCTGGGAAAATTATATTATTTTGGACAAATGAGCTTTACCCCCCATGAACCACCATTTTCTCTTTATTTGTCCCCATAAACTACCAAGGTTACCTAAAACCCCCCATGAACTACCATTTTGTTATCAAAGACCCTCTATCGTCAGTCAAAGTCGTTAAATTGAACTGTTAACTGTACTGTTCACGATACTATTCCGTCAATCAACGACACTGTTCAGGATACTATTCACGCACGTGACCCGTTGACTGTCACGTTTGACGCCTTTGACTAACGGTAGGGGATCGTTGGTAGCGAAATGACAGTTCATGGGGAGTCTTTAATAACCTTGGTAGTTCATGGGAACATATAGAGAGATAGTGGTAGTTCATGAGGGTAAAGCTAATTTTCCCTATTATTTTATAGGAAAATAATAAAGTCATAACTTAAACTCAATTAAGGTCCAACTTTTATTTTTAATGGCCATTAAAAAAACAAAAAAACAAAAAACTGTGGGTGGAGGAGAGAGAGAACCTTAAACTAGAAGAGAGAGAAATTGAGTCTAAAAGTTGGGTCTTAGTTGGATTTAAGTTGTAGCCGTATCACACCTCTATTTTATAATATTCATGTTGCTCTACTAATATTTTCTTTATAAAACTCCCAACAAAAATGTCATATATATAGGGTGGGCTTTGTGGCTAAGGCTACAAACTTAAGTGGAGCATTTTTTTATATTTAAATATTCAATTAAATAATTTTGATTTTAAATTATTCTTCTTGCTTTTTGTTTTTAATTTTTTTCCGAATGATTTGGCCCGAAAATTCATCTATGTTGGGAGATATTTATTTATTTTGACATGTCCGCATAAGAGGGGGAGGAGGATTCAAACTAATAACCTTTGTTACATTAGACTTGGTCCCAACCAATTGAACTACCTCTTAAGAACATGTTAAGAGATATTTAATTTCAAGAGATGTTATATTTTGTATTAAACTACATATTATTATTTTTTAGGTATAATTTAGTTCGTGCAAAACAAGATTTACTTTACTTTAAAAATTATTTTAATGAACTATCTTAGCCAATATGTTGGTTTCAAGTTCATGTGACATTATGAGTTTAGTAACTGCTTTATTTATTTATTTATTATTTTTTTTGAAAGATACTAACTGCTTTATAAGTGCAATTAATGTAACTTTTCATTTTTCTCTTTTTTTGAAAATAACTTATTCTCATTCTATAGAATTCAAGAGCGAAAGCTCTTACAATCACAGGGTAAGCCCTAAAATAACTGTAGTCTAAGCTACAAAGTTACAAGCAGAATCTCATATAAACCAGGAAACAAAGGCCAACTAGTCACCCAAATTCGAAAGCACATCCGCTACCCCATAACTAAAACAGGGTGATAAACATTCAAATCTGCTTGGCATGTTCAAAGACTACTGAACCAAGCAGATACCATCAGTTGCACATGAAGCGTTTATCCCATGACCCTAAAAGGTAAACCATCTTATGCCGCTACTCATCCTCCTCGACAGTTAAGCCAAGATACACATTCATCCACGACACAAAAGTCTGGACCATTTTTCCTCCTCGACCCGAAAGCCAGGGTAACATACACATTCACGACACACAGGTTAGGATCAAAGGGGATCCAATCGAACCATCGAGGCTAGAGCATTATTACAAGCAAATAACAAACGAAATACATGGAAAAAAAAAGCAGCAGAACTGAAGACAAGCAAAAAGAAATACATTGAAAGAAACCGATCACGTGTACGCTGACCTCGTACAAAGAAGAGCACGGTGGAAGCTTGTCGTGGTGGGGGGGCGAAAAAAGCCCAGCAATGAACGGATGGCAGCAAAACCGACGTGGCAAAGATCGGCATAAACTGCAAAAAAACACAAAAACAGACAGAAGAGTAATATAGCAAAACACCAAAACAAATATTGGGATGGAGGAGGCGGGGGAAGAGGAAAAGTGACGGGGGGCACCGGGTCTAGGGACATTAAGTAAACTACTAGAGCCTGGTGCGAAAGGGACGTGGGGAGGAGAGATGGCGGAGGCCATCCCTCCTCCCCTGCAGCTACTAAAAATTTTTCATTTTTCTCCTACTTTTCCTTTAAACTCTTAAAATTTTGGAATTTAATTCTTTATCTTTATGTTTTATTGTTATTGGAGCCTTAATTAAAGAGCACCGACTAACTTTTTTATCATAAAATTATTTTTGGGGAAAAATGCATTTTACCTCTATAAATTTTGACCATATTTTCAATTCGAACCTCAATGTTTAAAAATTTGCAATGTGGCCGTACTAAGTTATAAACTTTTACAATTCGAGCAATTAATTTGTTATTGAATTCCGTCTTCTCAAATGGAAAATCAAAAACGTGCTATGCATGTGAGCTTTTAGCCACCCCAATTTATTTATTTATTTTTAATTAGGGGCAATTTGAAAAGATTGGGAGCTAAAAACTCACATGCGTGATGTTTAAGGGCATTTGTAAAATGTAACTATTCGAACGTCCCAAATTAAATAGAGACGTATTTTGGGCTTAAAATGTCACCTTCACTGTCTACATGTCATTATTTTGCCAATTTTTTGTAGTGTGGTGTGTTGTGCATGTGTGCCTTCTTTGTTTCAATAAAATCTCTCTTTTATTTATTTATTTATTTTTTTTCTAGACAATACCAAGAAGAACTTCAAGATGGGAGAAGATTTCCCTTATCCCCTTTCAAGATAGCAGTGTTCGGTGTCTTCTTTATAGGTTCCATTGGTATTTGTTTTCTTGTGGGTTGCTTTATATCTAGTTTGTAGATCTAGATTTAGTATCTTCAACCTTAGATTTGATTGTCTTCTTCGGCCAAGACGTGTCTTCCAAAAGGATTTCTACGATGTCGTGCTCCTCCGCTGTTTCTTGTGGGGTTTTTATTTTTTATATTGTTTGTTTTGACATTCAGGTTGATGATGGAGTAGATCGGTGTGGGGCCTTATCTCTCACAGCCAGATTTTTAGTTTCTAGTTGTTTTTTATTAGGGGTGAAATAGCGGTTGCGGTTAGCGGTGCCTAGGTGGTTAGTAGAATCTACTAACCGCATCCGCTAACCGCCCAGTTAGCGGTTAACCGGATGCGGTTAACCGCATTTCTACTAACCGTTTTTTATTAGGCTTTTTATTGAGTTTTTTTTTTTTGCCGGTTTTGGGCTCACTTTAAACCTTTGTTTTGCTCACTTTAAACATTTTTTTCCTCTTTCATGACCATTTTAGCATTAAAAATTGTTGGTTTAAAGTGAGCATTATATGTTAAACCATTATACCAAAATCTTGTTTGTCACATTCTACAACATATAACATACGAATAAAATTACAACAAAATTATCGTTTTGGGTTAGGAAGAAATGAATATATAGAAGTGCAAAACTACGTCGTTTTGCACTTCTATATTATATAAATAATAAAAATATAAAATCTAAACAAAAGTTGAAGGTGAGGGGAATCGAAATAGGGACTCCTAAGTAAAATAGGCACACAATAACTTATTGTTATTTATTATATGAAATATATATATATATAATATAAATATATATTATATTTTAAAAAAAGGCGGTTAGCGGTTAGGCGGTTTTTCAAAATCCACTAACCGCTAACCGCCTAGGCGGTTAGAGGTTTTTACTAACCGCTTTCAAAGCGGTTAGTGGTTAGCGGATGCGGTTAGGCGGTTTTAAATTTCACCCCTATTTTTTATTTTTGTTTTGTATTTGGACTATCTATGTCCTAGATCTAGTCTACACGAAGCAGATATATTCCTTAAATGTAATTATACATGGGTTAGCAGATTATAAAGTCATTTTTATAACTTTATAATCTTCATAGCTTTTAGCTATGATTTTTCAGAACTCTATGCTCTATGATATAAGAGCATTATGCTCATGAAATTTTGTCAATAGAAGTTCCATATTATCAAAAATAAATAAATAAATCTCTCTTTTATTGAACAGAATACGTTAAAAATGCTAAAAATTGTTTTTCTAGCTACTATCAGGGTACAAAATATTTCGAAATAAAATATTCTTTTCTGCTTGGAAACTCAACAACCTAATTTACTCTCGCTGAAAATAGCGGTGAAATTCTTTTATTCAAACACAATGAGGGAGAAGTAGTTTCCTTTAATTTGCTTAATACTAGTTCAATCTCAAGCTGGTTTTTCTACTAACATACTTACTAAATTAAAACTGGAAAACAATATGAAAATACTTGGAACATGCTAATTAAATCTCTACTAGGTAGCTAGCAGCAAATTAATACTGAAAGTAAATACTTGAATGTAATAATCTATTATATATTGAATGTAATCTTTCGTGTTCAACGATCTCTTGTCCATTTTTTTTATTTTTTATTTTATTTTTTTGAATTTGTAGGACTTATATGTCAGTCTAACAGATCTAATTAACGATAGTTTGGCGAAAGTTGCAGAGAAAGAAAAATAGCATTTCCTCTTAACCCACCCATTTCTATGTATGAAAACTAGCTAGAAAGATTTAACAAACATAGTATTAGTTTTATTAATTTAATGTGAATATAATAACATCCGACTAAATTAAAATACAAATACATTTTCCATTGCGAGACATCTTTGGTAGTTGGACTAGTGGGCATGTCGATGAACAAAGGAGGAAAGAAAGGCGGCGGCCAGTTTGTGACCGACGCGAATCTCGGACTTGGTATCCAAATGCTTCTGATCTGCTATAAACGTTGATCCCCTCGCATCAACAGCCTTCACATTTGTATCATCATAATTCAGCTGAACAGTTCTTATACGATTTATAAATGGTCCTTGATCTGCTGAGCATATTCCAACCTGCACACAAAAGGTTCAACCACAAGTACACCATTTTTTATTTATTTATTTTCTAATTATATATATATTATATTTAGTACATTATTTAGTTTTATTTTATTTTATTTTTGTTGATTTAACTAGCTACTTTTCAAAACTACTAAACATTAGACTTCTAAATATTTATCTATCTAGTTTAACTAAATATTATTCTTTATTGGTGAAACAACTACCATAAAACTAACTTTAAGGGATACTTGCTGATATGGCATATATGACCAAGACAAATGGTATTAAAAATAAGATTAAAAAAAAAAAAACTTTTACTTTGGCTCTTTGCATTTGGAGAGGATGTTCAACTGTCTAAGAGCACTATTAGCAGCCTCACCAAAATCATTTTTTAGTTATTTTGATGAGCTAATTTGGTGAAAATGTTTTGACACTCTCATTTTCAGCTTGGTCAATTTGATGGAAAAAAGAAAAAATTGATGAGTGAAAGTACTCACTATTAAAATAGTACTCGACCATTCACAAATTGAATAAAAAATAGTTTATCTCTCCTCCTTTTCTTTTCCATTTCTCTCTTCATCTTTTAATAATTAAAGAAATAATAAACAAATATTTGAAAAATAATATTTAAATTAAATAGTGAAATTAAAGTAGATTGTTAAAATAGTGAGGGTACTAGCTAGAGTGCTTTAAACAAGTAAGTAGTTAAAATAGAAAAAAAAAAAATGGTACTTTTAGTTATTTTGTTGATCATGAGTGGAATTTGATGAAGCTGTTAATAATGTTATAACAAGAGCTATACTTAACATTGACTAAAGAGTTTGTTAAATGATTTTTTTTTTTTTTTGGTGAATTTTAGTTCCATTTTTGACTTAGTATTTCACTTCTAATTATATCTGACATGACAGAAATAATAAAATGGGTACGTACCATGATTACAGGGAGGTTAGGATGGTTGAGATCATGTCGGAGATCGTTGATGAATTTCTCCAATCTGACCTTATATAACTTGGAATCATGCAGTGACGTGTCGCTCTCACCTTGGTACCAAAGTAGCGCTCGAATTTTACCTCCACAAGTCAAGGAGGCTTTTGCCCTATCCACTAGTCGCCGGTATAATCTAGTCCCTCGAGACCACTCTATTATCCTGGTTCCTCCTATAGCACAGGGGACCAAACCAATGCTCCCCAGGCTCGGTTTTTTGGCCAAGATTGCGTTCGCAAAAGGCATCCCGGGTCCAATCCCACAGGTCTTCAAATAATCAATATCCTTGTGGAGAGGCTCATGGGCTTCCACCCAGGTCTTGTTTGCAGCTAGTCGGAGGATTTTTGGGTTGGAGGTGCATTCCGGAGGGATTATGCCGTCCCATTGGACGATGTTGTTGGTGTCGTTACGGTTGCCTCCTCTCCCGGACATGTTGCTTTGTCCGGCCAACAGAAATATGTTCTTAGGTTGACATCCTTCTACCTTCACCTGAGTAATGAGCGCTAAGCAGAAGAAGAAGAAGGAGGAGAGAAACATCATTTTTCTCGGGATGTCTCTTGTGCTATGTTGGGAGCAAGAGGCTAGGGTTCCCTTTTATATAACTTCCAATTTGCAATAATATTACAGACTGTATAATTTGTTTCCAGCTATGGTGCATAATGTATTAGTGTTAAATGTGTGACAAATTAAATAACAGATTTTAGAGATAAGTTGCTTGTTTTATGACATTTGTTCTAATGAATGTATTCTTACCATCCAAAAAAATAAATACTAACCATAGCCTTTAATTCGAGCCGCATTTCCTAAACTAATAAAACAAACAAGAATTTAGCCATCTTATGGTGCATTTGGCATTACAATTTCCTAAATCGAATCGTAGAAAATTGATTGTTTGGAATTACGTTTTTAAAAAATTGTGATTTTGATAAATGCTTAACTGTGTTTTTAAAAATCACATTTTCAAATTGCAAGTTTTAAACAATTTTAAATCACACATTTTATAATCGCCATTCCAAACAAACTTATCTAATGTGTTGGTTTTAAGTTCATGTGAAATTATGAGTTTAGTAATTGTCTTAAAAAAGGAGCGCAATTGATGTGACTTTTCATTTTTCATTTTTTTTTCTTTAAAGTCTTAATATTTTAGAATTTGATACAAAAAGAAAAATGGTAGGGGTCAATAAGTTTTTCATATTTGACCATATTCTCATACAAATTCAATAATAGATCAATCATTAGATTTATGGGGTCCACCATTGACTTATGTAGGGTTTACATAAGTCTACAAATCTAATTATTGATTTGTAAGATGGGATTGACTATATATGAAAAAATATATATATATTGACCCCTAGTATTTCTCAAATATTAGCTACAAATGTCTCCAAGGGATAGATCAATCGACTGTAGATCACGCCTTATAAAGCAGATGTCATTAATTCAAATATCCCTCTCCCTTCCCTTGTGTGGACATGTCAATATATATATTAGCTACAAATGGGTTTGTAGCTAATTCTTACAAACCAATATAATAAATTACCAAGTGTCCCTTAGCATGTGATAAATACATATTTTTTTAATAGCATGTACTTCTCACATATTATTTTTAATAGCATTAATAAGAAATCATGTATTTCTCACATGTTTAAGGAATACATGTTACTTTATTAGACTGATTTGTAGCTAATTTATGTCTGAAGCCTTAGGCGATTGCCAAATTTGCATAGGCATTCAAAATAATGTACATACTTGAAAGCACAATTTGTAATTTAAAAAATTAAGAAGCCATTAACTTTAGGTATAAGATCTTAAATCACTCTCATGAAAACCATCATTAGTTGGACCATTGCATAGTTAATTTTTAAAAATCAATTCTACAAAAACATATAGGTTAAATACCTCTCCCAAAAAAGGAGAGTGGTTGTTGAACCGCCCATCTGCACCTCTAGGTCTTTGAGAGTGGATTGGTTACTCCTGGAACTCATAAAGTCAATCTCAAATAAAATGGGGTGGCTCGGCTCAATCTCAAATAAAATGGGGTGGCTCGGCTGGCCAAATCAAATGGGTTGACAAGTTACCCCACCCTGAAACACATAGGCTTTTGGGAAAACCAATAAATTAAGTAGTTTTCCTGCAAGGATAAAGGGTTTTCACTCTTGTGTCAAACGTTGGTCTCATATTTAGGGTTTTGGCATGTTTTTGTCTTGAAATCCAAGATTTAATATCATGTAATGTTGCTTTTTCTATCGTCTAGTGGTCAATTGCATTAAAACTTTAAAAGTTTCGTGAACTAAGGTTAAAATCATGCAAGGGTTTATTAAATAAGTTATGGTTAGTAGTATGTAAACCACCTTATTTAAGTTGAAATCAAGGAATTTTAAATCCAGTGCCCTCTTTCTTTCAAAAAAAATAAAAAATAAATCCAGTGCCCCCTATGTCATTTTCCATGAATCAAACTTTTAAATCATGCATATCATTAGTGTAATCTTTACTACTATCTAGATCCAATGTCAACGGCATGTATATCTAAGTCGAACACTTTGGACCTATAGCTCACATATTAGGCATGTACAACTGGTTCCAGTTAAAGATTATTGGCTCTAATGCTAAACACAACCACCTAAGGCGATTATTGGATTATAATAACCGCAATTGCTTCACTTAAGTGGTTAGCGTTATTTTATAACAAACGGTTAACAATTATTAAAACCGATAACTAGCGGTTAATAACAACTTTTTATATATGGGCTTTTGGGACTATTGATGGTATTTTGGGCATTTCTTGAGTCTATTTTTTAGGCTTATTTTAAACAGATAAATTCAAAATCAATCCATGTAGTTGGCCTAAAATATAAATTACTCCATGCTGCATAAAAAATAATTCAAAGGTCTTCGGGGTAGACCAAAATAATAATTTAATTCATACAGTCAAATTTCGTCAAAACACTTAACAATTTCTGTTAGTGTGCCATGTCAACACCAAAGTACTGATAAAATGGCATGTGTCACTCCACATCATCCGAGATTGATGCCAAATACAAATACCATGCTTTTTCTTGATCATGTCGATATCGGAGGCGGCGGAGAATACGACGCCATTGGCGGCACATGTTATGGTTTGGCATCGGGGAGGAAGTCCGGTGGTAGATTTGCATGGATAATTGAGGAAGGAAGATTACCTAATTATCGGAGTAATGTTATTTATTAATTTTTTATTTTATAATTATTTTACGATGTTGGCGTGGTAATCTTAAAAAATGATAAATTTTTCAACAATAATTTATCTAATAATTGATATTTGGAGCTTGCACGTCACCATTATAAAAATTTGTGGACTCTTTCTATTATTCTTTCATAAGACATACCTCAGTTTTTAATTTCATGATTTTAAAACTTGAGTTTTGGTTTGTTTCTACTCCCCGGACCTATTTGGATAGAAATTTGTTAGTGTTCAATTACACCCTCCTTAATTTCTGTCTATTATCTGTCTTCAACCTCTCCTCCCTCAACTGACCACCGCGAGATTAGTCTCCATGACTGTGACTCAAGTAGAGGGCGAAATAGAAACTAGAAAGTTTACTCTAGATGGATTTTGAAAGAAGCCATCATAAAAATAAATAAATAAATAAATAAAAATTCTATATACATTATCAGTGGCGGATCCAGGAATTTCATCTATAGGGGGCATTTTTTTTTTAATGAATACAAAAAATAAAGTTGAACGAAAATATAATTAAATGAATAAGTGAATAAATTCGACAAAAATGTAATTATGTTCTAAAACATATAAATATAACTTACAATTTGTTTTGTCACGACTAGCGCTAATTCAATTGTCATCGACGAGTCTTCATACCTTGAAATCGCTGCATGATTTCTTCATTACTGATAGTCTTGAATATGTCTTTCTCAATGTAAGTAATCAGACAATCATTCATCCATTGATTTTCCATTCGGTTACGTAAACAGTTTTTAACAATATTCATTGCTGAGAATGCTCTCTTAACAGTTGCTGTTGCAACTGGCAGAATCAATGACAATGTTACCAATGAATAAACCAAGGGATATACGACATATTTTTTCATCTCTACCAATTTCTCAGCAAGTTGTCCAATCCTTTTGAGTTTTGCAAATTCATCACTAGAACGCATGTCAAAGATATATGTCTCAAGTTGGTTGTCTAAAGTGATAAGTTGAACTGCCGAAAAATCATTTGGATAGAATTGAAGTTGAGAAGCAAAAGAAAAGCGAAAGAAAATTGAGGCTTAGTATTGTTGAAGTTGAAGAATAAGAAAATTATAAGCCTAAAAAAAATAAAAATTTAACCACCTTTTTTTTAGGTGCAAGTTGGCGGCGGCTAAAGCCTTTTTTCTTTTTTTCTTAGGGTTTACTGTAGTGAAAACTGGAATTTAGTTAAAAAGTTGAGGTATAAATCCTTTCTTTGTTTTACCGACGGTGGAAGGCAACTTTTCAAAGGCTCAAAGCCTTTTTTGTTTTTTTTTTTAGTTGACCACTAGCTTTTTAGTGCCTTTCTTGTTTTTTTTTTTTTTAAAAAAAAAATTTGAAAAGCTGGCTGCAGCGCCAGCTTTTTAAAGGCTCAATGCCTTCTCTCTTTTTTTTTTTCCCGCTTAACGTATTTATTCCCATGGATCCACCCCCACTACTATCGGTCTCAATTCTCATTTAACAAAACTCACCGTTTAGATATAAATACTATTTATCATCTTCTTTCTTTGGTTTTTCTAAAACTGAATCTGAAACTAAAAATCTAAAAAATTGAGGTTTTTAATTTTTTTTTTTCTTTCAAATTTCAACTTATTAAGGGGCATAATATGGCTTAAGCATAAGGGTAGAGGGCATAATCATGGTTGAGAGAGGACATTGTAAGGGCAAATTTATTTTTTGTTACCATGATAAATGGGATTTTTAGGAGTTAAGGGTGGGCATATGCCCACCCTGGACCCCCCATATTCGCCCTTGTACATTAATAAACAATCCCATACAAATGAAAAATAATAATAAAAAAAAATTCGTTACCAAACACTAACAAAGTACTAGTTTAAGTGATTGAATTTGAATGTATTCACATATAATACGTGGCATAAACCAGAGCGGACCCACAAGCCTATAACACCAAATGTCTGTAAAAAAAAAACACCGGAACATAAGCCCTTTTCTCTATTAATCAATCGGCAAGATCCCCAAGAAACCGTCTGCATTAGGCGTTGTTCGGCGAACCAGTGGTGGCTAGGTGGGGTTCTTGTCGATTGTGGGGAAGGAGGTTCTTGCCTATTGAAATGGAGCAAAAGGGGTTTTGATCATGTGTTTTTTGTGTTATTGTTATTTGGTGTGATAGGCTGACGTGTCTCTTCCTTATTAGAGGGCACAAAGGACTCGATTTATTCCATGTTCTTACTGAAGTTATTCTCCTAAAAAATACAAATGCTTTTTCCATATATAGTGAGACATCGACTAGTGTGGATGAAGACCATCAAAAGAGGAAAGAAAGACGGCGGCCAGTTTCTTACCGACGCGAATCTGGGACATTGTATCCAAGTGCTTCTGATCTGGTAAAAAGGTTGATCCCATGGCATCAACGGTCCTGACATTTGCATCATGATCCTTATAATTCAGCTGAATTGATCTTATACGATTCATATATGGTCCTTGATCTGCTGAGCATATTCCAACCTGCACATAAAAGGTCCATCCACAAAAGTACGCAATTTTTTTTTAAAATTTTTCTTTATTAATTATTTTCATAGTTATACAAGTTGAGTTGGTCGGCTAACTAATAAACAAATTAACAAACTTAACCACTAACTAACTAACTCAACTTGTATAACTAATGCTGACTAAGCTCGTGATCTGTGATAAGTTGGAAAGAGAAAGAAAAAACATTAAAAATGGGGAGATTTGGGACAGCCTATTATTGGAATAAATTCAAATCATCTTTAAGATCTATAAATAGAACATTTTTGTACACAATCAAATCATTGAATTTTTTTTTGTTGATTCACTGAAATAATCAGTAAGTTTTTTGGTAGTTTTGGTTTACAAGATTGAAGGAAAATTTTGGAGTAATTATCTTTTGCTTCCATGAACTACAGCGCCTTAATACTTTCTTTCATAATCTACCAATTCTGATACTTGACTTCATCAAACATATGAGAAGTGAGGGCAAAAGTGAAAGAAAAAAAAATTAAAATAGCACATGCAAGTTACATGACCGTTGACCGTTAATTTTAACCCATTTGACTGATGAAAGAGGGAAAAATGTTATAAGATGGTAGTTTGATGGGGTCAAATGTCATAGTTGGTAGTTCATGTGAGAAAGTGCCAAGGCGCTGCAATTCATAGAGGCAAAAGATAATTACCCCGAAAATTTTTAAGACCATGATCCCTCTAGCACAATCCTTGCCTTGTGTAAGTTATATACATAGGGAAAATTATCATTTCCCTCCCATGAACTATCATGCGATTACTATTTTCCTACATAAACTACCAACTTTACATTACACTCCCCATGAACTACCATTTCGTTACCAAAACTTCCTTCCGTCAGTCAAAGTTGTTAAGTTGATGAACAGCACCTGTGAATAGTATCATGAATAGTGCTGTCAATCATGAACAGTGTCGTGAATAGTGTCATGAACAGTATGGTTGACCGTTCGACTTAATGGCCTTAACTAACGGAATGAGAGTTTTGGTAACGAAATAGTAGTTCATGAGGGGGTATAATATAAAGTTTATAGTTCATGAGGGGAAATGGTAATCGCATGGTAGTTCATGAAAGGAAATGATAATTACGTACCCCATATATATATAGGAAAATGCTAGGGGTTCTCTCCATAGGTTCTCCTGGCATTCTCCCAGTCTTACGTAAAACATGATTTAAGAAAAAATAAAATTGTAATGGCCTCCAAATTTTAGGCATTAGCACCAAATTTGTGAGGCATTAGCACCAAAATTGAAGCATTAACATCAAATTTAGGATGATCAAATCCATTTTGGATGATACCATCTCTAAAGGGTTAACCTTCCATCCTTAAATTTTAGTTTTGAATCCAAAAATAAGTTTTAAAGCATTAAAACCTAACTATTAACTCATAAAAATTAATCTATTAGTAAAAAAAGGATACTACAATTTTATTTTTTCTTAAATTATGTTCTACATAAAATTGGAAGAACGTAAAAAGAACACTACGGGGAGAACCCTTAGCAAACCCAACATATATATATATGTGTGACAACTTTTTAATAACAAAAAGAAATAAATAAATAATCCGTACCATGATTACAGGAAGGTTATAAATGTTGAGATCTTGTCGGAGATTGTAGAGAAAAGTCTCCAGTCTATTCTTATATACCTTGGAATCTTGCTCCGACGTATCGCTCTCACCTTGGAACCAAAGCAGCGCTCGAATTTTCCCTGTGCCATTCAAGGAGGCGTTTGCCCTATCTACCAACCGGTTGTATAATACAGTCCCCCGAGCCCACTGCGCTATCCTGGTTCCTCCTATAGCACAGGGCACTAGACCAATGCTCCCGAAGGTCGGAACTTTAGCCAAGATTTCATTCGCAAATGGCATCCCGGGTCCGATCCCACAGGTCTTCAAAACATCAATATCCTGGTGGAGAGGCTCATGGGCGGGAACCCAGGTCTTGTTCGCATTTAGTCGGAAGATGTTTTTGTTGGAGGCGCATTCCGGAGGGATTTGGCCATTCCATCTGACGATGTTGTTGGTATCGTTATAGTTGCCCCCTCGTCCAGACATGTTGCTTTGTCCGCCCAACAGAAATATGTTCTTAGGTTGACATCGCTCTGCCTTCACACTAGCAATGAGTGCTAAGCAGAAGAAGACGGAGAGAAACATCTTTTTTTCTGGGGATGTCTCTTGTGCTATGTTGGAAGCAAGATGCTGATCCCTTTTATATAACTTCCAATGTGCAATATTACAGACTGTATAATTTGTTTCCAGCTATGGTATAGTGTAGTTGCGTGACATAATAACAGATTTTATCATTTTAGAGATAAGGTTGCTTGTTTTTTATGACATTTGTTCTGATGAATGTATTCTTACCATCCAAAATAAATAAATACTAACCGTGGCCTTCAATTCGAGCCTCATTTCCGAAACTGATAAAACAAACAAGAATTTAGTTCTTTGAAAGTTCGTTTGGGATTGCGGTTTCAACAAGTGCGATTTTAAAAATTTTGTTATTGAAATCGCAAAACCGTTTGGTAAAACATTTTAGAAAGTACCTTTTTTTAACAAATATTTGTTATACGAAATCGTGATTTTAGTTAAATTCGCGCTTTTTTCAAATAAGTATCCCTTAGTCTACTTATAAAAATCGCTAATTTTTTCTTCCAATTTTAAATTAAGTGCTTTTTAAATCGCAATACTAAACGTTTTACGTTTTGCCATATCTTTTAAAAATGTATATTATTTTTGCGAAATTGCAATTCCAAAAAACACTCTAGTGAACAAACTTGTTCATTATGTTGGTTTTAAGTTAATGTGAAATTTTGAGTTTAGTAATTCCCTTAACAATGCAATTAATGTGACTTTCGATTTTCTCTTTATTTTCCTTTAAAGTCTTAATATTTTAGAGGGATAAATGCAAAGTTGGCCTAAATTATAAATTGACGAAATCGTTCCCTATGGTTGTGGTATCAAAGTGAATTAAAATGTCCTCGAGATAAGTTAAAATAACAACTTAGCCATACAGTTAAATTTCATCAACACACTTGACGGATTTCATTAATGTGCCATCTCAGAAGCAATAATATGATGACACATGGCGTTAATAAAAACTATAAATGTATTAACTATAAAACTATATAAAACTAAGAAAAAACTTCACTTACCCCTATGAACTGACGCACCTTTTGCAAATACCTCCTCCCCCCAATATTCAAAGTCTCTCACTTTGGTGTATATATCGAACTTTGATTTCCTTTCACTTTCCTCCTTCCGTTAGGATTTTCTGCTAAATCTTAACTGAGGGGTGTGAAATTACTAAAATGCCCTTATTTTTATTAAAAAATAATTTTTTTAGAAAAAAAACTCTTGATCAGAGGGGCAAATTTGGAATTTTAAAAAAATTAGGGTTATAAAGGCTTTTTACTCATTTTACTATTTAATTTAACTGCAATATTTAACAGTAGAATGTATTTGGAACGAAATGAAAGTTCGATATATCAAAGTGAGATATTTTAATATTGAGGATGTGTTTGCAAAAGATGCGTAAGTTAATAAGATAAGTAAATTTACCCCTAAAACTAAAAAAATAATTTTTTAAAAATAAAATAAAATAGAGGGGGTGGCGTTGGCCCCCTGGGGACGGAGGTGGCTATGTGGGGTGGCACGAGGCCACCTCGGCCACCTCGCTGGATCTGGCTGGCGGTGACTCACCCATGAGAAAAGCAGACTAGATTCCTGTGGCTCCAGGGCCGCTTCGGCGCTTGAATCCGATGAGATTCTCCCACTCGTCGAGGGCCTTGTAGAGGAGTCGGTAGGCGATCTTGTTGTTGCCCCATTTCGTGATCGATCTGGGTCTTGGAGCCCCACCGCAAGTTGCACATGGTGAACCATAGCTTGGCGTCATTCCGGCATAGTGAGGTTGCTGACTTGCTATGAAAGGGAGGCTAGTTACAGGTAATAGGTTGCTGACTTGGGGTTACAAAGGAGATGTCAATTGCTTTTTTTGCAGAAACCATTTGGAAAGTCGTGATAATCTTTTTTTTTAATATAGTTTCAGCTATAGACTTTGGAAGTTCTGTATGTTTAGGTGCAGAATGGCTAATGTTCCTATAATATGGGAGGATATTTTGCAATTGGGTTTGAATGATTGGTGCTGCAAGTCTCTTAAAGCTATGCTCTGCAGACTAGCTCTGGGTTCTATTGCTTATGATATTTGGTTCACTTGAAATGAGATTAAACATGCAAGTCATCCAAAATCAAAGGAGCAATTGTTGAAGAAAATTTTGTGGGAAATTCGAACCATAGTAGTTGGGAAATGAAAGTTTCTAAAAGACAAGGAGAACCTTGTGCTTTGTTCTTTGTGGAATTTGCCTGTAGAAGTGCTTTGCTGATTAGGCTGTTGCTGGTTGGTTTTGGCTGGTTGTGGGATGCTACTCTTGTTCTGTTTTTTTGTTTCCTTTTAGTTTCTGGGCTATAGCCTTTGTGAGGTTTTGGTCTTAGGCCTTTGGGTGGGTTTTGTTTTGTTGGTTTTGGTGGCTTTTCTGCAGTTTGTTGTTGCGCAGTTTGTGTTTTGGTTGTTGTTAGCCGTTATGAGGCTGTTTTAGCTGTTGGTTGTTTGGTGCGTTTGGTGTTTTTGGTTTTGAGCTTTAATGAAGTTGCTTATTTATAAAAAAATTTAAAAAAATTTAAAAATTTAAAAATTTAAAAACAATTTTAAAAACAATTTTACAAAAAATTAAAAAGACAAAGCGTTTGGAGGTGCAGGCAAAGGCCACGATCTCGGAGTCGGAGGGCTTCAGTAACGAGCGGATCTAGCGCTGAACATCCTAGGGAAAGTCGGTGAAGGAAATGGAACCACTGCATGTTTGGTCAGTTTTAGGATTCACCATTTTCTTCGTTGGACTTCGAAAAGATTTTCTCAAGAAGTTAAAGATTATATCGAGAAAATGGAAATTGTTGGGCAAATATAAGAGCATTCCTAGCGGTCTCACCAAATTTAATCAAAAGTACACTTTTAGTTATTTTAACAACTCATATTTTTAGAACACCCCAACAGCCTCATTATTTTAACAATTCATTTTCACTATTCTATTTAAATATTTTTTTTCAAAGATTTATTTGTTCTTTTTTTAACTATTTAAGGAAGAGAGTGAAATGAAAAGCAAAAAAGAAAAGAGAGAAATGAATTGTTTAATCAATAAGTGAGTGAAATATAATTTTTAAATTTGGTAAGTATTGTTTACCTCGTTACTTTTTTTTGTTAAAGTAGTGAAACTAAAAAGTGGACATTTAGGCTATTTTGATTAAATTGCCTCGCCAAAATAACCAAAAAAATGATTTTAATGAGGCTGCAAGGAGTGCTCTAAGAGAGAGGATAAATGGGAAAATTTCGTTAGATTCTATGAAGGGGGCCTAGGTATTGGGCGTGGCCGCACACCACCCCATGGCCACCCCCTTTATTTTATTTTAGTTTTTAGTTTTATATATTTATATTTGTTTTAACATGTCAACACAAGAGAATGGGGAAGGGGCTTCAAACTAGTAACATCTGATTCATGAGACGTGATCCACAACCGATTGAACTACCTCTTGGGACCTTTTATATTTTTATCAAGAGCCCCACATTTCATCATATTATTGGTACTGACGTGGCACACTAACGGAATCCATCAAGTGTGTTGACGAACTTTAACTGTAGGAATTAAATTGTTATTTTATCCTACCTCAAAGACTTTTTATCTCACTTTGATACCACAAAGAGTGCTTTGTAATTTAGGCCAACCATAGGGATTGATTTTGCATTTAGTCTTATTTTAGAATTCGATACAAAAATTAGCTACAATCTAATAAATTGCCAAGTGCTCCTTAGCACGTAAGAATCACATGTTTTTTAATAGCATTAATAAGAAAGTATGTGCTTATCATATGTTCTAGGACTATATATTACTTTATTAAACTGATTTATAGCTAATTTATGTCTTGAGCCTTAAGCGAATTCGCTTAGGCATTCAGATTCATTCATAACTTATATATAAAACTGAACTATAACAATGCATAAACCATCATAAGAGCACAAAATACTACATATTCACAAGGATATATATAAAACGTTTTCACTCGTGTCAAAAGTTGGTCTCATATTTAGGGTTTTGGCATGTTTTTGTCTTGAAATCCTAGAGTTAAAATCATGTAATGTTGCTTTTCTATAGTCTAGTTGCATGAAAAGTTTCATGAACTAAGGTTAAAATCATGCAAAGGGTTAATTAAATAAATTATTGTTCANTTTATTTTTTAGTTTTATATATTTATATTTGTTTTGACATGTCAACACAAGAGAATGGGGAGGGGGCTTCAAACTAGTAACATCTGATTCATAAGACATGGTCCACAACCGATTGAGCTACCTCTTGGGACCTTTTATATTTTTATCAAGAGCCCCACATTTCATCATATTATTGGTACTGACGTGGTACACTAACGGAATCCGTCAAGTGTGTTGACGGAATTTAACTGTAGGAATTAAATTGTTATTTTATCCTACCTCAAAGACTTTTTATCTCACTTTGATACCAGAGTGCTTTGTAATTTAGGCCAATCATAGGGATTGATTTTGCATTTAGTCTTATTTTAGAATTCGATACAAAAATTAGCTACAATCTAATAAATTGCCAAGTGCTCCTCAGCACGTGAGAATCACATGTTTTTTAATATATAGCATTAATAAGAAAGTATGTGCTTATCATATGTTCTAGGACTATATGTTACTTTATTAGACTGATTTATAGCTAATTTATGTCTTGAGCCTTAAGCGAATTCGCTTAGGCATTCAGATTCATTCATAACTTATATATAAAACTGAACTATAACAATGCATAAACCATCATAAGAGCACAAAATACTACATATTCACAAGGATATATATAAAACGTTTTCACTCGTGTCAAAAGTTGGTCTCATATTTAGGGTTTTGGCATGTTTTTGTCTTGAAATCCTAGAGTTAAAATCATGTAATGTTGCTTTTCTATAGTCTAGTTGCATGAAAAGTTTCATGAACTAAGGTTAAAATCATGCAAAGGGTTAATTAAATAAATTATTGTTCATGGTATGTAAATCACCTTTTTATCAAAAAATTATGTTAAGTTTAAATCATGAGATTTCAAATCAATTGCCCTATATGGCATTTGCCATGAATCAAACCATTAAATTATTCATATCATTAGGGATAAAATTAATTTTTTTTAAAGGCTTAGATCTAATATTTACTAAGCTATCTAGGTTCAATATCAACGGTATGTACATCTATGTCCAACACTTTGGACGTAACTCACATGCTAGGCTTGTACAACTAGTTACAATTAGCGGTTATTGCTGTGACCGCTAACCGAAACTAACTAAGGTAGTTATTAGATTTTAATAAATACAACCACTCTGCTTAGGCAATTTGCAGTTGATAACCATGCCACTTGCTCCTTGCGGTATAAAACATAATTTAAAGGTTGTATGTCAAAATAACAATTTAGTTCTTGTAGTCAAATTTTATTAAAACATTTGATAGATTTCGTTACTGTGCCATGTTAGCACCAAAATGATGACAAAATGGCACGTGTCACTCCACATCATCCCAGATTGATGCCAAAAACAAATGATATGCTTGTTCTTGACAATGTCAATATCAAAGGCTGCGGAGAATACGCCATTGGAGGCACGTGATGAATTTGAATAGGTAATTGAGGAAGGAAGATTACCCAATTATTAGGGTAATGTTATTTATTACTTTTTAATTTTATAATTATTTTACAATATATGTTAACGTGGTAGTCTTAACGAATAATAATTTTTTCTACAATAGTTTATATAATAATTGATTGGAGCTGTCACGTCATTATTATAAAAACTTGTGGACTCTTTTATTATTCTTTCATAAGACATACCTCAGTTTTTAATTTCTTGATTTTAAAACTTGAGTTTTGGTTTGTTCTTACTCCCTGACCTCAGTTTTTCTCTCAACTTTTGGGTAGAATTTTTTTACTGTTCAATTACACCTCCTTAATTTCTCTATTCTCTTTCTTCAACCTCTCCTCCCTTAACCGACCACCGCGATTATGGAGATTAGTCTCCATGACTGTGACTCAAGTACAGGGCGAGATAGAAACTAGAAAGTTAACTCTATGGGCATTTTGAAAAAAGCCATCATAAATTTTTTTTTTTTTTAAAAAAAATCTATATATATTAACAAATAATCCCAAACACAAAACACTTCAAATTACTTTTATTTTTATGTCACGTTATAATATATATATATATAATCTTTACCAAACACTAACAAAGAAAGTACTATTTTTTTTTTTTTATTTGAAAAGAAAGTACTATTACACACATATTGAATGTATTAGCATTCAATACGATTATACGAGCACAAAATACAAATGCTTTTTCCATATATAGCGAGACATCGACTAGTGTGGATGAAGACCATCAAAAGAGGAAAGAAAGGCGGCGGCCAGTTTCTGACCTACGCGAATCTGGGACTTTGTATCCAAGTGCTTCTGATCTGCTAAAAAGGTTGATCCCATGGCATCAACAGTCTTCACATATGTATCATTAAAGGGATAATTCAGCTGAATAGATCTTATACGATTCATAAATGGTCCTTGATCTGCTGAGCATATTGCTACCTGCACTCAAAAGGTCCATCCACAGCTACATAATAATATAATTGTAATGTAAAAGTTACATTACATTTAGGAGGATTATGAGATCTATGAATCTAAAGAATTTGTACATTATTTTTCTCACTTGATCTAAGATTATGAAGACACGAAGAAAATACTAGAAGAGCGCTAGCGCTTAACCTAACAATTCCCTATATAATATATGGCAACTTTTTAATAACGAAAGTAAATAAAAATTCGTACCATGATTACGGGGAGGTTAGAAATGTTGAGATCTTGTCGGAGATTGTTGATAAAAGTCTCCAATCTGCCCTTATATAAGTTGGAATCATAATCCGACGTATCACTCTCACCTTGGAACCAAAGCAGCGCTCGAATTTTTCCACCGCCATCCAAGGCAGCGTTTGCCCTATCCACCAGCTGGTTGTATAGTACAGTCCCCCGATCCCACTGCACTATCCTGGTTCCTCCTATGGCACAGGGCACCAGACCAATGCTCCCAAAGGTCGGGACTTTAGACAAGATTTCATTCGCAAAAGGCAGCCCGGGTCCGATCCCACAGGTCTTCAAATAATCAATATCCTGGTGGAGAGGCTCATGGGCAAGAACCCATGTCTTGTTTGCATTTAGTCGGAGGATGTTTGTGTTGGAGGCGCATTCCGGAGGGATTTGGCCGTCCCATCCGACGATGTTGTTGGTGTCGTTATGGTTGCCTCCTCGCCCGGACATGTTGCTTTGTCCCGCCAACAGAAATATGCTGTTAGGTTGACATCTTCCTACCTTCACATTAGCAATGAATGCTAAGCAGAAGAACAAGGAGAGAAACATCCTTTTTCTCGGGATGTATCTTCTGCTACGTTGGAAGCAAGATATACGGTTTCATTTTATATAACTTCCAGTTTCCAATATTACAGACTGTATAGCTTGTTTCCAGCCATGGTGTATAATATTAAGTACTGTGTCAAAAAATAACAGATTTGAAATATACTGTTACTCTTGTTTATTACATTTTGTTGTAATTAATATATTCTTACCATCCCAAAAAAGAAATACTGACAGTAGCCTCTAATTTGAGCCTCATTTCCATAACTGATAAAACAAACAAGAATTTTTTTTTTTAAAAAAAAATTTTTTAGCATTGGATTGAGGTCCTTCTGATAATTCATAATTGATTGTTTTGTAATAAAAAAATGTTAATATTGAGTAATAATATTACACTTACTCTCACTTCTTTAAACTTATTTTCACACTAGTAATTTTATAAGTTCCTCTTGTGTCACTCTTGTATCCCTAAAAAAATAAGGTGGCTTTTAAAATTACTATTTGATCAAAATATAATAATGATCAATCATGCACTCATAATAGTGATTTTAAGATCCACATTATTCTTGGAATGATACGAGAGGGACTTATAATATTACTTATTTTTATACACCTATAGCTGGCTTTTAAAGCCATCATTGGATTAAAATTCAAAAGGATTCAATTAGTTATATATATATATATATATACCATAATTGATGCCTTAATTAAAGAGCATTGAATGACTTTTTATCATAATTGGGGCCCTAATAAGGCTCAAAAAATACTATGCCACTCTAAGCTTTAATAAGGGTCGAACTAGTATCTAAGAGACTGTACCTCATGAAACGATGGTCATTAACTCGAATTTTCCTCTTTCTCTCCTTGCGTGGAAATGCCATAAAAAGAAAAAGGGTCGAACTGCATGCACTACCTCCTCAGGCCACTCTGAGTCGTGAGTTGCTATAGTTGTAAAACTAACACATTTTAGAGGTGAAATTGTGAGTCAAGCACTCAATAAGTAAAAGTCCAACTAAACTGGTGGGCAGTGACGGAGCAGTGAACACATGATTCACACGGGATCACTCTTAGCATTTTTTTCCCCAAAATGCCTCCACCCTCGTCATCATCCCCAAAATGAAATGTCTGGAGGAACAAAAATGGGTATCTATGTTTCCTTTGCATTTGTTGAAAAAGAATGGAAAGAAATGGGTCTGCGGAGAACAAAAGGTTTAAAGTAAAAAACTCCAAAACCGGTCAAATTTCCCAGCAAATCTAGATTCATTGGCATGCAGAGAACAAAAGGTTTAAAGTAGAAAACTCCAAAACTGTAAGCTGCATGAACCACCCGGGAGAAGGGACTACCGGACAGAAGCAAGTAAATGGAGATGAAAATTGAATTGTATCTTTCGTACGACAACACCGAGGAGAAATGGACGGACGAGATGGTCGGGATCGTCAGGGTTTTTTCGTCAGAAATTGCCCATTCAGGTGAGGGTAGTTTTTGGTAATTGATTTGATGAGGGCGGGAGCATTTTGGAAAAAAAAACAAAACAACTTTGATGACGAAATGGTTGAATTGTAAAAATTTAAAAGTTTAGGAAGTAAATTGCAAAAATTAAAATTTTATAGGTCGAATTGAAAATAACCCCAAATTTTAAAGGGGTAAAATAATATAGTTTTTCCTATTTTCTTGCTTGAGAATTCAATAAACTAATTTACTGTTGCTGAAAATAGTTTACTGTGGCTGAAAATAGCGGTGAAATTCTTTTATTCAAACACAACGAGAGAGAAGTTTTCTTTTGGTGAATATTAAAGCTGTACACTAGTTCTATCTCAAGCAGGTTTTCTACTAACGTACTTACTAAACCTGGAAAACAAACTCATTTGAAATACTTAGAACATAATAATTAAATCTCTACTAGCAACAAATACTTGAATGTAAAAGACTTGGCCCACCTAGCTTGGGCCTAAACTAGCATACTACATAGGTCAACTTGGCCCAACAAAACCAAAACATGATTAAGAATTATCACTTGATAAAATTGAATCAAATAACCTACTAAACATGACTCAATGGTTGTTCATGTTAAATTACTATTTATCCCAAAAATTTAAGTTTATAGAAAAAAAGGTAAATTTAATCACTTAATTAATACTTTAACATTCTCCTTCAAATATGAGTTCAAACTCCTTTTTAATAGGTGAAGTCCAACATGCGAAATACTTAATTTAAATGAGGGATGTGAATTGACGGAGTTAAAATTCGATCCTAAGACCATTGGGTCTGATACGGTGATACCATGATAAAAGTTTAAGTTTATAGGAAGAGATAAATTTAATCATTTAATTAACACTTTAATAGTTCTTGATGCAATTTAAGAGAAAACTCAAAAAGAACCATTTAATATGAGATTTTTGGCCATAAAAGTTTATGATATAACCTAAAAATCCATGTTCATTACCCATTTTAAAAACACCCTTCACATCATTTAACAAGCCATGAACTTTAGGTATAAGATCCTAAATCACTCTCTTAAAAACCATCATTAGTTAGACCTTTACATAATCATCAAAGCCTTCAAACCCTAGAAAAAGAGTAGCATAGAGAAAGTATAGCAGTGTGGGGGGAGGGATTTATGACTCCCTCCTCCGCACTCCCTTTTCCCGCCTCCACGACTCCCTCCTCCCCACTCCCTTTTCCCGCCTCCACAATAGATCGATTAGAGCGCATGTGTCAATGGTTCTCGGAGTGCTTTTTAGTGGCGTGTGGTTGGCCAACGGTGGTGCGTAGAATGCATGAGGGTATGTTAGGTTTTTGTTATTATATTTTCGTTGTTTTTAAATAAAAATCTCTAGATCTGGTTTTAGTAGCGATATATGGGGTGAATTTTTATTCGTTTTCTTATGTTTTAATTTGCTTTCACAAATCCTTAAGAATAATAGAATTGGTTTCTGGTCTGTCTTTCTTTGCTTTTTTCCTAATGGTTCTTTTTATGGGAGTAAACCATAGATTGATGACAGGGGAGTTATCAAGCATAAAGAATAATTTTTACTATGGTAAAGGCAACGAAGGGGATTACGATTGATAAAGCACTAGTAGCGAAGATTTAAAAAAAAAAAAGCCAAGGAATCAAGGACTAAGTAGCAGATAGAAACGTGATTCACCAGAAATTGCTATAGATTTGAAACTAACTGAGACAGTGACTTTTCATAGATATTGTCCTATAATAACCCGAGAAGTTATTATGTATGTCATAAATAATGTTTAAGTTGTGAAGATTCCAAATTATATCTTTGGCGTTGTACGGAACATTTGGCTCCATTTTATTGTTATATCAATGAAGAGATAATTCATTCAAANTCCCTCCTCCCCACTCCCTTTTCCCGCCTCCACAATAGATCGATTAGAGCGCATGTGTCAATGGTTCTCGGAGTGCTTTTTAGTGGCGTGTGGTTGGCCAACGGTGGTGTGTAGAACGCATGAGATTTTTGTTATTATATTTTCGTTGTTTTTAAATAAAAATCTCTAGATCTGGTTTTAGTAGTGATATATGGGGTGAATTTTTATTCGTTTTCTTATGTTTTAATTTGTTTTCACAAATCCTTAAGAATAATAGAATTGGTTTCCGGTCTGTCTTTCTTTGCTTTTTTCCTAATGGTTCTTTTTATGGGAGTAAACCATAGATTGATGACAAGGGAGTTATCAAGCATAAAGAAGAATTTTTACTATGGTAAAGGCAACGAAGGGGATTACGATTGATAAAGCACTAGTAGCGAAGATTTTTTTAAGAAAAAGCCAAGGAATCAAGGACTAAGTAGCAGATAGAAACGTGATTCACCAGAAATTGCTATAGATTTGAAACTAACTGAGACAGTGACTTTTCATAGATATTGTCCTATAATAGCCCGAGAAGTTATTATGTATGTCATAAATAATGTTTAAGTTGTGAAGATTCCAAATTATATCTTTGGCGTTGTACGGAACATTTGGCTCCATTTTATTGTTATATCAATGAAGAGATAATTCATTCAAAAAAAAAGTTAGACCATTACATAGTTCTTAAAAATATTTTCTGCAAAAACATATAGGTTAAATCACTATAAAAATTCCAATATTTAGTGACATGTGAACAATAAATCGTTAAAAGAAAACAACCTTATGTTGTGATAAAAGCGACAACTTTTCGAGAGGTGTCGTTCTACTATTGAAAGGACATCCCCCATATGGAGGACGTCGTTTTAACAATACCACATCGTCAAAACAGCGTCAACTTTCGATAAACATCATGTCAATGTGCACACAACGTCACCCATGTGAGTCACGTCGTGTGAACAATGACACATCATCATCCTATTGACGACGTGCAACTGTTCAAACGACGTCACCCACTGTGTGGTGACATTAATTGTGGGAATGAGTGCTGTTAGAGAATCTTGTTAAATCAAACATAAAATGAATTTTAAGACGTTAAAGGATTGAAATACCATTAAATAAAAAAAATTAAAATAACAAACTCTAAATTAAAACTAAAATCTAAAATTTAAACTTACAAAAATGAAGTGGTCGTCAAATTGACCCTCTATCACCCTCAAGTTTTCAAGAGTGGCCAATCTACTCCCGAAACTCTTAGACCTGCCCCCCGAATCAAATAGCCACCCTAAACAAAAGTTTGGGAATGGATTGGCCACCCCCAAAACTTATAAAGGGAGGCTCTGTCACCCTTGAGGGTTTTTTGGGGGTGGCCAAAACAAATAGGCTAGAACACATAGGGGTGCCACCACCTCCAAGGTGTTTTTGTTTATTATTATTTTTAATATTTTACTTATTTATTGAATTTTTAAGTTAGAGGTATTTATGTACTCATAAAAACATAGTAAGGTTCATGTACGTGCTTTTGCCTAGTCAACAAATCACATGGTCATCTAGGATAAAATGAAAGGTGATTTAAGAAGATGGGGCATATATTATGTAAGTTTGGTTGCTATGCATATTATTATGAAACGCTTGACATGTGTTTTCATGAATATGAGATCTAACACAATATGGACTTGGTCCTTTAATCAAACAATAGAATCACCTTTCCATGGCTCAAATCTTTTTTTTCAATAATTAAGCAGAACTATAACGTATAGATTTAAAGATAACATGGATGGTAACTTTGAAAGAGAAAAAGAGATGGATTACTTACAATGGTGGTATGATTATGAGGAAGAGGATGACTTGATGAGCTTCTCTTTTGCCAAATATATAGTATTGTGTTTTATGGGTCAGTGAAGTGTATGAGAAGATTAATTTGGGCTCTAAGGGACTTTAGGTGTTTGAAGGAGAGTTGAGATTAGGCTAAGGGAGAGTCAACAGAAGAAGTGAGAAAGTGAAAGAATGGAATTATGGAAGGAAGATGGACTTGGTCTAATACTCTAATGGCTTGACGGGGGTGGCGTGTAGAAGTAGAAGGGGGGAAATGGGCTTTTGAGAAAACCAATAAAGTAGTTTTCTTGCAAGGATCAAGGGTTTTCACTATTGTCTCATAAGTTGTTCTCATATTAAGGGTTTTGGCATGTTTTTGTCTTCAATTCCAAGAGTTAACATAATGTAATGTTACTTTTCTATAGTCTAGTGGTCTATTGCATGAAAAGTTTCATGAACTAAGGTTAAAATCATGCAAAGGTTAATTATGGTTTTTTTTTTTTTACATGTCTGCACAAGAGGGGAGAGGGAGATTCGAACTAGTGACATCCGCTTCATTAAGCGTGGTCTTAGTCGATTGAGCTGCCTCTTGGGGACTTAATAATGGTTAACCGAAGGGGTTAGATCAGGCGGTAAAGATCTTGGTCTTGGTGGCATTATATCAGGTCTAATAAGGTTCGAAGCGTCTTAGCAATTTTTTGGGGCCAACCCAACGACGAAGCCAAAGTATTACCCGATCCATGTGGAGGGGGAGCTTTACAAGGGTATGAGGTTTACCTACCCAACAGGATGAGTACACAAAGTGACACTACCTTGGATGAGTTTTTTGTCATAAAAAAAAATATATGGTTAATGGTATGTAAATACCTTAATTATCAAAAAAATTATGTTCCGTTAAAATCACAAGATTTTTTTTTTTTTTTTTTGACATGTCCACACAAGGGAAGGGTGAGGGGATATTCGAACTAATGACATCCGCTTCATAATGCATGATTTACTACCAATTGAACTACCCCTTGGGGATTTTAAATTCATTTACAATGAATCAAAGCATTAAATCATGCATATCATTAGAGATGGAATTGATTTTATTTTTTAGAAGAAAAAAGCTCCCTCAATTTCTTCAAAAGGCTTAGATCTAATCGCCCAATATCAACAACATATACATCTACGCCCCTTTTTTTTTAAGTGAAATTTCATTCATTCATTCAATCAAAAGCGTTAAAGATTACAACTTTCAACATGTATTATTACATCATAAATAAAATCAAAATATTCTTCCATTCAAATTTTTTCCGTTGATGTATAAAGTGCTAAACGCTTTAGATCAACTCACATACTAAACATTCGTATTTGCGAATTTAATCACCATTAAGCTGCATGTTAGTGTTCCAAGTAACATGGTGCACACGTTTAAATGCAATCACTTAATTAATTGCATCGGACTAATTAGTAATTAACAACGCTAATTAACCCATTTTACAATAATAAGATCACGGTTGCGTTCCTCCCCCTTCCCTTTGTAAAATAAAACGATGACGGTTGCAGTGAGTCTTGACTTATTCGGTCAGAATGTCTGTCACCTGTGCCTATCTTTCTTTGTTCAGAAAAGTCGTTAACTCAATTTGTTTATTTGTGCCGACTAGACAGACCAAAAATCGTAGACTTTATTTGTATTTAGGAAAATTATGGCACACACTCTTTCCTAGCGCTTCCACACTTTTTAATATTAGTCTTCGTTTGTTTAGGTGCATAATGATTATTAGAAAATATTTTTCGTATTTTTCAGGTGTTTGGTTCAATGAAAAATAATAATTAAAAGGAAAATATTTTCGGTTTAACCAAAAAAGCTTCTTTAATTTCAGTAAATGTTTTTCATTTTTTAAAACCGTAAATCAATTTTCAAGTTTGAGCATCTCATTCTCAAATTGACAAATCCAATTGGAACATTATTGGGACCTCGCCAAGACTTCATCGGACAACCGTTAGGATCCAGTTAAGACCCTATTGGAACTCGATTGAGATCTAACCGGGAAACTATTGAGACCTGGTCAAGACACCATCGAGACCTAGTCATGACCCCACTTGGATTCAATCGACACTCAGTCGAATTTGTGTCAGGATTCGTTAGGACCCGATCAAGACACCGCCGAGACCTGGTTAAACCATTGTCGGGATTGATCGAGACCCAGTTGGGACTCATTGGGACCCAACCAGACCACTTTTGGGACCCTACTTAGACCTAGTTAAGACTCATGGGACTCGACCAGGTCACTGTCAGAACTCTATCATGACATTATCATAATTTACTAAGGGTAGTTTCGTCACTGTGGGAAACATAGACAATTTTTAGTAGTTTGGGCGAGACATTATTACAATTAAAAGTTTTGAAGAAACATTATCAATTGGGCAGTAATTTGAGAGGGCATATACCCTCTCATGTTGAAAGTCCATATATACCATTTACTAGAGACCCCTTAGGTCCTATTCAAATCCAATGAAGCCTGTTATCCCAGGAGTCTAGGAAGGTCTATCCACGTCCCTGATGAACATATATAGCCCACTCTGGGGTGTCACTAAATATTGTTTTTGCAATTGCCGGTCAGCCTATTAAGAGATTCACCGCCCGACGATCCCTTGACCATCGAACACCTAACCGATGGATATATGAACAGGGGACCATAGGGGGAAAGGTGTCTCCTCATTAACGGCCTTGCATGTTTGGACTTGCCATAACGATGTCATTCCTATAAGTAAAGGTGACGAACCCTATTATGAGGTATGCACACTCTTTTCCCTTTCATTCTCTTGCTTTCTTGTCTCCTCCAAAAACATTCTAGCTACTAATTTAAGCATTAGAGCGTTCTCTATCGGCAACTCCAGAAAATCACCTTTTCTTTTTCTTCTTCTTCTTCTTCTCTTTTTTTTTTTTTTGGGTGTGTTTTTATCGGTATTCTTGGCTAGACTACCAATGTAACACCAGTTCTTTACCATTAGGACAATATGGCATCTTATTTTCTTTTGCAATTTTCAAAATTTAGAATCTTTCGCCTTTCCATTTTTCATTTTTTTAATTTGCTCCTTGATCTATGGCAATTATTACTAAAATTATGATAGGCACTTTTTTCGCATCTACTCCCAATACAAAAAGGATCATCCTAATTAAATATTTTCATAAATTAAGCTTATTGGGCACGGGATGGTTATCAGTTACGTAGATGATTACTCTTTCAATTTTTTAATTGTAATTGATTATGAAAGAAATTGATTAAGTAACGAACTTTAGTGTTCTCTATTTTACTCTTCCGGAATCTGAGTTGGCATGAAGCATCACATATATCCAAATCCACAACATTGTTAATTTCTAGAATAAACATTTTTGTTTTATCCTTTTGTTCTACTAACTCCACTTTTCTTTTTTTCTTTTTGATTTATTATTAAAGTCTTGGAGGTTTTTTATTTTTATTTTAAAAAGTTCATTTTTTTTTATGTTGTTTGGAACTGCTACAATAAAGAAAAATTGAAAGGGGTTGAGTGAAATATTTATAATCCACAAAAGACTTTGGAAGTCCATGACAATGATCCTTCGAATTCTATTGCACTAAAAACAAAACACATTAATTTAGTCATTGTTTTTAGCTAAGTGTCACCACAAATAAAGTTGAATAGTATTAAATAGACACAAGTGACTAATTTAAAACTAAAATGCCCTTATTGTACTAAAGTTTCTAGTGCGGCAAATCTTTTATATGGAATTTGTTTTCCTTCTCTATATGCTCTTGAAGGTGCTCATTTTTTGAAAGTGAAACCCAAAGGATAGGTGATAATTACCTCAAGGACAACTAATGAGAACCTTTTGAATGGATAAAAACATGGATTATTGCAACTTTTTCTCATTCAAGAGACACAATTCTTGAAAGGATTGTCGTTATAATCCCTTACCAACGAACATTTTGAATGGAAATGATCTATCACTCATGAGAGATAATTAAATAAGCAAAAGCGCTAGCACACACTATTATAGTGTGATCACCTTATATAAACCGTAACTCATTTCAAATGCCCCTGATGCTCCATAAGGGCTCCATTCTTCTAAGAGAAATGCTATCAGACGTGACAATAACATTATTAAAGTTTTATCTAAAATTCAATGATGATTTTCATTATAACAATAGAGAGTAAGCATTCGAAAATACATAATAGTATTTCTCTTCTACCTAATCTTGTGGGTTTTCTTTTATTTCTTTTTTACTAGAAGGGTTTTGAATTTTGATAATTGGGCAGTCCTTTGCTTCATTGAATCTCCTGTACTTCACAGGAGGCCAACAAACGAGCTATAGTTACAAACATGGGATATGAATTGTCAGTCGACAAGTAACTACCATCACGTACAACAAAAAGATCCATGTTCCTCCGTTTTTCTTTTGTTTCTTTTCACACTTTTTAACTGTCTCCGTCGTTGCCGGTTTGGCGATGTTCCAAATGCTCTCACTGTCCCCTCACAAAACCCAAAAGACAGACAACAAAAATAGGAAAAAAAAAAACACGACAACATTAAAGCCTTAGCCCCCAGTTAGAGTTCAAGAATTTGGACCCTTTGGCTTTCTTCTAGAAGCACTGCTTATGCCGTCTTGTTTTCATCCTTGGAATCAAAAAATGAATCATCGAAACGCGTATTTTCACGTTGAATTTATTAAAGAATTTAGATAATTATATAAAGTCTTCCGCTGTACTGAAAACGTTTCTGCCATCTTTACGGTATTTCTCACACCACGCACGCTCCTGACTTTCTTGAACCAGTCGTCTTCCACGCCTCTCTGTCGCTTCTTCTTCATACCTTTCTTCCATCCCACAAAAAATCTTCAAAATTCTCCACCGTCTAATCCACTAAAATATTCAGAGGAGCCAAAATTGGGAGAAAGAAATGGTTGAATTGACACAAGTTTTAGTGGGGGCCTTCGCCGTCGGAGTTTTTGCGTTTCTTTTGATACTTGTCATCTGGCGCAGGCTCTGTTTCAAAAAACGTGAAGGTTTGGTTCAGACGATCACCGCAAAAGCTCCGAGCTTTCGAGCAACTCATGGGATTTCAAGAGTCCACCAAGCTGCGAGTGTTCATCATCAACCTGACTATTCAGATGGGAAAAGAAGAGGGTATCAGCATGTTTTTCCTCGCGGGGTTTCCGGGAAACCTCTGTTCAGTTGGGCTGATCATCCGTCGCTAATTAACGACGCCGTGGAGAATGGATGGTCCCAATTTGCTTTCTCGGGCAACACGTCAGCGCCGGCAAGATCAACGGTGTTGGGTTTGTCATGCGCTGTTGGCGATCATGGAAAAGAGGCAGAGGCTGAGATAATCTGGGAAGTTTTTCAGGGATCAGTGGAATTCATGCAGAAGATAAGGTTTAATTCTGGTTTGAAAAGGGTGAGTACAAGCCAACCTTCTACATATGCTGCATCTGTTATCAGGACATCTTTGCCTTTGCCAGGCCCTTCCTTGGGAAACATCTCTGCTTTCCCTCAAGAAGCCTATTTCGAAATCACAATTCTAAATTCTCATAGCGATGATGATGGATCGGTTGGCAAGATTAAGGAAGGTGAGAAGACGAAACTCATACAAGATAATTCAAATGCAAAAATGAACAAGGTTGAAGAGTTGAAGATGGAAGGTGAAGAAAGTAGCAAAAGAGATGAAGCAGTGAAGCTGTCATTGGGGCTCACGACAGGGGGCTCTGCTCCATCAAAACTTCCCGGCACCTACCCAGGAAGCATCGGATTCAATTCCAACGGTTCTGTCCTTTTTGACGGTAAATTCTATTCTCTTTTTTGTTGAATTTCTCTGTTACAGTATTGGGTATTCTTACATATATTTTGTTGGGTTTCTTCTTTCAGGGATAAAACTTGTGTTTGAATCGGAAGAAGAAACAGAGTGGGGAAGAACAGAAAAGGTGATTGGTTGTGGGTTTGATCCGAGGCAAAAGAAGGTGTTTTTCACAGTAGATTCACAGCTGCTGCACGTAGTCCATTGCAAGTCTGAGGAATTTGGGACTCCATTGTACCCAATTCTAGCAGCAAACACGGAGATTTTGGTTGTGGTTAATATGGGACAAAGTCTGTTCAAATACGGGCCAGCAAATGCACAACGGACACCAAATCCTTGCTTCATACGCCCTCCTCTAAACTCCCCTTCTGCTGCTATGGGCTATGAAGACAGCAGCGATCTCTTCTCAATGACATTTGACTCCCAGATCCTTCGCGGCAATAATAGACAGGCAAAAGCTGCTGACCATGATCCTGAGGTGGAACTATTTGAAATTGTCTTGGACGATGGCAGAAGATCCTGAGAAACGATCGAGGTTTTGTAAACAAGACGTCATGGTTTCAGCGTTAGATTATAGATGAATTGGTCGTGTTTGTCGGTTGGGTTTGGGTGGGTTCAACATTCAAAATTAAACCAACTGCTCAGAAAGAAATGAAGCCCAAAAAAAAAAAACTTAATTTTGGAGTTGACATTTTTCTGTTACATCATCAAACGAAGATCTTTTGGGACCTCATTGGCTTGCTCATCTCCGACAGCTGCAGTGGACAAATTTGTTCTGTCATTTTTTGGTATTTTCAACTCGTTTTTTTTTATATATTTTGTCCCCCAAAGGAACATTTGTTCCTTGTGAATATCAAGATTTGTTCAAGTTGTAATTTTTGTTGTATCACCAATAATGTATTTTTGTAATCAAAGAGAAGGCGGGTGATGGGATTAACAACATGAAAGTAATTATATATGAATATGAACCATTGTCTTGCATGGCCAGTTTGGCATGCAAATATTCACGGAAAAACAAGGGAATTGAAGCAGGATACCTGAATGGAACGCTCGACCCATTTTTGACTTATTTCTAGCATTACAACTTACTTTCTATATATATTTTCTCTATTTTCCATCTTTAAGAAATTTTCTTGCCTTTCTTGGAGTTTACTTCAGTCTATTGTTACAAGAACAACGTTGTTGTACTGAAGAACACAAGTTTTGGGATAATACAATTTGGACTTTTATCTCTTTACAAAGCTATTTTCTTTTGCTTGTTAAGAGTTTTAGGATTGAAGACCCTGATTTTCTCCATTTTATAGCTTCAGCTACATCAATTTGGAATCAAAGCCTTATGGCACGCCGATCTTAAGAAGAAAATCATGGAGTGCCGAGCCCTTTGAGCCATATATATTGCCACATGGTAAATATGTTGTCACGTCATTTAAAATTTAAAACATAAAATGGTCGTCTATTTTACATTCAACAAAAAGCATCATGTTCCTTTAACACAAGGCTAATGGAAGTTTTTTTTTTTTTTTTTTGGTTCTTTGACATATCTACACGGGAGGGAAAGAGAGGGGAAAGATTTGAACTCATGAGATACGATTCCCAACTGATTAAGCTAGTGCTTAGACAAAGAAATGATAAAAATCATTCTCTCAACTAGAGACGGAACTGCAAGGTACTAGCAGGGGCCATGGTCCTCCCAAATAACAAGAAAAAAAAATTATTTAAGGTATTTTTTGCTAACTAGTCCCTCCCCAAATTTTTTTTTACCCTAGGTCCCCTCTCAAATCCAAAGCTGGTTCTATCCCTACTCAACTATTTCCGTATAGTGAATGAGTAAATCTACCATTGAATTTTTGTGGAACTCATATGAGTTTTGCAAAAAAAATAATAATAAAATAATTAAGAGAATGATATGTAACGTGTCTCGTTTAGGAACAAAGATAATAGGAGTTTAACATAATAAAATAAATAAAAACAAATGAAGAGCAATTGACAGACATTGAATTAATGGGCCGCACGTAGTTGTAGCGGGAAATAATTAATATGGGTAACCAAAGATTTTGGAAATCAACAAATCTTAGGATAGGTGTGCAATTAAATGGTATTTAAATACCATACGAGTCATACGACCCTTCTCTCTAACTTCTCATGCTTAATTAGCAGACTTCCGCCAAGTTCGCCGACGTGATGCCCATGCGAAATAAAATTGATATTAGATTATTTTGTGAATAAAATCTACTCATAGAAAAAGGGGCAGTTCTGGCCTCCATATCAATGTCCTCGAGCTCCGGTTCCCTTCCCAAGAGGTGGGTCTGCCGGAAGGTGTCGAAACTCGAAACCTTCAGCTCTGCAACTTCCATTGAAACGGCAGGGAAAATGTTCAGAGGTTTTATGATGCTCCAACAACCAATGGAGCAAATTATCCGGGGGCACCCACCCGATTGCCTCATCGCCCATATGCACTACTTTTGGGCCTCTAATATCGCTGGGGAGCTGGGGATACCGAGGCTGCTTGCAATACTCCGGCCCAGTGTAACGGGCTTCGAATATGTAGGGCCGTTTAGAAAATGGATCAACAACCTAATAGACTTTTCGTTAAATATTCTAATTTCTTAAATGTCAAAAAAATAGCACGTAGTTTAATGGTTCAAGTTAATGAGACAAATGGGGAGGGGTTCAAATTATCATAGGGTGATTTATTAAAATACCAAGCAAATGCCCCACCTAGCTTCACGTCATCTTGAGTAATTGCTAAGAGCTTTGATTTTTATTTTTATTTTTTCAAAACCTAGTCTTAAGAAACTGCAGTATAATCCCCTGGCTTACTTACATTAAATTGGCATTTTTTAATCACAAATTAAATTACATCAGCTAAAATGAGCAAAACAGGCAGAAATGGATAGAATAGAGTGGAATAGACCAGAATGTTGAGTAAAATAAAACGAGGAAATCAAGTGTTTCAATTTACTTGCCAGTGACAAAACTGACTATTTAAGTTTTTTATCCATTTCAGCCAAAATGGAATGCAATAACGGCAGCTCCACTATAAGATATGCATTTAAGGAACCAACCTATAGCCATGTTTAAAAGACAGCGAGATTCCCTCTAATGAGGTTGTCCAATCATAGAAAGAGATTTAAGCATGTAATTCTGGAACCAGTTAAATAATTTAACCATGTCCAGCAAAAGCAAGCATAAAGCTAGACAAGAGGGGGAAACTGCTTGGCCTGCTGCCGCACCCTTCTTCTGTACTCAGTTTGTTCCTGCAAAACGGGACCGCAGAAGCAACAATTCCACATTAGCAAGACTAAAAGTTTTGGACAAGAAGTCTAGAATTAGAGATTTGTGAGATTGCAAAAACCTGGATGAAGAGCTGGTAGCCATCGGTCTGTGCTGGATCAGCAGGGTTGGGTTGGTCCAGCAAATCCTGAATGCCTACTAGAATTTGTTTTACAGTAATGGCTGGTCTCCACCCCTGAAAACAATATTAAGAGATCAGTTAGCTGCAATTTTTCTTAGTCAAATGTGTGCACTAAGAAGCACAATCTGCAAATACATGTAATGGCAATGTTGAGTACTTACACTGTCCTCATTGAGGATTGACAAACACACGGTTCCAGAGGGGTAGACATTTGGGTGGAAGAAACCTTGTGGAAACTTGCACTTTGGGGGCCTGCTAGGGTAGTCTTCACTGAATTGGATGGTAAGAGGAAAGTAGCCCCCTTCCCAATCAGTCTGCAATGTCAGGAAGACAGACGCATTTATAATAAAATGAGGCATCAAACCAATGCAATTATACAATAAAGTTATATCAGCCTTATACTTCCAACAAATTAAATCTTCTAGATTCCTAAAAGCTAAAAGAGCCTTTACTTTGCTTTCACTTAGCATTTGAAATAACCTTTAAATCCATAGAAATGGAAAATCATTAAATCACATAGCCACAGACAAAAGAAAAACCTGATAATTACCATTACCAACCTCAACATTCAAAGTAAAAAAGAATGTATCAATAGAAATGTTTGTCACATAATTGCATCACCTCTAGTTCCTTATCTCAACCCTAGTACCTCTGCAGAAAGTCCTCATCTAACTTCCTGTCATGTACTAAATAATCTCAAACAATTCCATTATATTGTCGAGAACACCATGATATCCAGCTTGCAATTTTACACATCTCCATCAATACATTACAGCTTCTGAAACATATGCAAGTCCCAGTTCTACCCTGACTTACTGAAACTCCCAACCACCTAACCCAAGCATACTTTGTAAACCCTTCAGACAGTAATAATGCTAGAGCTTGCTGATAGAACTCCACCTTCCAAAAAAGCAAATGAATGGTAGAATCCTATTTTAAATAAAAACGGTGCAAACAAATTAAAGAGTTTTAGTTTAAGAATGATTTGAATGGATTCCCAAGAATGTTATGGGAGCTCTGTATTGGTATTTATAGAACGTGTACATCATATTGACAGTTGTTACAAATAGACAATTGTTTCTATAGATTGCGAATAAGCTAAGATTGACAAAGACTCAGGCCCAGTTACAAATATATCATCAACATAGATTAAAATGCATATAGGAGACCGGCCATTGTTGCACAAAAACAGAGAGGCGTCTGATTTAGAGCCCAGAGTTGAGTGCTCAGCCGTGAAAACCAAGCCCGAGGAACTTGTGTAAGGCCATAAAGTGCCTTCTGTAAATGGTAAACATGATGAGGGAAAGATGGGCAAGCGAAGCCTGGGAATGAGTCATGAAAACATTTTTCTTCAAAGACTCCATGAAGAAAAGCATTCTTGGCATCAAGTTGACGAGTGAGCCAGTTTGAAGAAATGGTAAGAGACAATACCAATCGAATGGGAACTGATTTAAAACAGGACTATGGGTCTCCTCGTAATCATCCTTGTTGTTGATGAAAACCTATAGCGACAAGACAAGCTTTGTAATACTTTTTATTTGAAAAACCCACTTACAACCCACAAAATTCATGTTAGGCCGTGCAGGCACAAGATTCCAAGTTCCATTCTTCATTCATGGCCTGTCACCATTCAGCATGTTTGGAAGCTGAAAAAAAAAAAAGAGGTGGGCTCGATGGAGGAGGGACTTGAAGTGGAGACAGTGAGGGCCTTTGGCTTAGGGTACTGTATGAACCCATCAAACATTGGCTTTGGTTTGAAGTTGTTATTTCGAGCTCTGGTGTGCATTAGCTGCACTGGTGCAGTAGGCACAACTGGACAATGATAAAGAGGGGACTCTGGACATGATGCAAGGACTGAATCATGAGAAATAGCAGGTAAGGTGTTGAAGAAAAACCACAAAGAAAACAGAGGATCGAAAAAAAAAAAAATTGACATTTAGTTGGCGTGCTATGATATCATAAAGAGTTTTAGTTTAAGCATGATTTGAATTGATTCCTATGAATGTTATTGGTATTTATAAAATGTGTATATCACATTGACAGTTGTCACAAATCTACAATTGTTATCTAATCATTATTTGCTTTTGTTTCTTGGTGTCCTTGTGTATAATTCCGGTGTACTCGGGCAACTCATGTTTTTTTATAAAGTTGCTCGATTACCTATTAAAAAAAAACAATTTTTATCTAATCATATGTTCATCATTTGAATTTGGTTTAACTTCATCTTGAGTTTGAACTGTTGCCTTCTTATCTGAATTTATCTTCTTGCTATTGCTGCTACAGTGGTGATTCTAATCAGGATCAGGTGGTTCGTTATGCATCGTATTGAATATTGTCTCAATAAAAATGAATACCCATTATCATGAAATCAACAAATCCTTGTTTAAGTATTTGGGTCGGCTACAAAAATTCTGCTTCAGAAATCAAATCTATCCAAAAGCATGTATTTTCTCATATCAGAGACCATCATGCCATTGCCATCCAATATCCATCACTAATCGACCCACATCCATATATCCTTTTGCAAGCTAGATTACCTAAAGCATATCACTCCCATGTCCCTGTTATGTGCATTTACTAATCTTTGTCCCACAAGACCAGTTCACCAAACCAACTCTCTTGCGATCATGTCAAAACACCATAGGATGTAATTCAAAATTAAGAATTAAAAGGAACACTGGACTTAGTGAAAGGTCAAAAAATTAAAACTAGCAAAAAGCAACGGATGAACGGTGGACAAGAAATCAAATATTATATCATCACCAATATAAGCACCCAGAAAATAAAGAAATTTCACTACCCTTTCTGTACAATATGCATTAATGGAAAAGTTCCCAAATTACACTAATGGCAATCAAGAAGAAAATAAATAAAGGGACTCACCCCAGGCTTGCCAGGGATGATACACTGCCAGATCATCAAATTCACGGACCCATCTGCAGCGGTCTCCGGCTTCGCCACAAAGCCCTAACGATGAATGAATTGAACGAATGAGAAGATACCAAAAAAAAAAAATTAAGGAAGAACGTCAAGGAAGGATATAGAATAAAGGCAATTGAAAGTGAGCGTACGGACATGGGGGTGATTCTTACGCCAGGATTTCCGCTCCTCGGCAAGACGGCCACGCGCAATACCTCCAGACATTCTCTCTCTCCCTCTCTTGCTCTGCGACTGGAATGGGGTTTCGGATTCTGACACGAAGGACCTTAAGCAACTTGGAAATCCTCAACCGCAGCAAATGAAGTCAACGACAAAGAGAGTCCCATGTCAAATATAGTATCCATTTTATTAATTATAACCTAAATTTTTTACATTTAGTATGTAAGATAATACTTTGGCCATCTTTTACGACTTTCCTTCCTCTTTCCTCAAAAAATATATATCTATATTAAAATTAAATTAAATTAAAAAGAAAAATTGTCCAAGTTATACCTCTTGACTTTTCAACTGACATGATCAAATCCCTCTCATCCATGAGCTTCCGGAAGCTTTTGCATGAATTTCATCATTCATCTTTGCTTTAGTAGAGTAGAGGTAGAGAGGATTATTAGATAAAACAATTACATGATAAGAGATGCCTTTTCTTTATTCCAACCCCAAATACTAAAAACTGGTCCATGGATTTTCATTGAATCATTACAAAAAAAACAACTCTTGAGTTTTCACCTTTTCAAATACCTTCTTTTTTTTCCTAAGCAAAAAGGTGAGAAGAGATAACCAGTGTAATTTTTTCCTTTGAGTGTTACCAATATTGGGGCTCTCACCCGCTGTGAATTGTTTGGTTTGAACTATAGCTGCTGCTTGGGAAGAGGAGTCCATCACCACAACCCCACCAAGTTGTAAATCAATAAAGCTCCTTCATAGTAGCATTTGGTTCACGCAACTACTACTACAAGCGGATTCAAACACGCAATCATTAGGATGAAGGGAGGGGAGAGACTTTCTCCTGGCTGCTTTACCAACTCAACTACCACATTGGTGGTACCTTTTTAAATACTTTATTCATTGGTTTAATTTCTTTATTTTTTTGACTCCTATGATTTATTTTTTATCACAAGAGGTCACTCTAGTTTGCTTAAAGACGAAAATGGTTCCTCCGTCAAAATTTTCTCCAAAATTTAACAGAATGCCACGACGGCATCAATCACGGTTTGACACGTGTATACATAATTAATTAATTAATTAAAAAATATATTTTTTAAAAAAATATTAAAAACATTAAGTTGGGGGTGGCTCTTTGGCCATTTGAGGGTGGCTGGCAACCCCATTTGGCCATGCGAGTGGTTCAAACAAACCCAAGGGCTTTTCGGCAATTTTATTTATTTATTTATTTTTTTTTCAATTGACCATTGTGGGTGGTTTGGCCACCCCCATGGCCAAAGGGAGTGACCAACCACCCTCAAATGGCCAAAGGAGGTGGCTACGGCCACCCCCATATTTTTTTTCTTAAAATTTAATTAAATATAATTTTTAAATTTTTTTTAATTAATTATATGAACACGTGTCAAAGTGTGATTAGTGCTGACGTGACGTTTGATAAGCGCCGAATGTTGCACATTCAAGCCCTTTAACTTGCATATGTTAATCCCTTAGCGTTGCTATTTGCTTGATTTTGTTTTGTTTTGTGTTTCAGGTCAATTACATGAGCTCCGTTGAAAATTGGACTAAAAAGGCAAAGAAGCAACCTTACTGTGCTGGCGAACGATCGCCCACACCCTGTGAACGTGCGCTGGGCGCACGATCGCCCATATGTGCGACGTGCGCACTCGGGCTTCACTTAACCTGGCAGGCGCGTTGGACAACGTAAAAGCTACTCCAAGTCTCCTAGTTGAAGTGGGAAACTAACATACGGCCGTAGTTAGGGTTTTAGGGTTTCCTAGGGTCTATAAATAAGCCATTATACAATGTAAAAGGAGGCAGGTTTTCCTTAGTGCGAAAATTACACAAGTTTCTTGGAGTTTATTCGTCAGCATGAGCGGCTAAACCCCTTAGTAGGGTACCGATGTAAACCCTTTCCAAGCACAATGGTGATTGTATTTGATTTCATTTAATTCAATTTACGTATGTTGATCGCATAACTGTGAAGATTGCAACTTTAGATTTCTGTTCTTAATATTCAATGCAATTGTTATTCAATTCAAATTCAATATTTGTGAAATTCTATTCTTGTCTTAGAAATTATTTTGCCTGTATTGAACTCAAATCAACCTTATTTTCTGTGATTATAAGATTGATGGTTATGCAATGGGTTTTAATAAACATATGATTAATAGGATTAAGATAGGCCATGCCTAGGGAAGACG
>CM017324.1:6160044-6237899 GCA_006937295.1 Carpinus fangiana
AGTTACAAACATATCATATATATAAATATTATATATGAATAATTTGTTATTATATAATCATATAAATTATAATGATAATACATTAATACTTCAATTGTGATTATAAGTAACACATTGTTTAATCCAATGTCAATTAATTAATTGATATTATACGAATTACATTATCATTGTACATTAATAATATTATTAACTTTAATAAGTATTTGAATTGTTATTGAATCATATGATTAAGTATTGATATTTTATATTTATATTATTCAATATGCATAATTGCATATATGTATAATGTATAATGTATAATTTATAACATATATAGACTTATAAGCTGATAACATACATTGGAACTAAGTCTATAGATACTTAATTGTTTATTGTTGTATTAATATGAACTTGCATACTTATAACTTATGACTTATGAATATGTATGTATAATTTGTTATTATATAATCAAATGATTTTATGATTAATTGATCATGTAATATAATCATATAAATTATAGTGATAATATATTAATACTCAAATTATGATTTAATTATCTAAAACAAAAATATGATTTAATTATTAATGATTAATTAATTATGTTATATGTATAAATATTATTATAATTATAATTATAAAAATATAGTATATAAAAAGCGGTTACGGTTAGTAAACTCCATAACCACTAACCGCTAACCGTTAGGCGGTTATTGCGGTTAGCGGTTAGGCGGTTATTGCGGTTAGCGGTTAGGCGGTTATAGCGGTTAGACGGTTAGGTGGTTATAGCGGTTAGACAGTTGGCAGTTATAACGGTTAGCGGGCATTGACACCCCTAGACTAAAGTGTGCATGAAACATGTTAAAAAAAAATTAAAAATAAATAAAAGAGAAAGTTTTAACTTCTTGTGCAACCTTAGAGCCTTTCCAGCAGTAATAACTATTATAATTAGTCAAAAAGTACAATTCTTTATTTTTGCTACCCATTTTTTAATGTCAACTCTAACAGATTCTCTATTCTATTAGATACTTGCTTTAAAATATTATTTGTCATTTTTTTTTATATTATTGCCAATACTTAATTAAAGGAAAAAAGTAATATTAAAAATAATATTATATTATATTAAAATTCAATCTAGTGCTACAGTGAATAAGGTAGAATAGCTAATCCTAAGCTATTCTGCTGGAACAAAAAAAATGGCCAAAATAGTTAAATATAGCTATTTTTTCTATTTTAGCTACGTTGTTGGAGATGTTCTTATGTCCTATTTAAGGACCTAAAATAAACCATAGTTCTCATTTTGGTCACATTTTACACACCATAATCCTAGAGAAAGAGAGAGATTGAGTTCTTGAGAGAGAATGTGATTCTTGGAATACTTCATTTTCAAGAGAATGTAACCATAAACCCGATTTGGTTTTGGTATTTATATTAACCTTACTATTATCAATCAAGTTGTTGATTTTAAGATTTAACGCACATCATGTGGATTTAAAGCATTTGGGTTTACTACCTTAGGGGTTTTTATGTTTAATCATGCATGATGCATGGGATTTACATGAGTTTGGTTGGTCGTGTATTTAACCTGTTACCATTACTTGTTAAGCTTTTTTAATATCATTAGGAACTGAGGTTTAGTTATGTAGTATGTCTGTATATGAAATCTAAGTTATGCATGCTAGAGTTGCCAAACAATATTCCATCCTCAAGATCAAACAATCGACCTCAATGCCGAACGTTCAATAAAGGCAGTAATCCACATGATTAGGGTTTTATGTCCTATTTTGAGTTCCAAAAGTTAGCTCTAGAGTTGAGGTTCCCCATTGCCCTTATAAATGGCACATCTCTTTAATACACAAGCAATGTGGGACTTCCAACACGCCCTCTCACATGTGGCGGAAGGACATCCAAGCCAACACGTGCAACAAATGGGAGACGGTGGGCCACAGCCAATTGGGTTTGGCTCTGATACCATGTTAAATTACCAATTATCCCAAAAGCTTAAGCTTATAGGAAGATGTAAATTTAATCACTTAACCATTACTTTAACAATGTTCAATACTAAAGTATGATTGCAATGACATGATTGTTAAGACGTCTGAGAGTGAGGAGAATTGCCTGAGGTAATTAAATGCTTACAGAATTGTTCTTTTTCACTATTGGAATGTTTTATATTTTTTAAATTAGGTTTATTAATATTTTCCCTAACACGTTATTTCTATTTATGTTAGAATATTTTTATTCTCCGTTATTATATTTCCTTGTAAGGTTTATTTTATTCCTTAATTAGTTTAGGTCTACTTTAGAGTTTCTTAGTCACTACTCATTATCTCTCTATAAATAGAGAGTTATAATATTGTTTTATATCTTGAATATACAAGATGTAGCCTAAACGTCTATCTCTGCTTCCACTCTCTTTTCTTTCTCTTTCTTATTTTATATTTTAATATATATTTCAACATGGTATCAGAGCTTGGCCCAATTAGCTGTAGCCCACCGTCTCCCATTGCTGCATGTGTTGGCTTGGATGTCCTCCCGCCACACGTGAGGGGGTCCGTTGGAAGTCTCATATTGCTTGGGTATTAAAGAGATATGCCATTTATAAGGGTGAGGGAAAATCTCAACTCTTGAGTTAGCTTTTGGGTTGAGTTAGGCCCCCCATTTCTAACATGGTATCAAAGCCACTTTCTTGTGGCCTTCAACGTCCTTGCGTTTCCTCACATTCTGTCTGACAATCTCAGTGCTCAAGTCTACCGCCATTCAACGCCCAAAGCTCTTTGCCAATTCAACATCAAGTGCGTCACGTGTCAGTCAAATTCGGTGCGCCGATCTGATAACCGCCCAAGTGGACTCATTTTCTTTTTATGTCATTTTCTTTTTATGTTTTGGCCCTTGTTGGCGCTAGCCCATTGTTGGGTCTTTTTGAAGTTTAGCTCATTATCAACCCTATCCCATTGTCAACCCCGTTTGAATTTTGGCCCCGTCGTCGGCTTCTTTTGAAGTTTGGCTCATTGTCAACCTTGGCTCGTTGTTGGCCCCTTTTTTGGATTTTGACCCGTCGTCAGCCCGTTTTGAAGTTTGGCTCATTGTCAACCCTAGCCCGTTGTCAGCCCCTTTTGGAGTTTTGGCCCATTGTTGGCCTTTTTGAACTTGCATTCACCAAACCACTTGCCGCCGTCGCTGGCCGCCCCCCCAGCCTCTATCTCTTCCGGCAATCACCACCATCTACGGCTTGTTCCCGGCCTCCGCCACCACCATCATCAATGTTTATGATTTCAATGCCTTTAATTTATTATCTTTTCCAAACTCAAGCTTACACCTTAAGTATTTGAGGGGGGATGTTGGAATATTTTATATTTTCTAAATTAGGTTTATTAATATTTTCCCTAACACATTATTTCTATTTATGTTAGAATATTTGTATTCTCCGTTATTATATTTCTTTGTAAGGTTTATTTTCTTCCTTAATTAGTTTATGTCTACTTTAAGGTTTCTTGGTCACTACTCATTGTCTCTCTATAAATAGAAAGTTATAATATTGTTTTATATCTTGAATATACAAAATATAGCCTAAACGTCTCTCTCCGCTTCCGCTATCTTTTCTTTCCCTTTCTTATTTTATATTTTAATATATATTTCAACATTCACTATGCAATATGTTTACGAATTGAGCATACTTCTATTTCTTATTTCAATACAAAATATGTCATGAGCCTATTATATTGATCAAATGTTTATAAATGCTTCAATTCAATAATTGCATTGTATTGCCATGATAAACCGTGTAATGGGATAATGGACATGAGCTACTATTATACGAGCACGACCATATGGTCAAAGAGTTTTATTATTATTGCGTGGCTTTAAATCCAATGGTTTTTACTGGTGGTCGATACACCATGTATGGATGGGGGTTACAACTACGGCTTTTGTTAGTGATGTGAATCACCTAAAATTTAAATTTGATTGGGCCACTAATGACTGCAACAATATTCAAGGCATAGTATTGTACTACAAATCTTTCAAAGCAGCGCTAACCCTACAAAAAATGAGTTAAGAGGGCTTCGATAAACCATATGAGGGAAAGTTATAATTATTAAATATATATATGTATGATGCTTAACGTCTTTGCATTAAAATGATTGATTTGTAATTGGGATTATGTCTATCCTATTTTGAAAGAACCAATTTATATATTGGTATAATAACGAAGGCAAGACACACTGTTTTGTAAAATCCCATGACATTCTTGGATTACCAAAGTTGAGAAATGTGAAACGTTACTAAAGGCTCATTACGTAAACAAGTTCTATAATAATTTACTAGCTAAGTTGTGGACTTATGAAATTATTTTTTCACTTTGCTGATTTGCAGATTAGTAGGTTGTCAGGCTGTAGAGTGAGTATTTCGCCAGGATAAAGATTCCAATCAAATGGCTCTCATTTTTTGGTTTGTATAGATAGATAGTAGTTGTTAATGTTATAGTAATATTCATTTGGAAGCCCTAAGCATGTATTGATGATAAATGATGATGTATAGAGATATTTTAGTTTGTCTTAGTTTTTTATTATTTTTTATTTTTTATGTTTTCCACTATATTATACTCTGATAGATTAGTGTTTTCAAATAATTTCCAGTTAATTAGTATGAAGGTACTAGAGTAACATTCAAAGTTAAGTATTTTAATTATTCAATTAATTTTGGGGGTGTTACAATATTAGTTATCAAGTAATCATAGTCAATATTTATATTAAGTAACATTAATTAATTGGTTATATGTATATTAAGGACAATAATTACACCAAAAATTGTGTTTTATTTTGATATGATTCATAAAAGATTATATAACTTAACTCAAGGAAATAAAAGCCATTTTTTTTAGCTTTTATTCAGAATCATTAACCAATGCAGTTTTGATTGATTGAAGATATTACTAAAATAAAATGACTTTTCTTTGTACAAAAATTATGTATACTTTAACGCATTAACAATTCTCATTTGAATTTGAAAATTTCAACTTTTATTTTAAGGGAAAACAATTAATTCTCATTTATAGAAATCAACAGCAAAAGCTCTTACAGTCACAGGGAAAGCCCTGGAGTAACCGTAGCCTAAGCTATAAAGTCACATGCAGAAACCCAAATAACTCCACAAACAGAGAGAACTCGGAAAGCAAAATCAAACCCGAAGATATCCGCTACCCCATGACTAAAAGCAGGTTTAAAATCAATTCTGCTTGACAGGTTTAAATTCTTCTGAACCAAGCAGACGCCACTAGCTACATATAAAGCGTTTTTTTCACGACCCAAAGAGGTAAAACCTTTTGCTCATCCTCCTCGACTGGAAAGTCAGGATACACATTCATCCACGACACAACAGTCTGGACCATTCTTCCTCCTCGACTCGAAGGCCTAGATAACATACACATCCACGACACACAGGTCAAGACCAAAGGGGATCCAAACGAACCAGAGAGGATAGAGCATTATTACAAGCAATAATAGGAAATAAAACAAAACAGGGACAAAAATAGAGCTAAAAAACGGTACAAAGGAAATACAACTAAAAGGAAAACCAACACAGCGAGGCTACCGATTGTGCACACGCTGGAGACCGACACCGGTAGGGGACGAAGGAGGCTCGGCGTGGTGGGGACGCTAGATATGCCCAAAACCAATGAACAGAGGGTGGCGAAGCCAATCGCCAGCTAGCCGGAAAACCATCGCGGCAGGGGCGTTGTAGCACATCGCAGGGGGCACGAGGAAGATCCAGCAACAAACGGTGGGCGGCATAGCGGGTGAAGGAGATCGACGAAGAACAAAAAACGAGAAAATCGAAGGGAAAGTTTGGATGAAACCCCCCAAAATCAGCACCCACACCGAGCGGCAAGACAATCAAATCTACGAACGCAACACACGATAGGTCCCCGCCAGGGACAAAAACAGAACAAAAGGGAAGGGGCGGTGGGAAAGGGGAAGGGAGGAGGCAACCCGGGCCAAGGACATCAGGTAAATTGCTGGCTCCTGGAGCAAGAACATGCAAGGGGGAGGAGGGAGGCAGCAAGCGGCCAACCCTCCTCTCCTCACCGGGGGGGTGGGGCTTACCTGGGTGTAGCGCTAAGGAGAAAACGAGAGAACCCTAGAGCCCTTAATTTTTTTTGCAACCAAAGAAGACTTAATTTGAAAATCTTAATTAAGCAATTACTAAAAATAAATAAATTAAGGGTCAGCTTTTTGATGTATCTTATTATATGTATAAATATAGCACGTTGAAGATAACAATATAAAGATGAGAAATGTTACACTTCTTAAATTTTTTTCCAAAATTTGCTTCCCTAATAATGTGTTACAATTGTATGTAATATATTATTTTAGAAAATGTGTCACCATCTCATGAGATTATGACACATCATTTGGGAAGCAAATTTTGGAGAACAATTTTTGGAATAAAAGGACAACCACTTTGGTTTATATTTTTTATTTAATTTTTTTTATGAGAGATTATAATTTAGACTTCAAAAAATAATTATATAGTAAGTAAAGAACAATTGATTTTGAACAATAGATGTCTTTTAGATTTAATCATACCACATTACATTGAAAATTTTAGGACAAAATTCAGTTTACCCCCCTGAAATTTCAAGGGTTTTTCAATTTGAACCCCAAAGCTTCAAAATTGGCAGTTTACCCCTCTGAAGTTTCAAAAAGTTGCAATTTAAACCTCCTGTTAAGTTTTTCCGGCAAATTGGATGGAACCCTACCCACATGCGTCTCACGTGACCTATTAACCCATTTTTTCCAATTTTGCCCTCAGTCCTCAACCACACGTCGTAATTTTGAAAAGAAGCAACCAAGGCTTTTTTTTTTCTTTTTTTTTTGGAATAACCACCAAGGTGCTCCTGGACAGGATCTTCTTCGGCGCGTTGTCGAACAAACCAGCGTATGGATCCATCTCTTTGCCGTCCTCTCTTTCAACCGACAGCGATGAAGACGAACGCGTTTTTGAAGGTTGGGGAGTTTTGTTTTTTATGACAACAATGGATGTGGACGATTTCTGGGCTGTGCTCGAGAGCTACGGCGTGGATGTGTGGACGTTTATAGAGACGATGATATCGGTGGCGGCTGCAGACTACGGCACCGAGCTGAAGAGCTGGAGGGATGGGATCGTGGAGCGGTTGTACGCGGGGGCAACTTCGGCGTCGGCGATAGGGGAGCAGCCTCGATGCCGAAACTGCGACAATGTCGATGATCTGAGGGCCAATAATTGTCTTGACGTCAAGGCGCCGATGGAGAAAGGAGGGTCTCCAGGGATGTCGCTGTCGGTTGAAAGAGAGGACGGCAAGGAGATGGATCCATACGCTGGTTTGTTCGACAATGAGCCGAAGAAGATCCTGGAAATCCAAAAACTTAAAACGTGAAGGTGAGCATAAGCCGCTTCCAGACGTGGAGGAGAAGAAATGGGAACTAAAACACAAGAGCATGTTAGTCATGAACTTCCTCTGTTACACTCTGTTTATGGAAACTAGAATAGAGGAGGTGGCCAACTGGTTTGGATGTGCAACGACGTCATCATTTACAACTCACACACTTGTACCTGTACCATCATGTCTACAACTAATGAGAAGGCTGCAGAGCAACAACCTCCTCCTCTAACCCACCTCTTTTTCCTTTGCTTATCATCACTGCCCAACCCCACTAAACATGACCCGGAAAAGCATATACAGTTGGTTCTACCAACCATCTCCGATATCGTCTCCGAAAGCAAATCACTTATCAACCTCGCCTTCCCCATGGTCCTAACCGCCCTTATTCTCTACTCTCGCTCTATCCTCTCCATGCTTTTCCTCGGCCACCTCGGTGACCTCCAACTCGCTGCTGGCTCCTTCGCCATCGCTTTTGCCAATATTACCGGCTACTCCACCCTCTCCGGCCTTGCTCTAGGCATGGAGCCTCTCTGCTACCAAGCCTTTGGAGCAAATCATCCCCAGCTTCTCTATGTAACCCTTCACCGCACAGTGATTTTCCTCCTCCTTTCTTCGATACCCATTTCACTCATCTGGTTCAACATGTCCAAAATCCTGCTTTATCTATACCAAGACCCCAGTATCACCCACATGGGTCATTGCCGACCGACTGCCATCCATCATCAATGATCACGGTCACCTCCTCGACACTTTCTTGGGTCACCTCCTAGTAAAAAGAGTCCCAGGTACACCAGCCGAAGTAGTCGACGATCCCAGCCAATTTTTTCTTGTGTCGTTGACGGAATGTCTTCAAATGCAATTTAACGGTCCTAATCGCGAAATATGAGGGTGAGATTGAGAGAGAGCTGAAGTTCTCATCACGTGTAAAATTGCAAAACGGAATGTCTTCAGATGCAAAACGTCGTCATTTGGCTGCCAAGTTATCTGTAATTGAGGGCAAAATTGGAAGATAATTCGTTAATCAGTCACGTGAGACGCACGTGGGTAGGGTTCCATCCAATTTGTCGTAAAAACTTAACAGGAGGTTTAAATTGCAACTTTTTGAAACTTCAGGGGGATAAACTGCTAATTTTAAAACTTTGGGGTTCAAATTGAAAACCCCCTGAAACTTCAGTGAGTAAAGTGAATTTTGCCCAAAATTTTAAGAAATGGCTCATAATATGATGGCGGTCGGGCATATATACTTGCCCCCATTGTCTAGGGGCTCAAGACATTTCTCTTTCAAGGAAGCAACATAGATTTGAATTCCCCTAGGGGTAGGGTACTACGAAAGGAAGTTGATTATGGATTATCAATAAGCTGGGAATTGATTCTTCCATGGTTGATGCCTGAGCAGCTATAAATTCGTTGGCGGTTTGAGTTCTGATTTTCCTTATTGGGTTGGCGGATCGACCTAAACCCGACCCACAAGCCNACGTGGAGGAGAAGAAATGGGAACTAAAACACAAGAGCCTGTTAGTCATGAACTTCCTCTGTTACACTCTGTTTATGGAAACTAAAATAGAGGAGGTGGCCAACTGGTTTGGATGTGCAACGACGTCATCATTTACAACTCACACACTTGTACCTGTACCACCATGTCTGCAACTAATGAGAAGGCTGCAGAGCAACAACCTCCTCCTCTAACCACCTCTTTTTCCTTTGCTTATCATCACTGCCCAACCCCACTAAACATGACCCGGAAAAGCATATACAGTTGGTTCTACCAACCATCTCCGATATCGTCTCCGAAAGCAAATCACTCATCAACCTCGCCTTCCCCATGGTCCTAACCGCCCTTATTCTCTACTCTTGCTCTATCCTCTCCATGCTTTTCCTCGGCCACCTCGGTGACCTTCAACTCGCCGCTGGCTCCTTCGCCATCGCTTTTGCCAATATTACCGGCTACTCCACCCTCTCTGGCCTTGCTCTAGGCATGGAGCCTCTCTGCTACCAAGCCTTCGGAGCAAATCATCCCAAGCTTCTTTATGTAACCCTTCACCACACAGTGATTTTCCTCCTCCTTTCTTCGATACCCATTTCACTCCTCTGGTTCAACATGTCCAAAATCCTGCTTTATCTATACCAAGACCCCAGTATCACCCACATGGGTCACTGCCGACCGACTGCCATCCATCATCAATGATCACGGTCACCTCCTCAACACTTTCTTGGGTCATCTCCTAGTAAAAAGCATCCCAGGTACACTAGTCGAAGTAGTCGAAGATCCCAGCCAATTTTTTCTTGTGTCGTTGACGGAATGTCTTCAAATGCAATTTAACGGTCCTAATCGCGAAATATGAGGGTGAGATTGAGAGAGAGCTGAAGTTCTCATCACGTGTAAAATTGCAAAACGGAATGTCTTCAGATGCAAAACGTCGTCATTTGGCTGCAAAGTTATCTGTAATTGAGGGCAAAATTGGAAGATAATTCATTAATCAGTCACGTGAGACGCACGTGGGTAGGGTTCCGTCCAATTTGCCGGAAAAACTTAACATGAGGTTTAAATTGCAACTTTTTGAAACTTCAGGGGGATAAACTGCTAATTTTAAAACTTTGGGGTTCAAATTGAAAACCCCCTGAAACTTCAGGGAGTAAAGTAAATTTTGCCCAAAATTTTAAGAAATGGCTCATAATATGATGGCGGTCGGGCATATATACTTGCCCCCATTGTCTAGGGGCTCAAGACATTTCTCTTTCAAGGAAGCAACATAGATTTGAATTCCCCTAGGGGTAGGGTACTACGAAAGGAAGTTGATTATGGATTATCAATAAGCTGGGAATTGATTCTTCCATGGTTGATGCCTGAGCAGCTATAAATTCGTTGGCGGTTTGAGTTCTGATTTTCCTTATTGGGTTGGCGGATCGACCTAAACCCGACCCACAAGCCCTATTGTTGTTGTTATTCTTACTTTAAGTCATTTATTGAATTGTTTTAAATCTAGAGATTATTGTTGTAGTCAGGGGTAATTATTATGATGTCTTTTTTTGGTTTTGGGGCATGCCACTTAGTCTTTAGCCCATATAAGGACCAACCCCAAAACATAGTATTCCAAATTCCACCCATGACCCATAGAAGTAGCTCTAGGGCTGAGACCACATACGAGGCAGGGTCATGATGAATATTTGCAGTAATGCACATGTTCTGTCTCCACTCTCCCAAGCTTTTAAGGTTAGAGCAAGAAATAAGGGAGTGTGGTACAGAGCTTCAGAGGGCATTGCAGGTGTTATCTAAGACAGGATATATATGATGGAAGACAAAACTAAAAGAAGCACAATTAGATTGCCTATTCCCTTTGAGTGGACAAGAGGACCGCAATGATAATTATGCCATCAGAATCATATCTCCTCTATGAAACCATAATTTTTTTTTATGTTTAATTATGGTCTTAGAATTGAGTGCACTGACTAAGAAAACTGCGCTAATTATATTGAGACATAAGATAGTCCAAATGAGTTATAATTATAGTATAGTTATGGTGGTAAAGAGAGAAGGATTTGGTTGCGAGAATGACAGAATGAAAGGGGACAGAAAGATGAGAGCTTGGATAAAAAGGAGAGGCTTGAGAATAATGTCATGATGTGAAGGAGGTGGGAGCATGTGATGCAAAGCTCCACATGGGTTAAAAAGCTCTGGCGAAAAAAGGTCCCTGTGAGAAGAGGTGTTGAAGATAGAATAAACAATAAAGAAAAGCACTAGCTAGCAGCCTCTCTCTCTGAAAAAGGAACACTTCATTGCTTTTTTAAAAAAATGAATTTGTCCAAATGATGTGCTTGTCCTCATGCTCATATGCCCTAATGAGAGTTCTTCTGTTCGATTACAGTAAGTTTTTCTATGGCCGAAAGCTGGTTATAACCCTCCTTTAATTTTTTTTTTTTTTTTTTTTTAACCTTTAATACGACTAATAAGTACCATAATGGGTCTTTGAGAAACTTGTTCAAGTTCCGTGCCACGGAGGACTTTTTCTCAAACATTGGATCATTTCCATAATCTTAGCATTTTTTTAGTAATCAAAATCTCAAAGAGATGCCCTTTGCATGCAGTCAATATATCAATCATTATTTGTAGAAAATAACAAATGAACATTATTCATCAGATCCCTTCGCAAAGACAGAAACTCAAACAAAAAAAAATATTGACAAAACTAGCTACATTGCCGGTCGAAGAAACTTGTATGGGACTCGACAATTTACGTGGGACCCTATCCGTAGTTGCTTGGTCTTCATCCAAGCTAACGGTCCGATCATGAAAGATCCAGTGGAGGCAGGAGTTAGGTGTGAAAGGGGAGCTCTGGGTCTTGGGCGCAGCAGCTCTTCCTTCTGATGAAATGAGTTGTATATATGAGAACCAGTTTGCTTAGCTTGCAGTCTACCACAAGAAAAAAAGGGTCTCTGAGCAAAAGATCAGTGGTTTGTTTTTTACGAAAATCAATAAAAAAAAGAAAAGAAATAACTTTCAATCACTTTTGTCCCAGTTTATTTTTGATTGTCTGTCTATGAGAAAATTATTGGGTATTTGATTCTTGGGTGCCTGGAAAAAAATAATAATAATTAAAAACAAAAATAATATATTTCGATTGGGGTCTATATGCATACCTTGGCATCTGATAGCAAGGGTGGATCCAGGGGGGCGAGTGGGGGCATATGCCCTCACACAACTCTCCAAAATCGCCCCTTCTTATCCTTTTTATTTTTATTTTTTATTATGATTATATTTCCTTCGCCATGACTATGTCACATTTATCATGTTTTAGCCATATATTATGCCCCTTAATAAAATGAAATTTGAAAAAAAATTTAAAACTAAGTGTTTCAGACGAATGAAAGAAAGAAGACGATAAATAGTACTTTAAAGTCTAAATGGTACGTTTTCTTTTGTGGCCATGTGAGAATATTGATTGGGATTTGGGGACAGGCTGGAGCCCAGGAGCTAGACAATCAAGACAAAAATAAATAAATAACAAAAACTAAAAGAAACTTTGAAAATATGCCTAAATGGGAGTCAGCGTGCTGCAAGACTACCACAAATGTTAAAATAAATAAATAAATAAAGAATGTAAGTAAATGGGGTACAGTTGTAGTGTAAGTTAAAAAAAAAGGAAGATCAATGAATATTGTTATTGTAAAAAAATGAATATTGAGAGAGCAATTTCAGCAATAAATATTGTTAAAAATCGTTTACGTAACCGAATGAGAGATTAATGGATGAATAATTGTTTAATTATGTACATTAAAAAAGACATATTCAAGACTATCAGTAATTAAGAAATCATGCAACGATTCCAAGGTATGAAGACTTGTCGAGGACAATTGAATTAGCACTAGCCGCTAGTTGTGACGAAACAAATTGTAAGTTTTATTTATATGTTTTAAAATATAATTAAAAATTTTGTTGAATTATTCATTTGTTCGGTTTGTTATATTTTTGTTCAACTTTATTTTTGTATTTATTCAAAAAATACAGTAAAGCAAAAAATGAGACAAAAAAATTATTTTTTATATGTAATCAATTTTATTATTTTACTAATTTAAAAAAATGCCCCCACGGATGAAAAATCATGCGCCACTGTCTGATAGGACACACTTGTCTTCAGTTTTCCCCCATTTTTGGGGGAGTGATCCATAGTCTTCGCTCGTTAATGGTATTGTGATTATATCCAGACATTTAGCTAGCTGTGACCCACTTTAAAAAGTTTGGCACGCTTCATGATATATGGTGGAGTCGTCTATTTGCCAGTGGGGCAATGTTATGTTCCTAATTTGTATCCACACAAAGACTTACAAATTTGATACCAATTTCATATGAAATTAGAAATTTCGGGTGGAAGAAATTGACCCGTTTAATTAAATGAGGGTTATTATTGACTTATATAATCTTATACTTATATCTCGATATGACTCAAACCCAACAATACGCAAAATTAAAGATGACAATTTTTGACGCGATTTACAAATTTCATGTGAACATGATACAAAATTAGTAGGTTAGAGTTGAAATCCAAATCAAAATGATTGCCTGTGATATGATCCCCATTAGGGGTGAATAAACTTGGTGTGGTCCTGTGATTTGGACCTAAGAGATAAAAGATGCAGTTGCAGCAGGAAAGCGAGCAGGCTTGAAGTGGAAGGCTCCAACGATAAACTAATTAGGCAAATGCGTAAAACTAATTAAGCTTCGTAACAAAACCAAGTGATTGATGGCCCTGGTTTATCTACCTTGATCACTTCTTTGAATCCTCTTAATTAATGATCCAACAACTCAACAACCAGCAGCAAATAATACAGTTCTACTTAATTTCTTTACTTATACTGGCTGGCTATAGCCGTCGGCTAGTACTCCCACCGCCACACCACCATGTGCTACTAAAACGCATACGGATCGATGAGTACGGCGTTAATGGTGATCACCAAAACAGTTGCATACCGAGAAACATTAGATGTATTTATTTTTTCTAAATATTTATCAAGAAAAATTTACTGAAAATCTCCAAACTTTCATCCGTTTTGAAATATCTCCTTAAACTTCAAAAACTCTCAATTTAATCTCTTCAACTTTCAATTGCTCTCAATTTGTACTAATCCGTCAATTTTAGCTGTTAATTTTTTTTTAAAAATAAAAAAACTAAAATATCCCTGATTTTTATTTTTTAAAAATAAAAAAATATTTTGAAAGTTAGAATTTTATATAAAAGTCAAAGGTATAAACGTCGTGTAATGTTTAAAATCTTAAAGATTGATCTAAATTGAGAGCAATTAAAACTTTATGAGATTAAATTGAGAGTTTTTAAAATTTAAGAAAAATATTTCAAAACGAATAAAAATTCCAGGTCTTCAGTAAAATTTTTCATATTTATTAATATATTTCCCAAAAACGTATAGTCAATGAAAGATGTTGTTGGGTCCTGAGGTGTTTCCGACGAAAAGACGGTGGAAAAAAAAAATACGAAGACTGGGCAGAAGTAGAACCAAGTGTAAAAGGTGGGCCAGAGGAGGAGGAACAGGGAGCCCAGAGAGAGGTGTGGGGTCCACTGGGATGTAGACAGTAAAAGGCCATGTGATGAGAGGAGACCACCAGCTGGCTGTGTCCACTGTGTGGGTCTCTCTTCCCGATCCCTCGCTTTACTTCTCTTCCCCTACGGCCACCACCACCACCACCTCTTCTTTCTTTTGCCCTTTTTACTTTCCAACAACGCCAGTTAGGACTTAGTAGGATAGGCGCCCCCATTTTTCCTTCCCAAACTACCTCACCATCTATCTCCACGCTAATTTCTTAATCCAAAAGTCTTCTATAACTTGTTGATTAAATTAAATTAAATTAAAAAAAGAAAAAAGATTTGTTTAAAATATATAGGCCATGAACAAGCACAAAATTTGTGGTCACGTGGATGATTCTATGATTCTGTTGATTACGCGTCACGTGGCTAGTGTGCTGTGATTGGTATTCAGTCTTGGCAACAAGCAACGTGAAAGCTGGATTTAATTATACACGTATTTTACTAGTAATTCTGGAGAATTAAGAATAGGGAGGGGGGGGAGGAGAGGGGTAAGATGGTAAAAGCGGCGGGAAGGGAGGGACTAGTCCTTGATGCGGGGAAGGTGAGAGCCGTTGAGAAAGGAGAAGTGGGGGCATATTGGGAAGGAGTGCCATAAAAGTTTCACAAACGCAACCGTCCGGGCTGGTGGTGTGATGTAGTGAAGCTTAAGGCAAAATGATAGTGGTTGTTGCTGTCGTTGCAGTTACCTGCTACTACTTCTATACACACCCAAGCCGCTAATTCCCCAACTACCCCTCCCTTGCTTTCTCTCTAGCATTGTCTGAGCTTCTCTATCTCTTTCTTTGTCTGCTCCTCTGGTTGCTCTATCGCTTTCTAGTCATAGGAATTCTTGGGCAATGAGAACGTGTTTCCACGGGAATTGATCTTTCCGGGACTGCAGCTTATCACTCTCTCTCTATTTCTGAATTTATTTATTTTTTTTTCTCAAGGATTGTTCGCTCTCTTTCTCGAGCTAGCTGCTTCCTATGGAAGCCGGGGAAGATTGCTGTGTGAAAGTAGCGGTTCACATCCGACCGCTCATCGGCGATGAGCGGCTCCAAGGGTGTAAAGACTGCGTCACTGTCGTCCCCGGGAAGCCTCAGGTATAGACTAGACTCACACACAACACACACTCTCTCTCTCTCTCTCTCTCACTCACATTCAACCACTCAATGTGATAATTCTCAGTTCCACCAATTCTCGCTCTGGTCGGTTTTACTTTTGGTTTTGGTCACTCCGGTGATGATGGAGTGTGTATACTTTTGTTTGTCCTTTTTCAGCAGAAAATTTTAGACTAATCTTGGGAGATCTGGATCCGTATATGGTTGGTTACCCATTATTGAGGGCATAGTTGTTCTTTTCCTTGCGTTTGAGTCACTGGATTGTGCTGTCTAATCTGATTGTGGATCGGAGTCGTGTATGTAGTCGGTTAAATTTTCTGAAATTTTGTACTGACTTCATGTTCTTGGTCCACTTTGGGAAATCAACGGGCAACCTTTTTTATTTCTTACAGTGGCCTAGAGTTTATCGGGTATTAAGGTTTTATCAGCCAACGGATTTCTGGTCAGATAAAAAATGTGTAACACGAGTAAAGGAAAGCGATTCTTTGATTGCATAGGGGGCTATCTGGATTTATACCCTGCTTGCTATGTCAGTTTTGACTTTTATGTTTGTCGATTAATATTTCCTAATTTGGATTAAAATTTACAATCTTTTGTTCTTCTGCTAACTTCTAGCATAAGACCAGGTCAAAGCTTCTGCTGCCTTTGCAAATTATATACTGTAAATATCTCCATTAATTGTCCCCTTTTTCTTAATTTTTAATTTCACCAGCCAAAACCTTCTCTATCCGACCTTGTTTCGTGCTCCTTGTTGCACTTTCTATACCCAAGTTCAAGTTGACATACATTTTTTTCTTTGATAAATATTGGGTATCTACTGGGTTGGTCGGTTGAATGAACAAAAGAGTTGTAGTGGTTGTTAGATGAAAATTGCATCAAAGTTTGCTAATATTCGGGATAAGAATTTAAGCTTGTTAAAAGGAAAAAAACAAGATAATTACTAATTACTTGGATTTTTTGTACTGTGTATCTCCTACATGACTACCTGAGAAATACACAGCTAATTTAGGATTTCTTTCCCTCCATGTATGGTAACGTTGCATTTTAACTTATTTTCTTAAATTTATTGTTGAGTGGGATTACATGCTGGGTGCGACTTTGGTGCAGGTGCAAATTGGCCTACATTCCTTCACCTTTGATCATGTCTACGGAAGCACTGGTTCTCCCTCATCTGTCATGTTTGAAGAATGTGTTGCTTCACTTGTTGACGGTCTGTTCCAAGGATATAATGCTACAGTTCTCGCTTACGGTCAGGTAATGCTTTACTGCTCATGCAATGGTTACATGCTTTTCCGTTTACTTTTCCTTAGGGTGGAGATTTTCAATCTGTTGCAGACAGGTTCTGGTAAAACATATACGATGGGCACTGGCTTCAGAGATGGTTGCCAAACAGGAATAATCCCTCAAGTTATGAATGTTCTGTTCAGCAAGATGGAAACTCTGAAGGGTCAAACCGAATTCCAATTGCATGTTTCCTTTATTGAGGTCTGTTGATGGAACTTGTTCCTTGCTTGTTTTAAATGATTTGAAATGCCATCAGTTATGGATATTTAAATTAAAAGATTGTGTTCACTACAAACTGGAGTCACGTGTTATATTTCTGTCTTCTAGAAAAGAATTATTTTCTCAAGGGTTAGGATGCATCAATCACATCACAAAGAGCAAGAAATTAGATGAATTTTTCATCTTGGCTGTAGATGTATTTGTCAACCATTTATATTTATACTATAAACTTATATAATATGTGACTAGCAGAGTAAATTATTTCAGATTATTAAGCATAGTTTATGTAATGCCCCCTTTTTAATTATTTACGTTGGACTAGGTCTCTTCCATTATTTTTTATTGACTTACATCTTGTAGTGCAACATTACTGTACCAAGCAGCAAAATCTTGGTATTGGTTTAACTAATTGCTGTGAAATGGTTTGTCCTATTTCTGAATGTAACTTCAATCTTTATCGATTTGGATTTCCCTGTGGATTTATGTAATACTGCGGTCCTTGTCTGTGAAGTTTCTTCATACTTGCTAGTGCCTATGCTATGCATTTGAAGCAATTCTGCCTTTCTAGAGCATCTATCTAACCAAAAGATTTCAATGTGAAAAGATTCTGAAAGAAGAAGTACGAGATTTGCTGGATACCGCTACTTTGAACAAAACAGAGACTGCAAATGGGCATGCAGGGAAAGTTCCTAGTCCTGGGAAACCACCCATACAAATTCGTGAAACATCAAATGGTGTAATTACATTGGCAGGTTCCACTGAAGTCAGTGTAAGTACGCTTAAGGAAATGGCTGCTTGCCTGGAACAAGGATCATTGAGTAGGGCAACTGGGAGTACAAATATGAACAACCAGTCAAGGTTACATGTGCATTTCACCTTTCTTTCTAAATTATACTGTGTGAATATTTATGTGCTTTCATTTGTTCTAACAGGAGAATATCTTCGATTTGTATATATTCCTTTTTTTTTCTTTTTTTTTTTTTGAAAGTGATTTTGTATATATTCCTGGCATATAGGGAATGAGCTCTCTTTTTCAGATTTTATTGATCAAACCTGGAAGATTACATTATGCATATTGTGATCTTATGATGGGTGCAATAGGGGGAAAAGTTGGAATAGATTTCGAAGATAAAATTAAATGTTTGGCAAGGCTTATTTCATGAGTTACAATTGTTTTGAAAAAAATAAAAAAGGTTGACCTTGCGTGTTTATCCATAAAACCCCATTACATGTCAAATTTTTGGGACACTCTAATATAATAAAATATTTTTCACATTGCAAAATATAGTTCAAGATATAAAATGCTTAGTTCACTCAATGATGCCTTACTTAAAATACTTAAGAATTCAGGTTTATTATACAAACATCGGAACGATATCTAGTATCTTAATTCCCTCTTATATTTTACCTTTTTGACCAGCTATCTAATATCTTAATTCTGTCTACCAACCTTGCTTTTGTAACCGTTGGAGTAAAATGAGTTCTTATTGTCCAGTCTAGCAGTCTATTGGCTTTAGTGACATTCTTCCGTTTTTTGTTTTACTTTATAGTCGTTCTCATGCCATCTTCACCATCACATTAGAGCAAATGCGCAAGCTCAGTCCAGTTGTTCCTAGTGATAGCAGTCTTAATGAGTCTATGAATGAAGAATATCTATGTGCCAAGTTGCATTTAGTAGATCTTGCTGGATCAGAGCGAGCTAAAAGAACAGGTTCTGATGGTCTGCGTTTTAAGGAAGGTAGGTGGCAATATGCATGACATGTTGTATCTATATGTCATTTCTGGTCTTAACAAAATCACATGAACACTTTTAACTTTTAAACAGGCGTTCACATTAACAAGGGCCTTCTTGCACTTGGTAATGTGATCAGTGCACTTGGAGATGAGAAAAAGCGCAAAGAAGGTGTTCACGTTCCTTACAGAGACAGTAAACTTACTCGGCTTTTGCAGGTTTGATATATTTGAATATGTAACTCTCATGCTGTAAAGGCTAAATTGTCCTTCTTTGTTATAATTAAGGAGGTTAAAGATGTGAAGAATTGGATTCTGATGAGAAATTCTTTTGCCAAACGGACGTCATAGCTATTCCTTACTCTGCTTTCCAGTCTGTAGTTTTGATGATAGCCATGGAAATGAGATCCATTTATCATCAATGTGGACCCATTACTCATCCAAAAAAAAATGTGGATTACCTTATGGACAAAAATGTACGAAATATAGCTCATTGGATCCTTAGAAGTTTTTCTTTTTCTCAAAGCCAAATCAAGTCTTACTATTAAACAATCCTCAACTAAGTGTTGTCCAGTATCTAGTCATCTGGAACTTACTCAGCAGCAGTATTTGACATTTTTACTTAGATTATCCATGGTCATTACTAAAAATGAACATGATGGAATCTAATAAGAAGTGTATTCAAGGCCAGAAAACCTTCCTTCTTCTTGTTCTTTTTATATTTTAATTTCATATACATTCTTTGTTATTTCTTTATATTTTATGTTTAAACTAAAATAATGCATTTTGGCAGGATTCACTTGGTGGTAACAGCAGAACTGTTATGATAGGTAAGTTACTTATCTTTATCAATTTGATTTGCTGATGGGCAGCACCCTATGTTGCTTTTGGCAATGGGTTGACCAGACTTTTGTATTCTCTTTCATAGGAGACACCTGAATTGGATTTTATTTTATGTGTACATGGAAGTCATATGAAAAATATGTGTATGCGAGGCCTATTATATTGTAAGCATGATAAGAAACCTCATTTTTCTCTTTGTTTCTTATGAAAGTTTCCCCTCAATAAAATCTGTCTATTGGTGCAATAATTGGTCTACATTGCAATTCAGTTCATTATCTCAACTTTGTCTCATCTTGTTCCCAAAAGGTGTTACCTCCAAAGTCTCACAGACATGATCATATTGCTAAGAAGCTAGAAATGAAGATGTATGGTTGACATTGTCTGTCATTGCTCATGCCAAACGGTCAATAATACATACACTCAATAATCTAGATTGTGCATTCTGGCATCACCATTGTTTCCATAAAATTATTTTCAACATATTTTAAACGGTTTGCAGGTTTTCAGAAACTTGAATACGATACTACAATAATAACTACTATCTGTATGCTGTATTTATGTGTTTCCTTGTTTCTTGTATCTCCTATATTTTCCTTCTCTTTTCTTCCTAGCATTGTCTGTGGGTTGCTTACTCTTACCTGTGGTTGCAACTTTGTCACATTTTCCTCATATCTCATTCTTTTCCAGCCTGCATTAGTCCTGCGGATATCAATGCTGAAGAAACCCTTAACACTCTAAAGTATGCAAATCGTGCTCGCAACATCCAAAATAAGCCTGTTGTAAGTCTCTCAGATTGACCCTTATTATAAATATTTGTTGCCATTGTGAAAGTTCCATGTATATAGCTTCTTTGTTATATCCTTGAACAGGTCAATAGAGATCCCATGTCCAATGAGATGCTAAAAATGCGTCAACAACTAGAGTATTTGCAGGCTGAGCTTTGTGCTCGCACAGGAGGATCTTCATCTGATGAAGTACAGGTATTAGGCAACTTATACTCTCATTAAATGTTGACTAGTACAATAAATTGACCATGTTTTTCAAATACATTATTGAAGATACTTGAGTCGTCAATGAAAATTAATAAAACTAATATGCAGGTTGTTAGGAAATATGTCACTTTGGCTTGTTTCAACTTATATCTCTAAATGTTTCTTGATTGCTAGAATCAACTTAACTTTTCTTTCTTCGCTCTTTTGTTGAAGATAATGTTTTTTATTATTTAAATAATTTATCTAATTGGACTAATTGTATAGGTTCTCAAGGAAAGGATTGCTTGGCTTGAAGCTGCTAATGAGGATCTTTGTCGGGAACTTCATGAATACCGCAGCAGATGCACTGGTGCTGAACAATATGAAACAGATAGTCAAGTATGTGCAAGATACTCCTATTGATATTCTTTTGTGACTTCTAGTCATCTACTATCATTTATGTCCACAGTATGTGACTGATTATATTATCTTGTGTTTTCTTAGAAATTTTACACTGTGCCTTATATTTTGGTAATGTAAAATTGTTACCAAAAGACTAGGCTCAATATTATCAGCTGGATACATATGTGAACCTAAAACTTTATCTTCCAGGATGGTAGTATTTGCCCTGTAAAAAGTGATGGCCTTAAAAGGGGCTTGCATAGCATGGAGTCATCTGATTATCAAATGGGTGAAACAATAACAGGTATGACTCTTTTCTTGTTTGGGACTTGCTCAAATTAAGTTTAAGCTTCATCTCCAGTTTGCGGTATTTGTCTTAAAGTTTTCCCAGTTGGGACCATTTCATCAAGGCTACAATGCCAAATTTATTAGGTGATTCAAGGGAAATTGATGAAGAAGTAGCAAAGGAGTGGGAGCACACCCTTCTGCAAAATACTATGGACAAAGAGCTAAATGAATTAAATAAGCGTTTAGAAGAGAAAGAGGTATGCATGTTTGCTTCATCAAAGCACTTTGTTACAGCATTCTACTGCTATCTGATTCTTCTAAATGTAATTTATCTTTACTGGATAAGTGTAAAAGCCAGGAAAAATTATGATTGTAGTATTGATTACTTATTTTTACTGGAATATTATTCTAAAAGGGAATATTATAAGAAATATGGCAGTTTCTGGTTATATAATAGACATAGAAAAATCCAAATCTGGAAGTATTTTATTGGTGCAGTTGAGCATTCATGAAATTTACTTCCTTTATATATTGATTGGCATTAGTTTTTTTTGTTAGAGCAGGTGTGTGTGTTATCAACCCACACAAAATATTATTATTATTACTATTATTAGTCTTATTGTTATTGTTGTTGATGTTTTTGTAATTATTATGATTATCTGTTTAAGAATCTCTGTCCATATTGCTTAATTTAAACATTCACATGGAACATATTACATGAGATGTTCATATAATATTTTTTCTATGTTTGGTTTGTACGTCTGTGCAGTCAGAGATGAAACGCTTTGGAGACTTTGACACTGTGGCACTCAAGCAACACTTTGGAAAGAAAATCGTGGAACTGGAGGATGAGAAAAAAGCAGTGCAGGTTAATAGAGCTTTTGAAATTTGCATGGTTTTATTGAGGAAACCAATATTTACTTTACTTGTTCACCTGTATTATTATTGCAGCAAGAGAGGGATCGTTTGTTTGCTGAAGTTGAAAACCTTGCTGCTAGTTCTGATGGACAAACACAGAAGTTGCAAGATATCCATGCCCAGAAATTGAAAACACTTGAGGCTCAGGTGAAGATCTTCTCATTTTTCTTTTTTCTTTTTAATTTGTTCAAATGGCAGTTCTTTTAGAAGGTACTCCTCAACTCGTCACAACTAAAATGATATACATGTTTTACAAATATAAACAACAGATTTTGGATCTTAAGAAGAAACAGGAGAGCCAGGTTCAGCTTTTAAAGCAAAAGCAAAAAAGTGACGAAGCAGCAAAGCGATTGCAAGAAGAAATTCAATTTATAAAGGCACAAAAGGTTGAATCTCATTTAGGTTTTGATTATCTTTACATTCTTTGTCCTTTTATGTTTACTCTAAGTTCTACTTTTTGGCCTTTTAGGTTCAATTGCAACATAAGATAAAACAAGAGGCTGAACAATTCCGGCAGTGGAAGGCCTCTCGAGAGAAGGAGCTACTGCAGGTAACGTTCTCCCTTCCTTCTTTGTTTTGTTTTTTTTTTTTTGCATTTAACATTTTTAATAATGCTAGTCCACCAACTCTTACATTCTTACCAGAAATTCTTTTGAGGCTAGAGGTGTGGTCTATGTAGCTTTCATGTTGCTTTTAAGGAAGTAAATTTTCAAGTTGTGTTAGTTGAGCTCCTTTGTGACAGAACTTGCAATTTCCTTTGGGCCAAATGCCACATCCACCCCCAAAAAAATGGGGTCGTGGGCAAGGTCATAGGCTTACATCCCATGGAATATGAGTCGCTTGCAAATTTCAAAAAGAAAAAAGAAAAAAGACCCTTATGATAGAATAGCACCTTATTTGAATTTCGCAATAATGCGAGCTTCTTCATGACATTTTTTTCCTGTACAAAGTTACAAGCTTCTACCGAGTATGCCTTCATATTTAAATTAACTGTAAATCTTACTTGGATTGATAATGTTATATTATCATTTACATATTCTTATTATACATTTGCAAAATCAGTTACGAAAGGAGGGAAGGAGAAATGAATATGAAAGGCATAAACTTCAAGCTTTGAATCAGCGCCAGAAAATGGTAAGTAATTCTCTGTTGCTGGTTTGTTTAGTTATTTAATCATGCCTCTCTAACACAAAATCCTATTTAATATTTTATATGCTGCTTCCATAAATTGTGTTTTTATGGATGTCGAGTAGTTCCACTAGTCACCAGGATCTGGAATAAATGCCTCTCCTTCATTATTGAGAACACACCTCAGATGTTGCAATCAAAGAAGGAACGCTTACCTTTGAAGAGTTGAGAGAGAGAAGAAAGTGTTAGAGAAACTGTAGGCATTGAAGGGTTTGAACTCTATTAGAGGATATGCTTTTAGATACATGACCTTTTGACTTTAGAGTTTATTTTTTCAGATTTATGAGAAATGATAAAACAAGGAGAAACAACAAAGTTGCTATGACTCCAAATTCTAAAGTCTTCTAATGTTAGAGACTGTAGGAATTAAATGTTTTGATCTGTATTGGTCATCGGTTAGAGGATATGCTTTAGATATGTTACCTTCTGACTTTTATTGTTTTTAGATTTATAAGCAATGTATGCGCTAAAACAACTAGGAGGAACAACAGAACCTGTTATGATTCTGAATTCTTAGGTCTTCTAGTGATGAGCTTAATACTTAAGGAAAAAGGAAAATGTAAAACGAAACTGACGAGCAGTTTTGCTATTCCATGCCTGTAACATACTTGTAAGTAACAAAGTTAATTGCTTCCATTTATTGATACTTTTTCTATTTTTGGTAAGGGTTGGTAGAAACCCTTTTTTCTTTGTTTGTTTGTTTTCTGATGTCTGTGTTCTTGTTTAGGTTCTTCAAAGAAAGACAGAAGAAGCTGCAATGGCCACCAAGAGGCTAAAAGAATTACTAGAAGCTCGAAAGTCTTCTGCTCGTGACAGCTCAGGTATTTTTTGTTTAGTTGATGAAAAATTATATCTCTATATGGAAGCCCCTTGTTTTCTACTAATGTGTGACTTCTCTATGAAACATTAAACTGTCAACTTTACCCTTCATAGATAGTATGCATTCAATAGAGTAATGCCTTGAACAAAAGGGTCATCCATTATAGAAAAATGTGGGGTATCTCCTCCCTTTTATTCTCCAATTTTCTAATTGTGTGTCTTCTTCCAGTTATTGCCAATGGAAATGGAAATGGAAATGGAACAAATGGGCAGGTAATGATGTTTATTTCTTCTTCTTGGGATATGTATTTGATTGTATCCTATGATTACAAATTCATCCTAACATAAGTTGCATCTTTAGAGCAATGAGAAAGCCTTGCAACGTTGGCTTGATCATGAGCTAGAAGTCATGGTGAATGTGCATGAAGTTCGTTATGAGTATGAGAAGCAAAGTCAAGTGTATGTATAATATATATTTTCGTTTGATAATATCAGTCATGTGTAGCAATACTCTATTTACTAGTTGTACTGCAATCTCCAGGCGAGCTGCACTGGCAGAAGAGTTAGCCATGCTAAGGCAAGTGGATGAGTTTGCTTCAAAAGGCCTTAGTCCTCCAAGAGGAAAGAATGGATTTGCTAGGTAAATTTTGTGCAATGAATTAGTTTAGTTACTCTTGACTTTTATTCTCAATAGCCTAGGATTTAATAGACAAGATAGCATGGTAGAACTGAAGATTTTACTACTTACTCTTTCTTGTTCAGAGCATCCTCCATGTCACCAAATGCGAGAATGGCCAGAATATCTTCACTTGAGAGCATGCTTAGTATGTCCTCAAATTCGCTTGTAGCTATGGCCTCGCAACTTTCAGAGGCAGAAGAGCGGGAGCGTGCCTTCACTAACCGTGGACGTTGGAACCAGCTGCGCTCAATGGGAGATGCAAAGAACCTCCTTCAATACATGTTCATTTCTCTTGCAGATGATAGGTGCTTTCTTTGACCTAGCAATATTTTTAATAACTTCAAGTAACACGATGTAAAGTTGGCCAACTTGTTTGATCCTGTCAACTTATCATTAATATGCTCATTCTAATTTCACAATGATTCTAAGCAATATCAGTATTTCCTTTTTCAATAATGGTAGCTAAGCATAATGTTGCTTTCCTTATCGAAATTTTAAATTTTAGGTTCCATGTTTTCTACAGGTGCCAATTATGGGAGAAGGATATGGAAATCAAGGAAATGAAAGAGCAACTTACAGAACTGGTAGGACTATTGCGGCAGAGTGAGACTAGAAGAAAGGAAGTTGAGAAGGAGCTAAAATTGAGAGAGCAAGCTGTTGCAATTGCACTGGCTACATCAGCTTCGGTGAGATTATGACATTGTGTCTGTGTCTTCTTTTATGCACTGATATAATGACTTTTACAGCCTAATTATAGCTAAAAACTAAAATTTATGTATCCGATTTTAGACTACCTTAACTATAAGATTGAATTTTAATATTGATAACATCATAAATTGGTCAAGTAATCTTGAAGGAGGTTGATCAAGTGACTTTTAAGCAGCCATTGGAGTTGCAAATTTACCTTTAATAGTAATGCATTAAACTTGTAGAGGTATGTAGGCCTACGGGATTCTTTCTACAACTTTATGAACCTATTGTTGGTGTTATGGTTTCCTTAACCTATGTTTCAAGGGTGTGAAATACACTTTTTTACTATTAACTTTGTTGTTGTAATCATTTTTATTGAAGCTCTTTGGGCTGGCCATGAACAGGTTAACTCACAGAATTCATTGAAACACTTCTCTGATGACATGAGTGGTCCCTTATCTCCAATGTCTGTGCCAGCACAGAAACAGCTCAAATATACACCAGGCATTGCTAATGGTTCCGTCAGAGAATCGGTGGCATTTAGAGATCAGACACGAAAGGTTAATCTTCTGATCCTTCAATTGTTCATTTGCAATCTGCTTTCCTCTTTGGCTAAGAAAGTTGGATTTGTTGTTGGAGCAGATGGTACCATTAGGGCAGTTATCAATGAAAAAGTTGGCAGTTGTGGGACATGCTGGGAAGCTCTGGAAGTGGAAGAGAAGTCATCACCAGTGGCTATTACAATTTAAATGGAAGTGGCAGAAGCCATGGAGACTTTCTGAATGGATTAGACACAGTGATGAAACAATCATGAGAAGGCCTCGTCCACAAGCGCTGCCAGTAATGATTTAATGCTCTAAGCTCACTAGGTTTTGGTTGCCAATATTCATCTTTGACCTGAAACTACAATCCAACACATATCACGGGTAGAGGAAAAAAATAAGTGCAGGTAATCTTTAGTAAGTGTGACAAGCACATCTTTGTTAAATATTTACAAGTCTACATTTAAACTTTTTTTCTTTTTGTTTTTCTTTTTTCCCTTGGACAGGGGGGCTTGAATTGTATGTATAGACGCCACTTAAGAAAAAAAGAAGAAGAAGAATGTGATTACTAGAAATTTCGTAGTTATATGTACATGAAACACTAATATCTAAGATATATCACTCAGTGATAAGACTTCTAGGTCTCAAGGACATATTTGTGTCGTTCATGGTGGCTATGGTAATGAGTAATGTGTGCAATTCTCCTGTTCATGTAAAATCGAACTCACTGTACTTATTTAAAATTACTAGTAAAAACTAGTCTTAGCACTTGAAATGGAGACCGGCTTCTTCAACAAAATAGCCAAATTAACTGATGGTCATCAATACTTTTGTGTGTAGGTCAAATATTAAAAGGGGGTTGGTTGATAGAACTAAGTACGCATGGGTGAAGCTTACCTTGTTATTCTCTATGTATGCAGTGTGCTTTAAGTGGTTGCCGAGGATATGTGCTTGTAGCAGTCTTCGATGAGTTGATTTTGTAAAAGTTTAGTCTGTGATCTTGAATTCTTTTGCGGTGGTTGCTGCATTCGGAGCATCTTGTAAAGCTTTGTTGATGCTGCCAGTAATACAAGATAATTAGAAGAAGACACTGAAAGATGGTGGTAATGCGTTGGTGAAGGGGTATCTTGCTCGAGGTATCTGCCAATTTTTGGCATATTTTCTCTCCATAATCATAGTTCAAAAGAAGAAATTCTTTGATCAAGTCATATAAATGTGTATAAAGGGTTTTATTTCTGTTCTCTTTTTTTTCTTTCTTTCTTTCTTTCTTTTTTCTTAAATTGTAATTTTGACTGGCCAATATGTTTTAGTGCTTAACTGTTTATTGTGTGTAAGCAAATAGTGATATTGTTGAAAGAAATGAACTCCTTAGGGTTTCTGCCGTATGACAAAGAAATTCTTTATAGAGATTCTATTTTCCCAGTTCTTGTTTTTGTGTAAAGCTATGCTCAATTTCCATATAGTTATCTTCCTCTGGACACAGTTTTACTCGAAGCGGATATAAAAAGGCCCATGGCTTCAGTTTCCTTAAGGTTTAGGTTATAGAAGCAACCCTCTTGCTTCTTCTCAAAAATCCCTTTTACACGAAAGAGGATATTCTCCGGTTCAAATCAAGTGGAGAGTATCCAGTTAGTTATACTTTAAGGGTATTTTTGTCTTTTCACTTTTTAAGGAGACAAATAAATACTTATTCATATTAATTAATTGGATATTTTCTTTTTACACTTACGGTGCCCAAACTGCTTTGCAAAACCGGTGACAAATAATTTTCAGGTAACGTTGGCTATTTAAAAGCTTAAGCTTTAGAGAAGGCCCACCAATGGTTGTTCAATTTGATTGCTTTTCTATTTATTTATTTTTGTATTTAGGTGAGATAGGGATTAAGGACCCTTCATTGCAATGCTATCCACAATTTATCCCTTTTTAACTCTGCGTACACTTGAATCATCTTTTGCGGATCAACGTTGATTATACACTTTAGGCTAACTCCACATCATAAAATAAAATAAAATAAAAACACTTTATAGGCCCGGCTTATAAAATCTCTGACGTAGGTCCTAAGTAATTGTCATTTTCCTACGCAGAAAAAGATATCGTTGTTTGGTAAAGGGGTTGGAGTAACTTTGTTACTATTCATCACAATTTCCTAAAAAAAAAATCAACTTCAAAACATTCGGACTTTTTTACTTTTTATATCACATCATTCACTTTTTATTACTATTCAAATAAAAAAATCACTACAAAACAAGACTTTTTCACTTTTCGATACCAAACATTTTTTTTTTTTTTTACATCAATTTACATCAACTACAGTATCTAAGACAAACCCCTTTATCAAACACCCCATTGGTTATTTGGACTGATAGTTTGATATAAGGCCCCATTGGTTATTTGGACTAATAGTTTGATGTAAGGGTAAGTTAGAACTATGAAACAAAAAAATGAAAATTTTTATCTTACAACTATTTCATAATATTGACATGTCAATTTTAACTAATCTTTGGATCAATCATTGAAAAAAAAAAAAAAATTAAAGGTTGATTAAGAATAAGATTGACACGTTAATAATTGTGAGAAAGTAATGCTATAGACTATATTTTTATCTCACGATGTTACATAGCAGTCCCATCCAAACTTTGATTTTTTTTTTTTTTTTTTTTTTCTAATTTTGAAACAAGGATTGATTTGAGGTTAGTTAGGAACATTGTTGAATAGTTATGGGATAAAAAATAAGAGGAGAAAATTTAGTTTACCCCCCTGAAATTTTAGGGGATTTTCAATTTGAATCCTAAAGTTTCAAAATTGGCAGTTTACCCCCCTAAAGTTTCAAAAAGTAGCAAAGTGAACCTTCTGTTGACTTTTCCGTCAAATTAGACGAATTTTTTTTTTTAAAAAAGCCTAAGGGCATTTATGTCATTTCATTATTTTCTGTTTAATTTGACGGAACAGTTAACAGAGGGGTTCACTTTGCCACTTTTTGAAACTTCAGGGAGGTAAACTGCAAATTTTGAAACTTTGAGGTTCAAATTAAAAATTCCCTGAAACTTCAGGGGGGTAAACTGAATTTTGCCCAAAATAATATATAGAATTTCTCTTGTAATAATTTCACTTCTCCATTACATTGAATTCCATTCGGTTATACAGTTAATCTCATCCTTATGCCCTCACCTCGTCGGTTGAAAGTTATTTCCCTTCCATTACCAAGCCAATAAACATAATAAAAATCAAGCCGGTTTACACTAATGAGACTCATTGCAGTAATCAAACCTATGTCCTAGCGTTTTCCAAGATTAATCTGAAACTAATGAACCACCACCATTGACAGTGTCATCTAACTAAGCTCGCGTGCAATATTGTTGGCATCACAGTAGATTTTTCTGATATTCCAAGGAGGAGAATATCTTATATAATTGGAGCAATTTCTAATTTTCTTGTTAGGATCGTGCCCTAAAACTCAATTTTGAACTTTGATATTATTTATATAAAATTATTTTATATAGAGAATCATGATAATTGAGCAGTAATAATTCATAAGATAAATTAATGTCCTCAAGTTCTATTGTAGGTAAGAAAATATCTAAATCACAAATTTCTTTTAATTTGTAAAATTTGAGTTCACGACAGTGATCAAATCTGACATTTTATATAATAGGACTGTAACACTATTTACAGACTGGATTTCTGGCAAGGGAGCTTGTAATTGTCTAATGTGAAATTGGTCCAGCAATGGGTGCATATCACTCGACTGCACATAGTAAATACACATTACAAATAATCATCTGCATGAAATTATCTCTTCATAACTGAACCAGATGAGATGCACGAGGCATTAAGAGGAGAAAATGGATTATTTTGCAATATTTAGTTTGAAGCAGCTATCATGTGTGCTTGATAATTGGAATCTGAATGGCATCACCAGGACAAAAACAGGCGCAGGTAGAACACTTGAAATGCTAAACGGCACCATTGCCCAAAACCTCAAACGTTAAAATGCATATTACATACATCAGCTTGAAATATCACCTTTGAAAATTTTGTTTATAATGACACCATTCAATGACAAAGAGGATTACAAGATTCTAGACCACTCTTACAAGGCAACAAAATTGATGCATGACTTCCTCTACAGACTACTGTATCGTTTGCATGCATATGTGACCATTAGAAGAGCAAAACACAATGTCAAGTACAAAATCAGTAGGACATTGGTATGGTCACCATGCTGTATCATGCATATAGAGGAGCATCACATCAAGTGAGAGAAAACTACCTGTTGCACGTACCTCGGTATCAGATTTGGCAACACCAGTATGCGTAGTGCTCGTCTTTTCGATGGTTACTAACAAGACCCCCACACTGTAAGCAAATGAAGCTGCTCCCATCTGAGAATGCATCCAGCACTACTTGCATCCTGCCACTCTCTGCCAGTATAGAAGTCCCTTGAGCGTCCAGTGAAATTGACGAGCTACCCTCATTACTTGGTGATGGTTCAGTTTTTAAAGGCTGGGCTTCAGCAATTGCGCACTCAGCAAACAAACTAGCCAGCTGATCGGCAGCAGCATTTTCTTGAAGCCTGCTTCTGTAAAGTTCACGAGCCCGATTCAAGGACTGAAGTACAGCCTCATCCCCACCTTCTCTTCTCATTGCCACTACAACCTGTTTCAAACTCTAGATAAGTACCTAGATACTGAATATTCTCTTTGGCCATTTATTGCTAATGTTATCATTATTATGGTCGCCATAAATGTACTTCCATCTACCTTCTATTTTCCATGATCAAAATTTTTTATAGATAAAACTAAATAAATAAACAAATAACAGCAAGCATACAACATATCCAAGCGTAAGAATTATACAAGGCTATGAAAATTCAACATTAAAATACATTTAAACCCCTTGTGCTTTAACTTTAAAACACAGCTCAATTGTGGTTCATTTTGTGACATTTACACCCATCATCAAAAGAATAAGCCAGGAAAAAAAAGGCTTAAATTAATCCATCATCAAAAGAATAAGCCTAAGAAAGTTGCTCCTAAATCTAGGGCATAAGCCGCATAACCGCTTTGGTATGGCACCAAAAGTCCTCACTCCTTGCGACTTCGACTATTAAAATCTTGCAGCATGACTTTCTAGGTTCAACTATGTTGCCTTATGTGATCCATGATTTTCCTCAAAGTTTCGAGCAGTTGGGGAGGGCTCTGTCACTCCCCCAGCTCCCTGCCTACTTTTGCAGGGCGGAGGGGGAGAAAGACCACGTCTCCCTGTCTTTGCACAACGGAATTTTACATAGCAAGGGCAACAGAAAACTAAAACTTCTTAAATACAACATTAGAGCATTAATTTTACTCCATAAAACAAATAACATTGATATGCAGAAATCAAAAGCCACCAAAGTCAGCCTAAAGTAAACCATAAAAGGTCCTCACAACATAAGCTGAGCTAAATAACATAACTTATGTCAATTCACACTAAATGAAACACCTTCTAGAGTATCCTTTTGAGTTTTGACCCTTAGACATTGGTACCACCTTCTAGGCCCACTGATCGGCATCCTTCTCAGAATCCTCTATAAAAAAAAATTTACAAGTATAAGGATAAGTCCACAACTCAAGGTCTAAAACAATGTGTGAAGTGAGACCCTTTCCCTTTGAAATTGTATAACATGAACAAAAACTGAAACTCTTTTCTTAAAAAAAAAAAAAAAAATTCGAAATTCTAACTTTATTTTATAGGCTTTGTAAAGCATATATATCCTTTCTATTAAAAAATTCATTTAATTGGAAAATCATATATTTTCTTTTTCTAGCTTCCAGATATCATGAACTATCATATTGTTTTGCAACTCTCCCCCTTGAATACTCATGTTATTAACCTCTGTATAATCTGGGGTTTAAGCATCCTTGAGGACCTCTTTAAGCTTAACTTGTGGCCACAAGGAAGCTGTCTGTGAAGTGGGAACTTCCCTGATCGACCATGGCTTCTCAAAAGTCCTTCACCATGGCTGCATACTCAAAAGTAGACCAGTTGGTGATAGCCCACACCTTCTCAAACATCTTTTAGTGTGGTTGCCCCAGCTATCCCTCATTCCTTTTACGCCCAGTACTGATAACATTTACGTCACTCTATGGTTTCCGCGAAGTTGAACTCATATAAGAATAGTACCCATGCACCTTTCATATAACATAACTCGTTTCATTTCTTTGTCGAACATGGCTCATCAACATAAAAATTTATGGATGATTTTTTTTTTTTCATGCATATTTCTCAATCACAATCTTTTATCAAACTTGACTTTTCAAGTTTAATTTTTTTAAAACTTGACTTAAAAGTAATTCTTTCATTTTTAATTTTACTTTTGATGACGAGGAACCTCTCCAAGGTAGGACCATTTCGTGTACCCACCCTTGTCGGATAAACCTCAAACCCGTGCAAAAGTTAATCCTTCATTAAAAACATGGTAAAACCAGTTCATGGTAAATGCCATGTGAAACTCGGTCGTTTTGTTTCACAGCAAATAGACACCTAAAATTGGCCATTTTTCCTCATGGCAGTTATCATAACATAACAAATTATTAATACATGAAAACTATAGTAATTTGTTTCCCTTGGGCTTGGATTCACACCATTTATGCAATGACTGTTTCCCTTGGGCTTGGATTCACACAATTTATGCAATGACTCAGGAAAAAGCGCTAACTACATCTGCGTTGTGGTAATTTTGTTTTTTAACCACATCACCTAATCATGCACTTCTCCTTAGGAAGTCAACATATGCTACACAACATGCTAAACCTTCTTCAATCTACCATGCATGTTCATAGTATACCAAAACATTATGCATTTTGCTTGAAACACAAAACATAATCACCTTTCATGTTTGTTTCAACCAATCAGCCACCCTTTTCTCATCGTCCAAACACGATTTGAACTTAAAAGACTGAAAAAGGAAGGTGTTTAGACCTATTTTCTCCGGCTGGACAAATCATTCCTTGGTTTCTTTCTATCCTTCCCTAGTTCCCTTCCTTTTTCTTCTTCCTCCTTAGCCAAACAGCACGTTTCCTTTACTTTTTCTCCCTTTTCTACCTTCTTTCTTCCTTTCTCTCTCCTGCAGGCCGAAAGTGTGGCTTGTACAAAATTTTGAACTTGAATACATCCAGTTAACTTGACTAAGGTTATAGCCTTGGTCAAGTTTTTTTTCTTTTTACCACCATGCATGAAAGCTCAATGATCAAAAAATTTATGCCAATCTCCCTTAGCTAAGGGGATGGGATGGCATGGCATGGTGTCATGCCTTTTTTTTCTTTTTTTTTTTGTAAACCTAAAATGGGCCGGATCTTGGGTGGAATTTTCCAAGGCACACTCCAAGCCATTTCATCCAACCTCAAGTCCATTTAGTCCAATTTAAAAATCTGGTTTTAATAGGATGAAATTGTTTAGAATAATAAATCCAATTTAACACCAATTTTCAAGCCCATTTTCGCCCAATTTTAAAATTCCTCCTGAATGAGCCAAAAAAATACAATCTGTAACCCCAGAACATTTTTCTTTTCTAATTAAGGACCGAGGTCCAAAATTGGCTCCATAATTGATCTCCAAATTTGGTGAATTTAATTAATTCGATTTAGGCCTTCTTACGCTAACCAGGCTGCCTTAATTTCCTTTGTTGGTTCATCAAAAATCCTCTACCCACCCATCTTAGCCTTAATTTCCCTTTCTTTTTTTGAAACACCTACAACAGAGAAACTGTTCGATCTGGAAACTGTGGACACACACAAGCGCTTTTTTGAGCCCATACCCAAAATAAGGGAATGATCTCTCTAGCATATGTAACTCTGTAAAGTTTCCTCTCTAGTTTCCTAGCAGTCTTCAAGAAGAAAAAAGAGATGTTCTTTGTCATTTCATGTCGCTTTTTGGGTTCTAACCAGCAATTGCGCATCACATGTTTATGTGCCATTTGTTTGAGTCCCAAAGTGTAACAGACTTGATCACAAGAGGAGAAAGTGTCACAAAATAAAGCACAATGGAGCCCTATCTTTTAAGGTCAAACCGCAGGGGATGAAAATGCAATTTTTCCCAAAGACACCAGCGTGTTTGGTAACACATTTTAGGGTAGCTTTTTGCTTTTCAACAAAAAAGCAAAAGCATTAACAAACAAATCAAAATACAAAACAATTAAAACTACTTTTTTCTTATCATTACTTCACAACCAAAAAGCACGCTCTAAAACATCTTGCCAAACAAACCTAAAACATTTCACCAACTTCATAAAAAAATCCATAAAGTATAGCGACCAAAAAATGATTGGATGTAGACATGAAAATATGTTGTACAACCAATTCATCTCCATATCATCCAGTTTTGTAATGCCCACAAATTTTCTTAGTTTCTCCTATAAATTGCCCCAAACAAAGGTAATAGGAATAATGTGGCACTGATGCACAATCACTGCATGAGGCCCTCACTGGCAACTGGCCAGTAAGTAGTCAAGGTCAGAAATGGCTCGAATATAACCAATGATATGATAGATCTTGACATACAAATTTATATCTTTGTAACAAGAGAACTGACTGGTCAATACGAGATCAAGATACATTCTTATCAAAGATTTGATGTCTTAGATGATACTACAAACCTCTTGAAGTGATAGTTTATAGATGTATAGTTTTCAGAATTCTACTCCATAGCCCATAACAAGGAGGCCTTCGTGTCAAACTACTTGGACCTCTCCAGTTCCCCAATCCATTGGAATCCAATCTTCATTAGGGCAGCCCATGATTGGGAACTAGAATCTCTTTATTCCTTTCCCAATCTATTATACTCCTTGAAAACTCATCTGGGAGAAGTGGATAGTATGTTGTGGATTCCATCTTGCAGCCATGGCTTTGCAATGAAGAGCTATTATAATATGTTAAAGTCAGGTGAGTATAGTTCATTCCCTTGGAAAAGTATTTGGAAGGTTAAGGCCCCTCCATGCATTGCTTTCTTCTTATGGACAGCAGCAATGGGTAGAATCCTCATAGTGGATAATCTTAGAAGGCAGGGTTTCCATCTAGCTAACTGGTGTTGCCTTATTAAAAAAATGAGGAAACTATTAATCATCTTCCCACCCACTGCAAGTATGTTGTTGATCTCTAGCACTTGGTTTTTAACATTTTTGGGGTTTCTTGGGTCATGTCTAGTAACATCGTAGAGCTTCTTCATTGCTAGAAATTTCAGCGGCAGGGACACCCAAAAAGGCAATCTGGAAAGTTACTCCTGCTCTTTTAATGTAGAGCATTTGAAGAGAAAGGAATCCACGTCTCTTTGAGGAAAGCGAGTCCAATGTACTTTTTCAAAAATCCTCCTTTCTAAGATCTCTTTTGGATTGAGTTATTGTAAATGTTCCTAATTTTAACTCGGAGAATTTGGTAGATTTGATTTGATTTTTTTTATTTTAGTAGCCTTTACGGCAATCGCTCTCTTGTATACTTCTTTTTCAATAAAATTATTATTATTGATCATTAAAAAAAAAATTCCCAACATATCTTTCAAGGGACAAATATAGTTGAACCCACAACTTAATGAAAAAGGAAGCATATAAGTAGTAAAAGATAGGAGCACCATCTTAGTGTAGAGGCTTTTTGAAAGTGCTGGCAATGAAAGCTTTACCTTGGCAACCGTCTAAGATTGCCGCAACATCATAGAACCTAAATTACTGATAAAGTTGAAAATTTTCAAGCATCTAGGATAGTTACACAAAGAATTGCATTCAAATACTCGACTTGACACATGGTCACCCAATGACTGATACTGTAACCCTACCACTGAGTATTATAGGAGTGAATTCTAATAATGTAGATACAAGAGATAAAGATTCTGTAATGCATCCATTTTACACCTCAAAACGTCTTCGAAATATCAATCACAGACATAAAAATCAAAAGAAAGGGAAACAGAATGTTTGGAAAGGTTACCGCTTGGAGGGCCTGAGAAGGTTTTCCTTGATCAATGAATTGGCGAGCCAACGTGAGCAAGTCTCTGACGACGTCGTTTTGGCCGGTGTTCGAGTCCAGCTCCTGCTGCGGGTCACTGGTCTCGGTCTCCATCATCTCCGTGTCCGCGCGGTCCATGGCGCAGGGCATTTCACACATTACTAGGCTTCTGAAGATTTTTACACCAATATATCTCCGAGGATCACATATGGATTTGGGTCTGTCTTTTGTGGAGGTTCTTTAATTTAGCTCGATATATGATTCTAGCAATTTCTGCAGTGCGAGCTTCTCTTTTTTCCATTTTTCTTCTGGCCTTTACACCGCAACAGAATTGGGTTTCCAAAGTTGATAGGACCAGGACCAGGCTTTTGGCCTATTGGCCCAAAGAGAACCTAGCCTCATCGAAACGGGGCGGTTATAACCATCCACTAACCACTAATTACTTTAGTAGGTGATAATAAAAAAAAAATTGTTAACCAACTAAAATGGGACAGTTAGTAATTTTAGGAATACGAGTAGGTAGTTAATAACCGTTATCCGTTTACTCTTATATATAATAATATAAATAGGGGTGTTCAATCAGTTATAACCGTCGGTTATAGCTATAACCGTAATCAATAACCGACCTGTCGGTTATTTGATTTTTAATAACTGCACCGACTAGTCAGTTATCGGTTATTTTATAACTAACGATTATCAGTTATTCAACCCAATAACCGATCGGTTATAACCGCTTTAATTTAAAATGGACTTTTAATATGTTTTGGACCTTTTAATTTACTATTTTTGGTCTTATTTTAATGGTTTTGGGCCAAAAAGATGAATACAGCCCAAACACATGGCTTTTAAGCCCCAATCCAAGGACAATTTAAAAGACAAACAATTATACAGCATGGCAGTAAAGGATATTGCAAAAAACATACAGCCCAAAAATCTGGATATTACAAAATCTAGAAAAAATAAATGCTCAAATCTACAAAAGCAGGGCAATACACGGTTTATATTATTATATTTTTAATATATATTATCGGTTATAACCGTATTTCTCAAATCCCTAAAATCGTTAACCGCAACCGACCTAGTCAGTTAGCGGTTTTTAATAACCGATTATTGGTTATCGGTTGTCAGTTATTGTCGGTTATCGGTTAGTGGGTCGGTTATAACTGACCCGAATGAACACCCCTAAATATGAATATAGTTCATCCACTTTTGAATATGTCGAACTGATTTTATATTTTTTTATGTTTTGAATTTGAAATGTTGGTGTTTTTTTGGATTTAGCTTTATGTAATGTTTTTTATTGTTTGTTTGGATTTAGCTTTTATGTAATCGCTAACCACCTAAGCGGAGTAATTGCAGTTATTAAAATTTAAGATAATCATTATTAAATTTTTATAAATTACTGATTTTAAAAATCGCATCACATTTGGAAGAATAATGCTAAAAGTCTCATCATTTATCACTATTAACATTTAAAATCTGACGAAATAAGTAAATAGATTGAATTTGAAAGTTCTTTTCGAAACACAGGGATTTAACTCAAAATATTTTTTTTGGCGGGTTCAGCACGCCAAGTCTATGTGCTGACACGTGGTTTTGTGGGCCGTTAATTTAAATAAACAGCAGCAACAAAATGTATTGCATGCATTCTGAATCCTGCACCCACCATAATAAACAGGGGAGACGGGGAAAGGAAGCAAGTGTTGGAAGAAAAGCAAGGGAAAGTAGCGTTGCATTTGCTGTCATCTATATATTTTCTATGCATTACTTAATGGTGTCGTACAAATAATATTAACTAGGAGATCCCACTCTGCGGGTCCAATTCAGTATCCACCATTAATACAGTCTCTTTAATCTCCTGTAACATCTTCAACACCTGCCACATTGTGGGCCTCTGCTCAGGCGAGGTCAAGCTACAAGCTATGGCCACCTCAAGAAGCATCTCCATCCTATTGTCTTCCCCACCATCTTCTTCCCTTGTGCATCTAACCCAAGTTATAATCTCATTGGGCGCCAAAAACGGGTGCTCTGATGGGTGCTTGCCAGTGAGAAGCTCTAGCAACAAAATTCCAAACGAGTAGACGTCGGATTTGGCGGTAGCTTGGTGATTTGGATTCCGACTTTCCGGGGCTTTATATGTGGCGGAGTCGCTGTCATCGTCGGAAGACACGTTGGTGAGGATGGAGAGGCAGTAGTCGGCGACGCACGCCTCAAAGTCGGGTCCGAGGAGGACGTTGGAGGACTTGAGATTGCCGTGGACGAGCCGCCATGCTTGGTGGATGTAAGAGAGGCCTTGTGCTACGTCCTCAGCTATTTTTAAGCATGATGTCCAATGGAGTGGCTTTGCCCTTGTTGATTTTGAACCTGCACATGCATTTTTTAAACGTGCCACATAAAGGGGGAGCTTATAAGTACCAAAGTACATATATAGGATATAACACATGAAGGGGGAGCTTATTAGTACCAACGTACATATATAGGATATAACAAATTGAGGTGTAGGAATTCGTCCTAAGTGTCTAAAAATATCAAATAATTCAATACTAATTTAAAAGTCAAAGTCAGAAAGTGTGAAAGTAGAAATGTACATAGCATTTATGCTTTACCATTTATAGATGCCATTTCTAATATAACTAGTAAAATACACATCTAATATTATAGCATAATGTTAGAAGTAGGACATAACTTTTAAAATCACTATTAAATTATTTCAATTGCAATTTTAATAGTTTAATAATAAGTTTAAAAGTTACGTCACTTTAAGAAACCCAAAAAAAAAAAAAAAACGAACAGAAGTCTAACTTTTAACATTAGACATGTAACTATGTAAGCATATGTTGTGCTGCTGTGGTGTAGTGGTTATTACGTTAGTCTTACACACTAAAGGTCCCCAGTTCGATCCTGGGCAGTAACAATTTATAAACAATTTGAATTTTAATAAATATTTTTCATGCATTTACGAAAAAAGAAATCCGTTTATTTGTAAGTTAGATTTTCTACATTATAATTATTCTCCAATTTTGCTATTGCTTTAAAAGTATAACAAACTATAATAATTTTAGAGTATTCATATCCTACTCAATATTTAGTTATCCATTCTCGCTACTATATTTAAAATATTTCGTCTTTATCATTATTTTCAAAGAGGAGAAAAAATTATATTAATTTATTAGGGTAACTTCACTTAACTCTTTGAAATATCGCGCATTTTGTAAATATTCCTTCAATATTTAAAGTTTCTCACTTTAGTGTATTTAACTTTCATTTCGTTCCAATTATTCCTCTCCGTTAGGATTTAACATAAAATCCTAACGGAAGAGTATGAAATTTTATGGATATAAGGTCTTTTTATCATTTCTATCGTCTCATTTAATCCCAATATCTAACGAAAAGAAAGTAACTAAAACAAAATAAAAGTTCAATACATCAAAGTAAGAAACTTTAAACATTAAATGAGTATTTGCAAAAGACGCAATATTTTAAGAAATTAAGGGAAGCTACCCCTAACTTATTTTATGCATAGCCAAAATAGCTAGCAGAATGGAAATATTATTTTGGCTAGCCCAATATTAGTCTTTTAACTTTCTTTTTTTTGTGTGTTAGAGTATTATCAGTACAGCAACTATTAAAATAATAATATTTTTCACTCGTGTCTTTCTAACTATCCATATCAAAAATGTTGAACAGATGGATCCAACGAGACCCTATCTTAATTGACTGACGGAATTGACCGTCCGGTTCCAACAGCTAGGAACGGGGATTGATGGTCCACCGGAACAGTAGCCGTCTAGTTACGGGACGGACCTTATTAAGGCCAACATATATGACTTGACACTTGACAGGACGTAGGTCCCACAACTACCGGCCCAAATCCTAAACAAACGGAGATCTCCTATCCTCTATTGAGCGACTGTCCATCCACGCGCGTGGGACAAGTAAACTTACAGACAGACAGTTCTGACAGTTGGTGGGGTCCTGTCAAAATTTCAATTCCTCGCAAAAAGATGAGTGGGCGTGATTGAACAATCAAGCGAAGAACACAGCCAACAGGGAGTCAATCGACTCAATTCCAAGAAAGGTGCTTTTATCGTAAAATCAAAGTCCCGATGTACCCAGCAGCAAGATTCTCGCTGTTAATTGAAACCCAGATATCATCATAATCTCTAAGTCCTAGCCAATAATGATCTCTGGAGCCAAAAACCCTTTTCAAGATAATGATCCTGACCTAAAAATAAGGGGTAACTATCCTAATACTGAGTCTACACTGAGTGGACTCAGTGAGCTATAACGAGGAAGAAAATGAAGCGGAGAAAGGAGGAGGAGGAGCTTACCGTGAATGAGAGAGAAGAGACTGCCATTGGGCTGGTAATCATATACGAGAAGCCGTTCCTCCTTGGCGTGAAAATAAGCCCTAAGCGGCACCAGATTTGGATGCCTAAGCCCGCCCACTGATTCCATGTGTCGCTCGAACATTTCCTGATTCGTGCCCGCTAATTTTGCAGCATCAAGCCTCTTCACGCTGACGATCAGACGGTTATCAAGCACGGCTTTGTAGGTGGTCCCTATGGTCCCTCTCCCTAGCAACTCAGCGGAGGCTCTCATCAGCTGGTCCAGCGTATACAGCTGCGCCTCGCCCGCACAGAATACCAAGTTCCCACTCTTTGCCACTTGCATTCCTTGCACTCTCTTCACCTTCTCTTCCAACTCCGCTTGCTCTATTTGCATCACCGCCGCCGCATGAGCCGTCGCCGCCGCGTCCTCCGTAGCTGTTACTGGCGCCGACGGGTCTTTCCGGCTCCTCTCTTTTTTCACGGCCATCACGAAGCAGATAAGCGAACCGATGAGGATCAAAACACCCACGGAGAACCCCATAATCACGGCGGCTCTCTTGTGCTTCTTTTGAAATGGTTCATGAGCCAGGTCAACGCCGTGTACATGTGCGCTTTGACCGAGTGGCACCGTAGGTGGCGGAGCCGCCAGCGGAGCCGATTGGCCGAAAAAGGGTTGGACAGGCTGGCACTCTTTGTGTATGATCTCGCCGCAGAGATTGGGGTTCCATGAGAACGAGGATGGACCGAAGCGTATCAGAGTGGGTGTAACAGGAATGGGACCGGCTAAGTTGTTTCCTGATACATTGAAGAACTGGAGGGAGGACTGGTTGAGCGGAGGAACGGTTCCGTTGAACCGGTTCCACTCGAGCCGGAGGTAGTAGAGGCGGTCTACCGTGGCCAACCAGGCGGGTAAATGTCCGGTGAAGTTGTTGTAGGAGATATCAATGGTACGGAGCCTATGGAGGGACAGAATCGAAGGTGGGAAAGAGCCGGTGAAGGAGTTGTGGTCGAGAAAGAGGGTCTTGAGGTTGACAAGTCCGGCGAGGTCGGGAATGGGTCCGGTGAGCGAGTTGTTCTGCAAACTCAGGACTCGGAGCTGGTCAAGGCGGGTCAATGTGTCAGGAGCGAAAACGCCGCCAGCTAGATCTAGACCTTCGAGGACGAGGCGCACAACTTTTTGTTGGGCGCATTTGATTCCCTGCCAATGACAGAAATCGACGCTGGTATTTGGAGAGAAGAAAAGTTTATTGCTCAAATCAGCTTTGGATTTGAATGCGAGAAGAGCGAGTGCATCATCATGATGGGGAAGTGATAAGTTAGCGGAAGATGGAGAGTGGGGAATCAAAGGCTTAGAAGAAGCAACTAAGGTGCAAAGTGAGAAGAAGAAGGAAGCATTTGATAGAAACAACAAGAACAGTGGAATGGGCTGCTGCCTTCTTCTCAGCATTATTGGAAGGGGAAGCAACCTCTGAGCAGTGAGCCCTCTCCCCCCCTCTCTCTCTCTCTCTTTCCTTCTCACTTTTTCTCTTCAAAAACAAGTAGAAGCAAATGATTTGTCCATATTTTCATCCCCTGCTGCTGGCTGCTAGAGCTAGGGGTTTAGGCTTTAGTCAAGGAAGAATAGTGACAGAAAGAAAGGATGGGAAGAGGAGGCAAGCGGTACGTGACAAAAGCATGTAAGAGCTGAGGAGCAGTTGTCGGACTGCAAGCTCAGAGAATCACGTGAAGGTAAAATATGCATCTGACGTGTAACTGTTGGGTCGTACGCTTCCCGATTATTACTGTTCATTTATTTACCATCAATGCTCTCCTAACAGTTGGCTTCAGCCTTCATGGCATCGGCAGTCCCGCTCCGGTGTCCCACTCCCACCCCGCCGCCCGCTCTACATCAACAGTCTCAAGTTTCCGGTGCTTTGCTATTTCTTCTTTCTTTTGAAGAGAGACTGTCACCTTTGTCGCTTTGTATTCGTTTACACCTTTTTTCGGGCTTTGGTCGGCGTCATGTGACTTTACAGTTAGCGTAATTTTAGATGCTTTGTCCTAATTTTGAAATTACGTTTCACGTGATTCTTATGGTTAACCCTTTATACTTAAGAGTAACGATATAATGAATATTTTATTAGTGAATTTAAATATCACATTATATTTTAAATAAATTTATGAAGACTTTAGTCTTCTTTATATCGCTCTTTTATACTTAAACTTGTTATAATGAACTCTCAAATAATATTTGCTAAAGTGGACTTTTATATTTGAAGCTTTGTCCTCATTTGAAACTAAGCTTCACAAATCTTAAGATTAACCCTAGTTTTTTTAGCTATTTAGAATGGAAAAGGCTATACTTATTAAATTTGTTTTACAAAAATTAATTTTTAAATAATGTGTCACCGTTTTATGGGATGGTGACACTAACACATTTCTTGAGAATTAATTTTGAGGAAAACAAAATAAATTTGGTAGTTGTGACATTTTTCATTCAAAATATACATTATTTTTATAAAAAAAAAACACACACACGTCTTCAAGCTAACACCTCATAGTTAATATATGGTGGGTTTTGACCAATTGTATTAATATTTTTCATAAACGAGTAAAACAATTTCAATGTCCCTTCAAATCCCTCCCATTCGGCCATCCCTTCAAAGCAAGGACAACAAATGTCAACCCAATAGGCCTAAACACCCTTAACTTCGCCCAAACCTAAATCCAAAACAGAGACAACACAAAATACGACACTACCTTCAATATGTAGAAAACCACCGCCCAAGACAATCACCCATAATCGGACACCAACAGCCAGTGATTTTCAAATCAATCACTCAAGCCTCGCGACAAACCACAATGGCCTGTTGAAAGATTTTCAAATTAATATATATATATAGATAGATAGATAGATAGATATTTATTTTGTGTATTGTGAACTTTTAAAAATGGAAGGTTTTGTCCTTCGGGATGTTTCAATCGACTGTAGACTATGCATAATGAAACAGAAGTCACTAGTTTAAGTGTCCCTTCTCCCTTCCTTTTTGTTGGAGTCATAAACAGATTAATTTTGAAAATTAATTTTCAATATCCATACAAGGGAAAGAAGAAGGGAATTCAAATCAGTAACTTCCCCCAAAAGCAAAAGCCTATCATTTTTGACTTCCGCTTCCAGGGATGATTTTAGGTTAGGGATGATTTTAGGCTACGGATAGAAACTCCGAAGGCTTATAAATTGATGCTAATGTTTTTAAATCTAGAGTTTTAAGCATACACACGAAACTACATCGTTCTAGGCATTATATTAAATCTAGAAATGCTATAAATCAGTTAAGCATTATATATATTTTCCGCCGGCACGCACAATAGTACCTTTGTAAGCAATTTATTCAATCACTTTATAGCCAATAATGTTGGTCCACTGAAGATCAATAAGGCTTAAGCAAATCGGCAAGCTTCGAGATGAAATAAAAGATTAACTTACAAGAAATTAAAGCAAATCCCATAATAGAGGATAATCAAATATACTATAACATTTCACCTCAAACTCAAAGTAGAAGATTTTGAAAGCTAGAGTTTGAAAAGAATGGTTTTTTTTTAGGCCGGATATGATGGCCAAAAACTCATTGGAGTTCTAACAGTCGGTAGAGGCGACTGGAGTTGGGCTTTTAACACCAATAGGCCGAGAATTTTTCAAAGCATGGCCAATTATGAGCGAAAATGAGAGCCAACAAAAGGTTAAAATGAGGTCAATATTGGGTCTTAAATATATATGAGTTTTTAGACAATACCACAAAAGCTATGAATAAGTAATCAAGGGCCAACTATAGACCTTAGATAGGCATAAGTATTCAAACAATATCACAAGGTCAAATGAGTGGCCAATGAACGGCTAAAAGATCAGCAACTTAGTCTCTTTTTTTGGGGCTGAAAAGTAAGAAAATGAGCACACCATTTGATCATAGTCACGATTGAAAAGAAAATAAGACAAAACAATAAAAAGAGAATAAAAATAAGAATTTTAGGTGGTTCGGTCTATGACTTACGTCTACAAAAGCTTTAAGCGCTACATTTTTCTCTTATTCAATTCATAATGTTACAATACAAAATACTTGCACTTAAAAAAGGAGAATTAAGGTAGATAATTGATTACCATCAATAAATAATCAAATATACTCTAACAAAGCTAATGCGATAATGCTAATCACTTCCACTTCAGCTTTTAGGTATGCATTAATTGACGAATAAGAGAAGACTTGTCAGGCAAACAGATAAGAACAGGAAAGACAAAAGAATATCAATCACCCAAAACTATTTCACTCAGGCAAATAGTTCAAAAAAATATAACTTCCATTGAATAATAAATATCATAACCTTACATCACCCTTACACATGCAGATGCCCAAATAAACAAAAACAGAGGAAATTCTACAAACGCCTTATGAATAGACATCCAATTTCTTGGCGAACGTGATTAACGGGATTAGCCGGCTGCTTGTTGATAGTTATCCAAACTTTTGCTGACGGAGTTTGAGCTCAATATCTGCAAGAGGATGAGGTCCACTCCCAATTTATCAATATCTTAATTAACAGACAGCGCTTATACTTGGACTATCTGCTGCTTTCCATTAACATTTAAAACACAAACTAAACGAATTGAAGAACAGTGACCCGTGACGAGGCTGTCGATTGATATTACAATATAATGTTGGTGGTTATTTAACTGGATTTTATTTTTGATAGGCTCTGTTTGAGGTGGACCACATATGGTTCATGGTTGTAGTTGGAGATTGTAATGCGTTGAGTTGGTTGAGGAACTTTCTGATCCATAATCACTTGAGCTGCCTCTGCCTGCCCTAGAAAAAGCGAGAGTTGCAGAGCGGTAAAAGGTTTTAAGGCAGCAGAAAGAAGGCACCGAATTCTCATCACTCACCCCCTTTAATGGACAAATTTTGGGACCATTTTCTTTATGAAAGAAACTTTTCTTCATTGCCATGCATATATATGTGCATGAACCCCATTAAGTTGCGCCTTCTCATTGAGGGATACCTTCTTATTAACTGGACCACGGGCGACCACTCCTGTCTTAGGCTCATAGCAAATATACAATGCTTAATCACTATTTGATGGCTAGATATTCATTAGCAATTGATAAAGTTTAATAATTTCAAAATATAATCAGGCTCAAAGTTTAATATTTACATACAACAAACAATGCTGATAGTGAAGGAGAAGCCGCTCTACTCCTACTAATGTGATTATGGAGCATTTTTAGCCTTTTTACTCTTTTAGGGTTTTTTGGTTTTTTTTTAATGACGGGTTGTGGCTTCAAGGGGAAGTTTGCACCTAACAAGTCTTGAACTTGGGATTTAAGGGGTGATACTTCCTAAGATTATAAGCCTCAACCAATAGGCCGATCCCTTGGGGTTAGGGTTTTGTTTTTTAATTGTTAAAGAATAATTATTAGTATTTATATTTTATACCAGTTATTTAGGTCATCCACATGAGTTAGGTGAATTGATCTAAATCCTATCATACAAAATACTAACCGGCTAATCTTGCATTAGGTTTGTGTTGATTTTGTGGATAGTTTCAAAAATTGATAACCCTAAATATGTCATAGTTAACATCCTCCTGAGTTAGTGAGAAGTAACATTATTGGTGTGATTGTGGAATACTTTTAGCCTGCTGCTCATTTAGGGTTCTATTTTGAGTTAACCCGTGATGGACCCATCGAGCCAAATCAACTCAAACTTGATTATACAAAACTCTAATCCGCCAATTTCTTGTAAAAAATTGCAGCCCTAAGTGTGCCCATGGTTAACATATACAATATTCATTACAATGAAGGAAATGAAAGATAATCTGTCATGCACACAAATGAGAGTTCCATGCATTACAAGATAAAAATCAAAATCGAAAAACCAATGCCTTCTATAAACAGAGGAAAAGAAGGTCAAGGGTCCTATGAAGTTAGAGGAGCCAATATTTCAGGAAAAAAGTTCACAGGAGGGCCAGAACTGAAGCTTACAAGTTACACAAGTATAAGTCAACATTCTTGGACAAATCCTTGGAATTTCGAAGAAATGTGCACATTCAGCTTCTGATCTTTGAAATAGAAGATCTGGGATGCAGTTATTACTAACATCAAGCACTCCTCTCTCAATCAAGCTCCTACAACTTAGCCCGACATTCATGATATAATTATTGGACAAGGAAAAATTGACCAAATTCTCTAGCCCACAGACCACCTCCGGCACCGTGCCGTACAACAGATTGCCGGCGAAATTCAACTGCTCCACCTTGTGTAGGCAACCCAACGAGAATGGCAAAGGCCCAGTTAACTGGTTGTTGCTAGCATCAAACACTATGGCCTCCTTCAGAAATCCTATCTCGTACGGCAGACAACCTGTTAGCTGGTTATTCAGAAAGAGTACCTCTGTTAGAAACGACAGAGCTTTGGCAATGCTTCCTGGGATTGGACCGGTGAATTTGTTGTTGGCGAGAGTGAGATACAGAACGTGAGAACTGCCCAGATTGTCAGGAAGCATCTGCGTAAAATTGTTGTCGTTTATGAAGAGGACGTCGAGGTTCTGTGTGAATATTTGAGGTGGGACTGACCCTGCGAACAAATTGAACCGAATATCCAAGAATGTCAAGCTGTTCATGAACAGAACAGCCGTAGGAAATGGACCGGAGAATTTGTTGTTGCTTATGTCGAGCTCGTAGAGATATGGAAGGTTGGAGATGTTGGGGGATATTGTGCCGGCAAAGTTGTTGGAATTCGCGTGGAAGAGAGCGATGTCGGGAAGCCGATCAAGAAAGCCGTCAAGCGTTGGGGCGCCAAGCTGGAAGCCATTGAAGTCGATGGAAGCGAGAGCTGTTGCAGACAGGTTGTCCGGGGGGTTTTCACAGTAGAAGCCTCTGTATTTGCATATATCTGAGCCAACCCAAGATTTGGTAATGCCCAGAGGATCAGAGGTGATGATGGACTTGAATTTTTGGATGACAGGGTAGACCACCGCAAGCCTTTGCTCTGCAAATACCAAAGTCTCAGCTTTCTGGGATGAAGGCGATGGAGCTTGAGAATTTGTTGGAGATTTCTTACACCTGGGGAATCCACTGCTGCAGCCTCTGCTATGTGCTGCAACAGCGTTGACAATCAGAGAGGTAAGGAGAATGATGAAGGCCATAACTGCAGCTTTGGTACTGGATTTGCAGCTCATCTTCTCTCCTTGACCTATTCTGCTATGGATTGAATTGAAGGTTTTCAGAGGAATTGAAATTCAATGGAGAGAAAGGAGTAGTTATAAGAAGAGGGGAGGTCAGGTGGCAAGATGGGCCAATACAGAATCATGTTGAATCGTTTTTCAACATCTACGTTTATTTTTGTACTTCTTTCAACCGCGTATAATAATGAAGCAAGGATCAGATACGCATGTAAATGTGAGTGTGTCTGTGTGTGTATTATTTGTATGATGTTTCTTTTTTTGTCTTATATATTTCCCGTATAAACAAAGTCAAGATAAAGTGGCGTGGGTTGTGTCTTAGCATTCGTGATAAATCTTTCGAGTGGTCGACCGTCCACTCTTACTCCACTCCACACGTATTCTGTCAACATCAAATGATTGCTGCTTAGAAAGAAAAAACTAACTCTATCGACATCGGATGATAACCTAAGAGCATTCACATTGAGTTTTTTGTATTTGGCTTTTCTTTATAATTTACAAAACATATATTACGCAATGTTAAATATAATTTTTGGGCATCTCTAGCGGGGCCTTCAAACCGTAGCAAATTGTATGATTTTTTTAAGAGAAAAATACATTTTACCCCCTGAAATATCTACCATATATTTGCGTTTTAATGCCTAATGTTTAAAAAGTGACATAAAATTTTCTCAAAGTTTCAGACATTAACAAAAGCTCATCCATTTATTTTGGTTGCCACTTTGGACAGAAACTAAGTCACGTGCGTGACATTTTTCAACCAAAAAGTTTGAAAATGCCATCGGGAGTAAAGTGTAAACATAAACTACTTCAGAGGTAAAGTGTAAACATTTTTTTTAAAAAAAAAAAACAAAAAACTCGGGTTAATTACCTTTCTAGTACCAAGGTTCTCACTTTTTTATTTTTTCTCACCTAGACCTAGGTTATAAATCGTATCACTAATGATACCTTTTTTTGAAGAAGAAGAGTCAATTTCATTTCATAAAAGAAACAAGAAATCTAGAATGGAAAAACAGACAGAGCCAAAAGCTCTAAATTCACAATATCATAAATACAATTCAGGGTTTCCTCAATCCAATTCCGCTCCATAGAAGTTACCGTTGTATCACAGATGATACCTAATTTATGGGAAAAGACCAACTTGGTACCTCATTCTCATTCTGTTAGCCCAAACTAACATACTGCCATATGTCACCCCCAAAAAATGCCACATGTCCTTAACAAAAATAAAAATAAAAATTATTATTACTATTTTTTTTTTATAAAAAAAATGTNAGGCTAAAATGAGGTGGCCATAATTTTTTCAATTTTTTTTTTAGTGTTTTTATTTTTTAATTATTTTATTTTTTAGGACATGTAGCATTTTTTTGGGGTGACACGTAACAATTTATTAGTCTGGGCTAACAGAATGTGACAAAAGTACTAAATTGGTCTTTTCTTATAAGTCATATACCATTTGTTATATGATTTGTAATCTAGGTAAGAAAAATTTTTAAAAAAAAAAAAAGAGAACCTTGGTACTAAAAAGGTAATTAATCAAGGTTTTTGTTTTAGTTTACTTTAGTTTTTTGTTAAAATATATATAATAATCTTTTTAAAAAAAATATATTTTTTTTAAAAAAAAAAATTTATGTTTACACTATACCTCCAAAGTAATTTATGTTTACAATTTACCCTGCGAGCATTTTTGAACTTTTTGGTTGAAAAATGTCACGTACCAGGCATTTGACTAGGTTTTCGCCCAAAGTAACGGCCAAAATAAATGGATAAGCTTTTTTTACTAACGTTTGAAACTTTGTGGGAGGTCTTTTGTCACTTTTAAACATTGAACGCCAAAATGCAAATGCGTGGATACTGTAGGGGTAAAGTGTATTTTTTACGATCAAACAAAGCTCGTACATATTAGGACACCACTTCTTCTTTTTTTTTTGACCCGAGGACACCACTTCTAGCCCAAAAGCTTAAGCTAATGAGTTTGGGTCCACTTAGGTTTATTAAATATTCTTTTTTTTATATATGTATACTTTATCAATGTGAGACACAAACCTTTCAAATGTATGCACACAACAAATATTCACTGGAGTTTCTACCACATTGACCTAACTCTCCCTCTCACAAAAGTGTCATGCGCTTTGATACCAATTGTTGGGGAGAGAAACACAAAGGGAAATCAAACAAGAGTAAGTTAATATACATATTAATTAGGACACTAATTCTAGTCCAAAAGTCTAAGTTAATGGGTTTGAGTCCACTTAGGTATATTAATTACTTTTTCTTTTCTTTTTATACTTTACCAATATGGAATACAAACCTCACAAATACATGCATAACAAAAAAGAATAGTTTATGTCCCCGAGAAATAGCTCAATCGGCTGGGACCACGCCTAATGAAGCGGAGGTCACTAGTTCGAATCTCCCTCTCCCCTCTTATGCGGACATATCAAAATATATATATAGTTTATATTCAAAAATGAATAGGTAAAATTCAAGATACGAGTTTTTGAATAATTAAAATAACTATAATAAGATGCTCGATCATACCATTTCTAGACATAAAGAGCCCGAAAAGTAACAGTAACTCTTACGGTTGGAGATCGTCATATCATTTACCTTCTTTGCTTAATTTCACACTCGAAATAAAGATTTACGAAATCGGAAAAGGATCCTCTCCATTTTAAAATTCTTTTATTTTTTTATTTAATGTATTTTAAAAGATAATACATTTAATACTACACAAAATTAAAAAAATAAAGAAATTTTAAAATGGAAGGATCGTAATTCTACGAAATCACTCACGCAGATGGAACAGAACATGCATAGGCCAAAACAAAAGGCAAAAGTAGACATTGATAGAGATACTTACCAACTACCGAATTTATTTTTCTTCTTGTTTTGGCTTTTTGCTTTTTAAAAACTCTGAAAAAGTTGAAAATTGATTTTGATGGCTTATTATAAGAGAATTAAATAAATTTTTCTGGGCAATTTAATATTTTATTTTGACTTACAAAAAATATATATATATTTTATGTTGCTAGTGAAAACAGTTTAAATTGAAGTTGTAGTTGGGAAAATAAATTAGTTATGTACATGTAATTTTTTTTTTTTTTACATATCTAATAAAAAAAAAATTCAAATTAATGACTTCCGCTATACGATCTCTAACCAATTAAACTGCCGATTCACTTACAAGTTACAAGGCAAACTGGGATATTCCATATGGGGATAGGAGTGATAATGAAGGATGAAAAAGGGACAGTGGCTGGCGCTTTGAGCAGAACGGTAAGCACGTCACACGATCCGGTAGTTGGAGAAGCAATGAGAGCATTAGTGGCAGCAGAATTCAGCAGGGATACAAGGCTTTTTGACATCATTCTTGAAGGGGATTCCAAACAAATAGTAGACGCAATCACTGGTAAGGGATCTCATTGGTGCAAATATGGACATATAATTGGGGATATCTGCGAAGTAATGAAGGGATTCAGAAAATGGGAGGTGAGACATGTAAAAAGAGATGCCAACGAAGCCGCCCACGTACTAGCCAAGACGGCAACCAGAGAGAATGGAGAAAAAATATGGTTAGAAGATGTCCCGAGTTTCATTCTTGATGTTGTAAACCAAGAGCAAATTGCTCTTTCTGTTTAGAGCAATTTGCTCCAGATATTTTTCTGAATATAATAATATCAGTCTCGATTGATTTCAAAAAAAAATTAAACTGCCAATTGGAAACATGTATGTGCCATATCAGCTAAGCATTAAAGTTCGTTTCAAGAATCATGATAGTTGGTTTCACTAATAAATAATAATATTTAGTTAAAGTAAAGAAATATTTAGAAAGTTTGATGTTTAATGATTTTGAAAAGTGTCTAGCTAAATATACAAAAATGTTAGTTAAATTGAAAAAAAAAAAAAAAAAAAAAAAAAACCTTCATGAGTCTTTAAATGGTTTATGCTTTTTATATATAGAGCCGGCTACACCACTAAGCGAGTGAGGCGCTCGCCTAAGGCCCCCGTATTAATATGGTCCAAAAAAAAAAATTTGCCCAAAATTTTTTTTTTTTTAATAAGGCCCCAATTTTTTTAAATAAAAACTTAAGGCCTCTAATCATAATAAGTAAGTATTTAAAAAATGCCTCAATTTAATTATTAAGCCCCAATATATATAAGCATATGGTAAAATAAGACCAATTAACCCATAAAAACAAATATCCTTATACTTAAAAATGTGTGTAGGTTTTTTCTTGTGGGTTTTTTAACAATTTTTTTTTGTGTGTATTGTTTGAAATAGGTGTATCAATGAGGTAAGGATTTATAAAAAAATTATTATTATTATTATTATTATTTGGTAATGTTTATTTTTGTGCTTGATTTTTTTTGTGAGTTTTGTATGAGTTTTTGTCAATTTTTTTGGTGGGTTTTAATTAAAAAATAATAATAAGGCACTATTTAAGAGTTTCACGTAAGGCCTATAAAACATTGAGCCGGCCTGTTTATATGCGTAAACTATTTTTCTCCGCTCTCCTACGCTCCTAAACAAACAATTGTGAGATAACTCTTTATAGGGCTTATTTGCCCCAGCAGGCCTCAACTTGAAGTTCTAAAGACTTGTTTGGAGAGGATTCTTGTCCCCTACAAAGATCATCTCGCAAGTACCCAGTCAAATTGCAAGCCTTACTAGCAATTACACGGGAATGCCTTATATTTTCACACATTCTTTTCCTTTGCAACTCTTCCTCTTCATCTCTATCTTTTTCCCTGCTTCTCAGATTTTTCAGACTAGTCTGAAAGAAATATCTCTCAACTCATTTAAAATAATGTCAAGTATCTATAAACATTTAAAAGGCATATTAAATTTTTAACACCATTAATAGCAGTTTACTAACTTAGACAAAATTTAATGTGTCTTTTAAATGTTTATAAACATTTGACATTATTTTAAATAGGTTGGTATACTAGTTTGAATAAAATTTTTGTCCTGAAAACATAATAAATAATTTTTTATTTTCTATAAGAGTTAAACGTTGAAAAATATTTTTCTAACCATTTTCAAGATTACAAATGAAAAATAACAAAATTTTCTTTTTTTTAAAAAAAAAAATTGCTAAAAACATTTTTTGTTATAAAACACTTTACGAACTTTAATTTAAGAGATCTGTTACATATTTATTTTTGAGAAATGATAAAATTTATTTTATTTTTTAACCATCTCCATAGTAAATTGATGAATTAACTATTAAATTTGTGTGCGGTCTATATGAGTTTACAAATCTAACGGTTAATATATTGAATTTGTACGATGAGATGAGAAAAAGATAGAAAAAAAATATATTGAAGTGAATCATTCATCTTTATATTTTGTCCATCTCTTTTGTAAATTCACAATTGAATATATATAACTAACATATGGGTCATATAAATTTACATATCTTATACGTAGATAGAAAAAAAAAATAATAATAAAATAAAATAAAATTCTCTTATTTAAAATCTCTTAAAACTAATTTTGGGTTATAGTCTAGCGTAATTTAATTTAAAAAGTGCTGCCCAAGCTTTAGCCAATTTTTTGAAAAAGTAATGTTGGGGTGAGTAACAGGTTATTTTCAATTGGTTCATACTTTATGCCCCTTTTACCAAATGGATTCCCACATCAATTTCCTTGCGGCGGCTATTGCATATAATTGGGTCTAGCTAGGGGTGGGCGTCGGTCGGTTTTGGAGAAAGTCGGAAGGGATTTTGCTTGACCGCACTGAAGTGGGTAAAGTCGGTAATTTCACCAACTTTACCGACCGAACCACTCTACCGAAACCCACCGACACCGACAAGTCGGTCACGGTTTCGGTTGGTTACAGTCGGTTTGGGGCGTCGAGGGCTTGGTTGACGGAATTGGCCTTCTGGAGCATGTAGGTCTTAAAATTGAAAGTCCTTGCCTCTGATTCTGATTCTTCTTCTTCTCTGAGAGTGTCCGACTTTGTGAGCACAGCATAGACGAAGACAGACGAGATGGGTCATCGTCATTTTGGGGGTACGAACGAAATGGGTATATTTTGGAAAGATGGGGATCTGGATCTGCCTGCTTGCTGAACATCGAACAGGTTTGGACCCATGTACTCAGATTCACACAACTCATGTTTCTCGAACTTTTGAGAGAGAGAGAGAGAGAAAAAGAGGTGGGGATTGAAGGAGGAAGATGAAAGTTGATTGTCGGGGCGGTGTCGGTCGAAAACCGACTTCCCCAAAAACCATACCACCTACCGAACCGACATTGTCGGAAATGCAAACTTCATACCACCTACCGTCCGGTGTATTGTCGGCGACAGTCGGTTACGGTCGGCACACGGTCGGTACGCGGCACGCGGAGAAGATGCCCACCCCTAGGTCCAGCTGGTTATCATTTTGGCTTTCGACCACCTAATATACGTGGTTTTTTTTTTTATATATGTAGGACCGTAAATGTATCAGTCCGACAACTCGCTCGATTCTTCTTCAATTTAATTTAACTCAAATTTGAGCTTGATAATGAAAAAAATTTATGGTTATTGTAGAAATTCGCTCGATTAATAAATGATACATGCCCGACTTACTCGAGAAAACTCGATAGAAGCTCGCGAGCTCAATTCGTTTAAAACTTGACCAGTTCGTTTATCCAACTCGTTAGCTTGTTCATATATATATAAATTTATTACTAATAATTAGTTATAAAGTATGTATATTAGTAATCAAGTACTATATCTAATATAACTTACTTAATTTTTATATTTATACTATAGACAGATAAGTGTCTAGAGTTTGTTTTAAAACTCGAGTTTGAACTTGGATCATCCATTAAAGACTTAGCTTGACTCGGCTCAGTTCGATTACAACCCTATTTATAAGGGTAGTTCAATCGATTAAAAATTATGCCTTATAAAGTGAAAATTATTAGATTAAATTTTTTTTCTTCTTGTCCAGACATGTAAAAAAATAATATTTAAAAAATTAAAAAATGCGAGATTACATTTATGCAATCTAGTTTATTTGATTGCCAACCTTTTTTTGTTTAGAACAAGTTGTGAATATATTACTCACTATCAAATTATAAGTACGATTTTTCCTGTTATTAAGATGTAGAACAAAATCTGATAAGCATTATAAGACCTTGTATGACTATAAGGACATTATAAAAAAATTAGGGATAAATGTAAAATTGGTCATTGTGGTTAGCCTAAATTACAAATCACTTCATGTGGTATAAAAAATAATCTATATAAGTCTATATAGTTGGCTTAAATTACAAATTACTCCATGTGATATAAAAAATAATTTATAGGTCCTTAAGATATGCTAAAATAACAGTTTACTTTCTGAAATCAATTTCCATTAAGTAATTTAACAAAATCTGTCACTCTGCTACGTCATACTCAATAAAAATGTGACACATGTAATTATTAATTTTTTACGTTAAAAAATGACAATTATGATTTTTCACATCATTTTATGACGGTAGCTAAGATTGCACATCAACCATCACCCCACGTCATATGTCTACAGTAAATTAACATAATCTCTTATATCCCCAAAATTTGATCTCGTGTGTAACACTCCCTCATCTTCATCTTTGCCAGCAACTTTCCAAAATATGACCGTTAAATTCTCGCAAAATGCTCTCAAATTGTGGCGAGAGATAAAAATGAGGAGGATTATGCACAAAGTAAAATATTAGGAACATAAGAGATTAGGTTAATTTACTATAACAATATAACATGATAGAGTAACGAATTCTATTAAGTTACTTATGAATTATGATTTAAACCAACTAGATCGACCTATAAATTATTTGTTATACCACAGGAAGTGATTTGTAATTTAGTCCAACTATAAGGACTAATTTTGCATTAATACCAAAATATTATGTGCTAATCACATGCTAAAAGACCCTTAATAATTTATTAGATTGATTTGTAAGAATTAATTACAAACTAATTTGTAGCTAGTATGCCTTACGTCTATAACTCATTTTTCCAAAAACACAGACAACAGATTGAACAAAAAGTGTGGTTGAAATATTTGGAGACTTTGATGAGTCAACTTATGTTGTCCAAATAGTCAGGATTGTTGGGATCCAACATTTAGCAGGAGCTTTTAGGTGTATCCGTTACTGGGTTGGGCTTGAAATCGTTGAATGTGTGTCCAAAACCTGTCTCAACTCAGGGCTATAATAGGCCTCGAGCTCACTAGCTAACACACCAGGCTAGGCAGATCAAACCACACACAACATTCGGCCCAATCCAATCCACAACTTTCGTAAAATGCTTTAGTACTGTTGAGCTCTCCGGGTTCGTAACAATGAACAAAAGAGTAATTCTATAAATCCCTCTAGTGTCCATCTAATAATGATGTGGCTATTAAAATTACAATTTAATCAAAATTCAATAATAATCAATTACAAGTTCAATGGTGATTTTAATAGCTACATCATTCTTATATGGACTTAAGATGGACACAAGATGAACTTGTAACATTACTCATGAACAAAAACTTCTTGATTCTTAAGAATCCCGTCTTTAAAAGTGGTGTGTTATTTACCACGTGAGAAATATATATTTTTGGTAGTATTCGCTTCTAACATAATTTTTAATAGCACGTGTTTTTAAGCGGGGGTCAGTTTGAATTCTCCTCCTCCTCTTGTGCGGACATATGAAAAAACAAAAAAAATTTTAATAGCATTAATTAATAAAAAAGAATTTGGTCCTTGTATGCTCAAGGGATATTCGACACTTTTAGATGTCAAATTGGAGAAAATTTCTACCACCCAATCTGTTAAATCACTTTTAATAGCTTCTTTTTTTTCATTTCTCTTTTTTTTTTCTCTTAATATTATTTCTTTATAAATTTCTACCACCCATTAAGAATTTGATCCTAATGTAGACAGAGAGAAAGAAGAGATAAAGAGAAATATTTGGTGTAAAATAATGCATAACACTACCAACTACTTTTCTAGCCTCTTCACTTTCAAAAAAATAAATAAAAAACACAAAAGTTACATAGGGGGTGTTTGACAACCGAGTTTAGGGGCTTGCGTTTGTACTGTTCAGGGGTTTTACTGTTCATTTTTTGTCAGTTTCTTTAAAGTTATACCGCCGGATCTGAACCCATCACACGGTAAAATTACCAAAATACCCATGACGGTTTCGTCTTCTCACACACGCCGACACCCATTCCTCTCCGCCACGGCCATCTTCCCCAACGCCTCTACTGAAACCCAACAGCAAAAGCTCCTGGCCTCTTTTCTCTACTGGGTTTAAGCAAAAGCACACCCATATTCACTGAATGAAGACGTGAGAAAGAAGAAAAGAGAGAAAGAAGAAAGGAGGCCAACGCAGGCAATGACCCACGGCTGGCCAGACCGTTCATCAGCTCCATCCCCTCCAATTTCTACTACGAAGAACGCCTAGTAGCACCCAACGCCACCACCAACGACCGGCACCACCCCCGGCCACCAACACACCATCCTACAAGAAAAGAGGGTTTTTTTAAAAAAAAAAAATTTCACCTGATATTTCTCAAAAATCTTTATTTCCTGTGGGTTGTTGAAGGAAGCTTTATTGTAAGTTCTGATTGGGTTGTTGAAGTATCTGATTACAAAATACTTTTTTGTTGATTGTATGTGTTGGGTCTCTTGGTTTGGCTGAGTATGGCAGGAGAGGGGATTTTGTTGATTCCCAACAATCTCTAAAAGGAAGCTTGAGATGGTGACCCACGGTGGTCAAACCCACTGCCGGCGACGCCTTGATTGCCCAGTCCTCACTTGTCAAGAACTCAACCACGCATGGCACCAACCAGTCCAACACTCCCCGAGTCGACGCTCCACCGGCTCCAATGATGCTCCTAGTGAGCACCAAAAGTGTTGCCTTGGCCTTGAACCCTTCGCTCTTCACCAATTTCCCCCACCTCGGCAAACTCTTGCGCAATAGCAAAGATCGGAAAAAGGATAAGAAATCATTATCCGGGAAAATTAACGCTTCCAGGAAAATCTTCATCTTCGCCTATAACACTTGAAGCTGGCGACCGTGTTGAGGTCAAACAAAAAAACTAAGGGCAAAAACGTTTTTTTTCGGATACTGATTTATGTTTTCAAATTCAAGTCTGGTCAAAGGTAATAGACTGTACAGTATAAACACTGAACAGTACAACCACAAAACGGTTGTCAAACAGGGCCTATAGTCAAATCACATATTGCGTAAAAAAAGGCTTTAAGAAAGTTGCTGATATTATATCATCAATGTTTAGTATTCACCAAACATTTTCCTTGTCGATATATTTTTGTTTCTCTTGAATGCTAAAAGACAAGAGAAAGAAGAGGAAAAGGAAAGAAGACAAACACAAACACCATGGTTTTATTTCAGACGAAAGATCTAACATCGATCCCAAATAAAAAGTAGTTACATTACATAGTACATACCAAACAAACGCGAAACACTTGATGAACCTAATTACAAATTGGCCACAATGTTCCGACTTTCACCGAAAAAACAAAAAAGGAATAGGAGGAAGAGAACATGAGCTGATAACAAATTAAGCCTCTTACAACACACGCTAATGGCAGGGATAACTTTGAATAGAAAAAAGAAAGAAAGAAAGATAGCAGGGATAACAAACGGAGCACCAGATGGACTAACTGGGATAATAATGTCATTCTATTAACTACCATCCGATCGATCATCAATGGTGAGGCTTCTCGAGCGCAGCGTAGGTCCTCGGTGTAGGGGCTGGCATCTCATCAATTGTAGCAAGACGCCGCCCTTCTTCCTCATCCTCTGCATCAGCCAAATTAGCCGTACTAGTTGCTAGCCTACAGGGAACGTAGTTGAAAGTATTCGCTCGCGCGCAGCTTTTAGACCTCGCGGAGAAACGCGTACATTCGGCGGCCGACTTCTGCTGCGGGAGCCCAACAATGCAGTTCCTCCTCACGTCAAGCCTCCTCGCCCTTATCAACCTCAGGCACGCCGGCCCGACTTGGCTGAAGTAGTTGTATGATAGCGAGAAATTGTACGCGTTCGGTAGCCGGCACAAGTTCTCCGGTATCGTCCCGTAGAACTCGTTGTGCGCCAGGTTGAGTAGCTGCAGCTTTTGTAAGCACCCGAATGACTGCGGTATCGGCCCCGTCAAGAGGTTGCCGCCGACGTCGAACACGGTGGCCTTGATCAAGTACCCGATTTCAAATGGGAGACAACCCGTCAACCTGTTGTTCAAGAATAGCACCTCCAGCAGGGTCTTCCAAGCTCGGCCGATACTCCGTGGAATGCCGCCTGTTCCAATATAATCAAATTATGAATTTTATCAAACACAAATCCCATCTCCAACACAAATTTCCTCCAAACTGGTTAGTGGCAAGAGTGAGTCAACCTATTTAGATTTCTCAAAAATTAATAAAATGAAATTTGGATTCCTAGATTAGCATATTTTACTAGGTTTGAGAAAATTTCTTTTAAACTAGTTGGAGGAAATTTCCGTCCATGCATAATTATTATCATTTTAGTTAAAATTTTAAAATAAATGGTAATTTAACCGTACCGGTGAATTTGTTGTTCGCTAGTGTTAGGAAGAGTGCCGGCGTGTTTCCGAATGTGGCAGCTGGAATTGACTGGTTGAACCCGTTGTTGTTGATGAACAACACGTCGGTGTCAACGTTGAACAACGAAGGCGGGACCGACCCCTTGTAAGTGTTGTACCTAAGGTCCACGAAGGTTAGATTCTTGGCGCCGATGACACTCGCGGGGAACCCTCCGGGGAACTTGTTGTTACTCAGGTCGAGCTCGTAGAAATAGCGCAACTGGTTGAGATTTCGGTTAATTACACCGCTGAAGTTGTTGGAGTTGGCATGGAAGATAGCAATGTCGGGCAAGTTGCGGATAAAGCGGTAAAAGTTTAAGAAGCGGCCGCCAAACCTCGCGCCGTTGAAGAGAATGCCGGCGAGTCCGGTGATGTTCAAGTCAGGCACAGTGTCACAATAGAAGCCCTTGAAGAGGCAGTAGTTGTTGCCGACCCAGGTGCCGGTAAAGTTTTGGGGGTCGTAGGTGATGTTCCTTTTGAGCTCCTGGGTGATGAAGAGAATCCTAGCTCTGTTAGCCAAGCGTCCAGGATTGTTGGGTGGGCGGCGGGGCATGAGATTAAGTGATGGTGGGTATAGCGGGGATCGCGGAGGACGCTTAATCAAAGGGTTGGGACGAGGTGGTGCTGATATTAAAGGACATCTCGGACATCCGGCAGGTTGGGCGAGTGAATATTGCAAGAAAAAGGAGAAAAAGACGAACAGGGCTAAAAGAAGCCGAGGGAACATCTTCATGTGCATGAACAGTTCTACAGAAAGATGAAAGGAGGAAGTTTGTGCAGGATGAAGACGCGAATCGCTACTTTTATAGTACAGACATGTCCCGGAGAAGGAGATGACCCGACTTCTATAAATCTTTGTTTATTTCTAGGCGGCTATGAAAAATTGGAAGAAAAAAAAACAAGTGTCGTTCAATGTCTTTGATTTTTCAAAAATTAATGTTTAAGTTCCTCCCTAATCAGTAGAATGATAATAAATAACTCTTAAAAATACTAAGAAAAAAAGGTCAAAGTTTTTTATCAAATTGGATCGGAGGAATTTCTTTCAATTTAATCTATAAAAGTAATGTCCTTTTTTTATAATAATATGTGAGATGTACATAAGTCTTTAATAAAATTTATTTCAACTTTGTCTATATTATTAAAAAAAAAATGTGTATCTCACATGTTCAAGGGATATATGTCACTTTTATAAAATTTGTTGAAGGAAAATTTCTTTAACCCAGTTTGAAGAAAAACTTTGTCTTAAAAAAATGTGAGAAATGATACTTATCACATATTGAACTAAGTTGAAGGAAATTTCCTCTAAACTTTCTGTCCTTATATTTTTATTGTTTTAAGGACAAAATTTTTTTCCAAACTAGTCTACAATAAATATCTTCCAACCCATGTAAAATAGTACTAAGTATTTATAAACATTTAAAAGACACATTAAATTTAGTCTAAAAAATCCTAAAAATGTAGTTCAATCGGCTGAGACCATGCCTAATGAAATGGAGGTCACTAGTTTGAATCCCCCTCTTCCCTCTTGTGCGGACATGTAAAAAAAAAAAAAAAAGTCTAAATTAGTAAATTACTATTAATGAGATTAAAAATTTAATGTTTATTTTAAATATTTATAAACACTTGATACTATTTTATATGAGTTAGATGATATTTTTTTCACGTTGATTTAGGAAAAAAAAAAAAAACCCCTTATTTTACTTAAACTTAAATATTTACTTCCTACTCAAGTGTAAAAAACACTCAATTTACTCCCTTATTTTACTTAAGTTTAGAGCATTCCCAACAGCTTCCTTGTGTTGTTCCCTATATTTAAGGATCCAAACCACTTTTTGCTTCCTTATGTCAAAATACACTACAATAGCTTCCCTAAATGCTTTCATATATCATTAAAATATTATTTTTTTATTTTACTTTTTTTTTTATTCTTTTAATTTATTAAACAAACTTTCTCTCTCTCCCTCATTTTTCTTCTTCTTTCTTGCAACAAGAATGACTTTTGAATATTTCTCCCATTTTCTTCTTTCTTCCATCTTCTTTTTCACCATTTCCCCCTTCTGAACATCACTTTCTCTCTCCATCAAGCAAAATGCAGGAAACTCAATCCCATTTCTTCTATTTCATTTCTTCACTGGGCATGGCCGATAAAGAGAGATGAGAGCGTGATAGAGGGACAACCCACAACCCAGCACCAACCAGCACAGTCGGCGACAACCCACGAGCCCCTCCCTTCCCCATTTCGTCGCCACTTCCCCCTTGATTCTTTGTTTGGTTTGATTTGATTTTGGGGTTTTTTTTTTTGTTTTCCTGTTGCTTGGGTTGTAGGAAACGGAGGGACTGTGTCTTTGTGTTTTCCTAATTTTGTGTTTGATGAACATTCACTTGTAGAAATGCTGTGTCTTTGTGGTGCGAGACAGAGAGAGGTGAGAGAGAGACGTGTGAGGAGAAAGGAGAGAGGAGAGAGAGTGTTTTTTTTTTATGAATATAATAATCATCAGGATTGTAACAGTGGAGCCTTATATATAAGGCTTTACTGTAGCATATTAATGTTTAGGGAATTATATAAAGAGTCTGGTATAGGACGTTTTTTATGATTTTTTGAACATATTCTTTACACATAAAGAATAGACCCCCTTATAAGGAGTCAGCTAAAAATACTCTTACAGTTACCCTCTAAATTTTATAGTCATCTCACTTCAAATGATTGATGTTTATCAATTGTTTATGCATTCCAATTCCAATTAGGAATGCATAAACACTTAAACAGTCATTAGAATGCTGACTACGTATAGAAGAATATAAAAGGGGGCCGTATAAAGTTTTGGTTTGATTTACAATTTTAAATTGGGGTAAAATACAAGAGTGCACGGTACATGTGCTTTTAAAGTGCATGAAACATCAAATCAATCCTTGAGATTTCCAAAGCGATAGATAATTACTCTTTGTACTTTCTGAGTTCTAAATCAATTGTTCGTCAAGGTTTTACATTTATGTACGTGACAGTGCAGTGTCATCACCATCACGAGGCTACTTTATTCACTCTCCTTTACAAACCTCGTTTAAGAAGATTTTTTTTTTACCAAAATGTCCTTTTAATCTTTTATGCATCAGTGGTAAACAAATAGACAAATGGGTCATTTTGGTAAAAACAAATTCCCTTAAACGAGGTCTGTGCACTTTTATAGAGGAGCATAAATAAGATAGTCGGAATCTACCTTCCGAATACGTCACGAGATGTACTAAACTGTCATGTACATGTAAAGTATAAAACTTGGTTTTTCCAAAATCGTTTGCCAAACATACTCAGAAAAAAGCCAAATGGTCAAATAGCGGTGTGCCATATGTACCATCTCCAACTAATTGTTGACCGACAGTTATCAAATACTGTTAAATTAATTTTCCATTTCACCATTTTACATCACTAAAAGTAAAATCGTAATTTGATTTATAAAGCAATTCATTTATCTTTCTCTAATATGAATATGTCAAAATATATATATGAATTTTCTTCTACATCTAGCCCAATTTTATTGGCAAAATAACTGAATGACTAATTTAATACCAACGGAATGAAAAGCACATAAACCAATTTATATTTGGTGCATGGGGAATTAAAATCTCTCTTTTCTTTTTCTTTTTTCCCTATAGTTTATAGGAAAAATGAAATACGTACCTGGTCAATCGAATGGATGGGATGATGTTCGGTACTAATTTTGAGAGTCTCGATCGCTAAGTCGATTAATCAAAGTGATAAGATCCTTCGGTACAAATTCTTGAGAGGTTCAATCGATAATTCAATTGTAGTTCATTCAATCGAAAATGATTTTTTTTTTCCGATAGATATAGGACGTACTTCCAATGAAGATATTCTATTTAAGTTCAATAAAGATTAAAGACAACATGGCCGCCCAGTTGATGAAAATTTTCAGTTTTCTTAACAAGAATCACTTAAAAAGGAGTGATTTTTCTTGAATCAGTGGAAGATCGAGCTGCTTCCCACTATGTTAGGATACATCACTCATCTTAAAACTTAAGTGCATCCATACAACTTTTTTCTTCCTGATTTGTATATTTTAGTTTGAAGTGACACAATCATTAATATAAAAATAAAAGTATATGGAGTAATTTTTTATTTTTTAAAAAATTATCAATAGTTAATATTAAAGAGGCCGTTACACACGATATTATTTTGTTAATTCAACATTGAATTTATGAAATTGGGCTCCACAAATTCACTCATATGAGTCATATCTCTCATGTCGAGATGCACAAATAAAAGAAACGCAAATGATAAAAACCAAACATTTCTCAATATTTTTTTTAGAATGTGATTATTTTCTTTTTGGTTATGGTTTGATTTAAAGATAAACATAATTTAGAGTATCTTATATATTGAGTTGTATGTATTTTAATATACGTATATTTTATTTATTTTGGGTAAAAAGTAGTCCTAAACAATATTAATTAACAAACAAGCCCATGCAAGCAAGAGTTTTTAAATATCAGAAGCAAAAGAATATTCGATATATATACTCAATGGAGCAGGTGATAGCAATGACATTAATTAGCAATTCATTCAATAGAAATGATGTGTGACACAAAGCACTCATCAATCATTTTATTTGATTCAATCATACAAAAAACCTCCCACGTGATTCTGCTTGCTCTTCTTCTTTTTTTTTTGTTTCTTTTTCTTTTTTCTACAATTCCTAATACTATAAAAAGAGGTGAAAGTAAAAAGAACAGGAGAAAAAAAAGGCAGTGGGCCAATTCCAAGCTTTTTAAACCGAGTGGGATTCCTTTGCTTTCTTCATATATTTCAATATCTGCCGATCGATCGAGTGGTTCTGTGTACCGATATATATATATATATATAGGTTTCGTTTATGGACACAACAGAGATAAAGCAGCGAATCACTGTTTTCTTGAAGAAGAGAGCAGAGAAAAAAGAAAAGAAAAGTAAAGATAGGAAGGAATAGGTTAAACAGATTTATTGGCAAAGAAAAAAAAGTTAACGAGAATAAAGGTATTATCAAGATCAAAAAGTCCATCTTTGTGGTCCACTGTGTACTAAGCCCGTTAAAAGCAGGGAATAATTTCCACACCACCGACACTATGGTCTATGAGAAAGCAACATAGTTAAAGTCGTAAAAACTTGTAATCAAGGGCGTTATTTTTTAAGTTATTTTGAGGATGATATAGTTATTAAAATTAATATTAGACTTATAATTGATTATTATTGAATTTTAATTAAATAATAATTTTAATAGTTACATTATTTTTTTAGGGACTCAAAATTTTTTTTTAGAATTACTCACGTCGAGCTTTAACACTACTACTGCGCTTTGATAAGAGCAATTTTAGCTACTTAGAAAGATAATTTTTTTTTTAATATTTTAATTCTTCCTTTTTAATATAAACTTCAATAAATTATTTATTTCACTTGTTGTTTTCTTTAATTATTATTTTTAAATGTAATAAGGGAGAGAGAATGGATAAAGAAATTAATAAACAAAAAATAAACTATTGTTCTCGATATTATGTACTACAGTAAACTTTTATATTTGTAACAAATATTTTACTTTTAAGCCTTTGTTAGAGACCTAAAATGGTTCATATGATCAAAATATGAACCCTTTAAACTATGTGTCGGAGATGCTCTAAAGTGTTACGTATTGTTAAGTTTTGTTTCAAAATAATGATTAAACTACATTTTTATTTGATAGTCATCGTATAATGTTGATGTAATAGTCTCAATTATTCTTTAAATCAATCATTGTTGAACCTAAAAATTCACCCCCAATAATGATAGAAAGAGAACTGAAATGTTTTAAAAACGACACAAATAATAATAATAATCATCTTGTCATTTTTTTAACATTAAAATTCATATTCACACCGACAAGTAAAGATTCACTTGGTTGACACTGACACTTACGGCATTATCGGTTTCTTTCCCCAGTATCGAAGGAGGAGTTGTTAGGAAACAGTCACAAAAGATGCTGAACAAAGGAAAAGCAAAAGAGACGAAGAGAATTTTCACTTGGTTGTTGTACTAATTAAGCACCCCATTATCTATTTTAATTGTTTAAATTAAGTGAAATTAGGCGTTAAATTAATCTTCCTGACTTGGGGTGTCGTTTTCGACTTCGCAGTCGATGGCGAAGGCATTTGGGTCTCCATGAATAGTACGTGCAAGGCCCGCAGTTGCTTCCTTTTTCGAAAGGAGAAGGAACAAAATTCCAAAGTGCAACGTAGCTTTGCTGACTCAGCTGCTCACGTCACTTCCATTTCAACGGTGTGGATGGCTTTGTAATCTATCCTGTCGGAGGAAAAATGATAAGGGATCAATTATAAGGACAACCATAAATCTATTTTATAATTGTACTGAGTGACACCTGTAAAGATAATGACTTTTTTATTCATCGTTTCCCACGTTGTTTTGTACAAAATTGTCAGAGATGCCAACTTTATGCCATCGAATTAGGATGTACTTGTTTTTTTAATAAATGCCATCCAAATACAACCAACCTTCAGCTCGTTCTAATCCTTAGTACTCTAGTGCATATTGAACAACTAAAAAAAATAATAATAAAAAATTTGTAAGTATTTTAGTCACAGGCTTTGAAGAATCCAATAGACAGAACAGAAACATCGATCACGGCAAAATTATGAAGCGAAAATAAGGTAGATGTTAGTTTATTTGATAAAACTAAGGTAGTTAGGTAGACAAAAAAAAAAAATATTATCCGCAAATTAAGTATATTCATATTGGCCTAATCTAAACTGGAATTATGACACTTTTTAGAGAATGGTAATTAGATACTCCTATTTTAGTCTAAGTGGTCTTAAACAAAAAGTTTAGTGAGCCTCTTGAATCAATAATCAGAAGAATTCAATATAATTATGCCAATTGAGAAATTTGGTTTAACATTAAGTCAAATTATTTTATCTCAATTAATGATTCTAATTTAGAAGACATGGTTAAAATAAGAATAAAAATTAAAACTATAGACATGAAATCAAGTCCCATGATCTATCAATTCATTGATAGTCTATAAATTACTACCATTTTCAGTCTTTGCATGCTTGTATTTCAAGCAAATGTAATTATATATGTCACTCTTTTTTGTTCTATTTAGTCTTTTATCTTCTTGAATATTATGTTGTATTACTTATAACCCTAATAAAACTCATACACTTGTATTTGCCTCAAAGTTCATATCTTGTCGTTAACTTTCTTAAGCCGGAATTTGGTTATTTGGCATTAGAGCATACCCATCAAACTCTTTATATTTAACATTTCTCTAAATTTTTAACAAGATCTACAAAAAATATCAGTTATCAAACTTTTTATCCAAAGTTAAATTTAACATTTGTTTTAACTCTTCTCTAAATATAAAGACACCAAAAGCAAAAGTTATTTAATTTTTAATATTATTTTGGTTGTTGGGGTTGCATTTTGTTAAATCTCTCACATGTAATTAAAGTGAGTGAGTTTCATGGCAATTATATTTAGGGTTAAATACTTTTTTGCTTCCTAGTGTTTCAACACTTATTATTTATTTATTTTTTCTTAGGGTTTCATTTTTACCATATGAGGTACTTGTGATTTTCATAAAGATCAAGATGGTACATCCTTTAAAATTCTGTCAAGAACTTAACAGAACGCTACATCAACACTAATCAAATGTCATCACGTGTTATATAATTAATTTTTAAAAAATTTTAAAAAAAATGTAGCCACCCCCATCTATCCGATTTGGGGGTGGGAACTTCTTTTAGGGATCAAAAATAATATTTAGTTAAAGTCAAAAAATATTTAAAGAGTTTGATATTTGGTAATTTTATAAAGTGGCTAGTTAAGTAACAAAAAAAAAGTACATTTTCAAAATAAAATTTTAAAAAAATTTAAAGAGTTGGATGAGAATGCTGGGAACTTCTTTTAGGGACCAAAAAATATATAGGTGACATAAGATACTAACGACAGCCTAGAATAACATAATAATAATATAAAATGTAGTAGTTTAACAAACCATGTTATTATTATTCAAAGACCTTAAAAAAAGTTAAAAACCACACCGACGAAGAAAAGAGTCATTGTGCTTGTGCAGCATGCTAATTGCACGGACAATTATTTAGCTGCAGACAGTGACATAAATCTTTTTTTTTTTTTTAAATTTTAATCTTTTGAGGTTGTCTTTTACCCAACTTTTTTTTTGTCTTTACCGGACTTCTACTAATTCGGGCAACGTTACTGAACATTGAACAGTTAACATTTAATATTAAACAGTAACAGTGAACATTTAAAATTGAACAGTGAACATTGAACGGTGAACAGTCAACATTTAACATTAAACAGTAAACAATGATAGTGAACATTGACCATTGACCATTGACCATTGACCATTGAACAGTAAATAGTGAACATTGAACAGTGAACATTTAACATGAACGGTGAACGGTGAACGGTGAACGGTGAACAGTGAACATTTAACATTGAACAGTGAACGAGCATTTGGGGATACACATTCTAATGGGCCTTTTCAAGTTTCAACCGACCCAGTCTTACCCGGTTCTACCCAATAGCATGGGCTAGCTTTGAGAAAAAAAGTCGGCAGATACAATAAAGAAGTAGGATGCCAATATTCGATGCTTCGCCCACCCCAATTACCTCCCTGCTTAGCCCACCCCAGATACAGTAGAGAAGTAGCATGGTCAATTGACGATCAGCATTGATTTTTCTTTTTGGGTAAAGTCCACTTAATCCCCTCAAACTACCACCCTAATAACAATTTATCCCACAAATTATCGATTGCAACAATTTACCCCCAAGCTACCAAAACAATGACAATATACCCCCAATTTTAACAAACTGACAAAATTGCCCTTACTAAAATAAAAACAAAAATACTAAATTTTTTTTTTTCAAATTTTTAAGGGTATTTTTGTCTTATTGAAAATTTTATAGGAGTAATTCCGTCATTTTGCTAGCATTGTGGGGGTACATTGTCATTGTTTTGGTAGTTTGGGGGGTAAATTATCGCAATTGATCGTTTGGGAGATAGATTGTCATTAGGGTGATAGTTTGAGTGGGTTAAGTGAATTTTACCCCTTTTTTTTCTTTTCTTTTCTTTTTTTTTAGTAAAATTTCCCTTGCCCTAGTCATGACTTTTATAATCATAATTTTGAATTATTAAAAGTTGCAATGTCACAATCTCAACTTTCAAGCCCTTTTAATCCTAACTTTTATCCACGTGACTATTAGAATCGAAGACTGGCGTTAGCCGTTAGCTATGATACCATGCAGAAACTTATAATGAAATGAACAAAATAAATAAATAAATAAAGCCAATAGTAATATAAGAGAAAATATAGGCACAAAATTTTTGAGCGGTTTTGTGTTAGACACATAGGTCCACAATTAGGGAAGAGCTCAAAAATGCTACATTATGCTCTTATTCTTTTCTTTTTTTTTTTTTTGACATGTCCACACAAGGGAAGGGGTAGAGGGGATTCATTATGCTCTTATTCTTGATGATATTTTCAATACAAAATACTCATATTTATAGGAGTAATGGGATAAGTGAAGAAAACACAAATATGGTAGGTAGAGATAGTATTTAATTTGAAGACAATCAAATCCAATTACCTAAAAGTGAGGTGATTACAATCAAGTTAATCAAAGGAAGATTGGCAAGTGTCTTGAAGAGTAAAGAATGGTATTGGCTAGCTGCTAGATCAGAAGAGATTGTTTGTGTGTGTAGAGCAAATTGTGTATGGTTAAGGGCACTTACTCTTGTTCTATTCGGGAACATATGCCAAAAGTTGATTGGTGGAATGTAGTTTGGTATTCAATGGCCATCCCAAAAGCATGCGTTTGTTCTTTGGTTGGCTATGAGGGTTAGTTTAAATACGGGTGAAAGATTGTTCATGCAATGGGGATTTAATGGAGTAGTAATGTGCTTGGATTGTAGGAGTTGCATTGAGGGGAGGGATCACTTGTTTTTTGCTTGTGGTTTTGGTGGAAGGATTTGGAGGGAGGTTATGAATGAGTGTTTAATTGATGATTCTCCTACTGCTAAGGAAGATATTCTGAAATGGGGATACAATAATGGAAAGACAGAAAGATGAAAGTTGTTGCAGTGTATCACTTGGGAGATAAGAGTTAGGATTATGTCTCCAGGAAGGTCCAACAGGGCACAAGAAAATATAGAGCTTTGTAAAGGTTGGGGAATTTCAGAAAATATAAACTTCGCTGCAGTCTGCAGAATGAATGTAGTTGCTGTAATTTTGAGCCTGTTTTGTATTTGGTTTGGTTGGGTTTCTTTTGGTTGATAGATGTTTTTGTTGTTTGTCTGATGTGGTAAGCTTCTGTTCCAGGAATTCTGGAGTGTTTGAAAGTGTGTTGTTTCTATACAATTTTCAACCCAAATATCTAGCTCTTACAATCTCACTCTCTTGGGGGCTTAAAAGACCCTGCATGAGCCAGAAGAGCCAGAAGAGCCAAGAGGAATAGGAGAAGCATCTTTACTCATTTTTGAGGTTTAAAGTTGCTATGAACCATATCAAAACAAACAAAGCTCAAGTGGGATATTGGTGAATTCCCTCAGCTTTTATCTCCTTAATTTACACGCTCAACCTTCAAAAGGCTCTGTTCTGATAATGTTTTTTTTTTTTTCTCAATTAAAAAAATGTTCTGATAAGAGTAATAATTATAAGGAATTTCAAAATGCTAGTGTGCGCATTGACTGCAACTTTTTCTTTTTTCATAAAAGAATGTGGGTAGTGGAAATTGGAACAATTAAATCATAAAAGCAAAACTCCAATGAATATAATATAACTTTAAAAAGTTAAGAAAAACGAAGCACTAGTTTGCATGATTAACCCCACAAAAATCCACCATCTTTACGCTCTCCTATTCTTTCTTTTATCTAAACAAAGTTTTGAAGGGGTGAAAGGAAAGAAGAAAATAAAACAAAGGAATCCTATTTTGTATAAAGGAGCTAACTATTCTTCTTTCTTCTTCTACACGATTACACAAATCCAAGCGTCAATGCTGGCAATTCCGAACATACCCACTAATCTTTTTTGGGCCTTTGGATGAGTGGATCGACTAGGATGATTCCAGGACAAGAGCTGCCGTTGCTTCCGTGATGGAGTGATCTGAGTGATTGTGCTCGCCCTCGTAGGTCACAATCAGCATCGTCGGATCATCCAGAGCACGCTCCACGTGTTTCCGTGCAGGGCAACCCCTCAAGCTACTACACTTGTAATATCCCCTGCAATTCTCAAAACTATCAGTCCAATATAGATGCCACTCTTATCTCTCTAAAATAGTCATCTGATCAAAATTTAATAATAATTTTAAAATTTATAATGTTTCACCAATTTTGAGAAGATACAAACATGACATTTATTATTAAATGTACACAAAAAGAAAGAAAGAAATAAATAAAATTGAAGGTTAATCTGAGATGACCATTGAAAGTGAGTGTCAAGCACCAATTTTTCAACGAATTTTATTTTAGAATATTTTATATTTTTGTGAATTGGAGAACATATTCTTCGTTTCAAAAACAGGACACAAACAGAGGGAGTGGGGCACGAGACATAAACACACCTTGGATGCGGGGAACCTTTGATAGGTTTCTGGCCGTACTTTCTCCAGGAATACTCATCGGGCGGAATATCCGCCATCTTCGGGCTGATTGCAGGGACTCTGGTCACTCTCTTCACTTTGGATTTCCTGCTCAAACAAATAAAATCAAGATGGTGTTCTGTTTCAAAAATCAAAAATCAACCCAAACATCTTTTCCAAGTAGTTACAACAACGATGAACCAACCTTTTCTTGGAACAGTGGCATCGGGCAGAAGACGAGCCGCACTTGAGGACGGCCGTGTCGTCCATCGAGTTACACCTCCTCTTCAGAGACGAGGAAGACAGAGGTGGCTTCCCGACTGACGACACCTGGGACATGTGCGTGATTTGAAACCCGGACGACAGAGACGGCTGCAAACTTTCCGTGTCCCCTGTCAAAGTTGACACGAATGAATTCGCGGCAGAAATCGGCGGCGAAGGCGAGAAACTGATGCTCGTCGCTGCCGCATCCTTTCTCTCCAAGGGCTGAGGCTGAGGATGAGGATGGACTGGGAGCGGCGAGATGCGAACAATCGGTGTGGGATTCGGACAATAAACCTTAAAAGCGGAAACCGGTTCAGTTTTCTGAGGCTGAGGAGGAGGAGGAGGCGCCACAGGAGCCCTGCGAAACCGGGCGTGGCCGGTTCTTCTTCTATCTAGCAGAGAGATAACCTTCTTGAACCTGTCGACAGCCACATCCGCAACAGCGCCAACCTCCATAGAAGCTCTGTTAATGGCAGAATCAGCGACGGCCTCCTGGTATTGTTCTTGAGACATCAATCTCATGAGCTTCTCAACGCTCTGAATCCCAGCAGACGCGGCTTCCTTCACGGCGAAAGCGTCCTCTTCAATCTTCCCCGCCGGAGTGCTGTTGCCCCCTCCTCCTCCATACCCCAACATCAGCTCCACAGCCATTAATTTCCCCAACACCATTAACAAACCTTGACCCTCTTGGACTGGCTGTCGAACAATAAAAATAAAAATAAAAAATTTATAGTACAACAAAGTCGGATTAGATCGTTGTTGTTGAAGAATATGGGAAAATGATGACGAGGAAAGCAAAAAAGCGGAAAAGAGGATTCGAGTCAAACTGATGCCCTCCCAACGCAAGGCAAAGCGCCACTGACCTGTCGGTTCTCTTTATCTGCCGTCAAACAAAACCCGCCAGTTCTGTCCTTCCACGTGGCGAAGATATTGACCGCTCCTTCGCGGTGGGGTCCTCCAGACGGGGATAAACCGGTTGGAGACCGTGTAAAAATGATGAAGGTAGGGTGAGGATAAGGTCAAAAGGTCGTGATTAGCCGTTGGATTCTTGACTCGGTAAAATCGGTGAAAGAAAAAAACACACACACAAAGATTGTTTAGTTGGGGACAGTGAAGCAGAGTTGACCTTTTACATCCTTTTAATGCAAAAGTCGTTTGGGTTGAGGAGGTGCGGGGAGTGGGACCACTGAGGTTCCTTTTTTACCGGACACCGGAAGCGGCGTCAAACTCTCGGCCCACAAGTCACATGGGATTCTTTCTTTCTCACCTCGCCAACAAGTTTCTTCTTCCGGGAATATGACCCATGACCCACTACCGTATTATTAACAATATCTATTTGTACCGTTTGATGTCACTGTTGGGCGTGTCCGAAATGGGATTTGATTCGGTTGGCCCAACGTTGCATGGACCTTTTACCGTTTTAGATTCCTAAAATAAGTGCTTATCTTCCAACACGTAGTATCGTGTTGGAAGATCACATGCTATGAGCTTGTTAAGAAATTTATTATATTTTTCGGAACTCATGAGACCCGTAAATTAAGACGACCATAAAAAAAATCAATCAATCACAAAACACTTTTACGTGATTTCTACTAAGGATTACGTCTAAAGAGTTTCAGTAATGTTTTACAATTTTTGAGAGCGGCAATACAAGAGGCATCAATAATACATCCGTACAAAACCTTAGCTAAGAGCAATTATAAATACGACTCACAACTCGGTCAAAACACCAAGCGTTCGCTCCATGAACTAAGCCATACAAAAAAAAAAACCACATTTAAACCGTAGGACTTCCAACGTTAAATTGAGTCGGATACAAAATCAGGCTTTACGTAACCTATCAGAGCTCTGAATGACTTTTATTTTCATGCTCTCTCCTCTTCTGCAACTTTTCTTCATAGTCTCTTTTCGTTGCAATTCCTCTAATTATATGAAAAACAAGAAGAAATATTTGACAAGTTTTCATATTTTCGCATTGGTGTGAACTGTGAATCTTAATTGGACAAAATTCTAAGAAAGACAATAATTTTTTTTTTTTTTCCCTCGAGCATCTAAGAAAGAAAATGACTTTGATATAGATGTGGACCTACATGGTGGGAAACAAAGAAAGGCAAAAGGAATAACTAATGTCTAACTTGACATTAAATGTAATAAAGCATTAAAGCCACAAAACAACAAATGGATGGGCTCAAGGCAATCATTTAACTATGTTTTAACTATAATTTTTTAACTTAGGATTAAAGTTTTTATCTTTTACACTGCCTAATCATCACCAGTGTCGGTATTTTTCAAATCCTCCAAGGGCAACTATAGCATTTCTGATGCTGTTAACTTAGAAAAAAAAAAATTAAAAAAATCAGCTATTCATGTGTAAAATTATTAGCGAGAGTCCTTATAACCCTAAAGAGGAATGGCAAGGGACAACATCATACGTAAACTAGAAAATCATATTCACTCAAGTGTGCCTAATTTTGCCTAGTTAAGATTCTGCTAAATTTTTCTCTTTCATCCTTACTAACTAACTTGAGCGTCAGATTCAAGCTCGATAAACCACTTGTAACATTTTCCTTTCCTTGCTGACCATCTCTTTGGTAAACGGCGTGCGTTTATTATGCTGACATTTTATAAATCTTTAAAAATTTATATAATCATTTTTCAGATCAATACTACATTTTCCCTAAATACAATATTAATAAATATAGTAAGGGATTCACTGGTTGCACAGAATTAGATATAATGATAAATAAGTGTGAACTATTATTTCCAATTAGTGAATTCAATGTGTTGACTTTAGTCTAAAATCCCTTGAATGGTGTAATTATCAGCCTAAGCCGAAACTCAAATACAACTGTGAAGATAATGACTGCAAGAAAAAAACAAAGAAAGGGAGAAAATTTGGCAAGTTGTATTGGTCGATGTAAGGCTTAATGCTTTTTCTTTAATCTCCTTTTGGTTTTTAAATTCTTCAACCTCTCATATCATTTGTTGAAAATCTAAGGTAGAGTACTGGAAAGAGTTTGATCCTAAATGATTGTGGTCAAAAGAAAATGGTCAACACCCTCCAATTTGGTGGAAGCCAGCTTTCCATTCTACCACTTGCCGCCAAAAATTCTGGTGTTTGTGTGTTTTCTCCATGTGTCAAGTTTAGGAAATAGTTACTTCAATATATATATATAGGAAAGAGTTTTCTTAATTATTTGAAATAGTTTTTTTTTTAATTTTTATTTATGTTGCTCTAACAAAACAATATTATAGATAGTAGAAAAAAAAAATTATAAATATAATGAAAAATTTCTTACATCTAAATTTGATCTATGCTTTATTTAATTCTTTAAATGTCACTGACTCACTATTCCAATTAGTTCACAGATTTGCAGCATATTTCAATGAATCACACCTCTGACCGATGGCCGGTCCATCACAACCTTTTCAACTAGATAGTGATTTTCTTTTTCTTTTTCTTTTTTTTTCCCTTTATGTTACAAGTGCATTTCCAAACACAATTCATTTCACTGCCTCTACCATCGGTAATAATTATTCTATATGCCTGATAATTTATCCTTCAACGATCAATGATTTGCTCCTAGAAAAGAACCATAGAGAAAACAAAAGACAAATCAGAGATCTAAGATCATTACTCTTAAAGTTTTGTGTAAATATATCCTTAGAAAACAACTAAAAAAAAAAATCACCTTGTAGATTACTGTTGAAAGCAAATTTAGAGAGAAAATAAACAAAAACTCTTGCAGAGCCTGAGCATCAACAGATTTACTATTGTATTATTTAGAAAAAAAAAATAATATTAAGAGTTGGGGAAGGAGGGTTCCCTCCTCCTAGAAACATGAACTAATTAACAAAGGGAATGCAGCAAATCACCCATAAGGATCTTCACCAATATTTTGTTTTTTTTTCCTATATATTTCTCCATGTGTCAAGTTTGAGAAGGTGAGCTTATATGCGCTCTCTCACACTATTATTTAGACAGCAAATTATTGGAGATTTTGATCCCCAAATAACCTTGTCCAAACCCTGTTCTAGTTTTTCTTTCTTGTTCATTTTGGGCTTGAATAGGATCAATTTTTTTTTTCCTATTTACCTTTCTCTTAATTTCTTTCACTTTATTGAAAGATCATTACATAGATTTGAAAACAAAAGCTTTGATTCAACACCCTGTAGGAGACCTTTGAACAGCTTCCGGCACAGAATGGTCAGAATCCTAAGGTCCAAACAAGAGACTGAATAGGTAGGAAGATTATATTCCAAATTAATATGACCGACTTCGTAATTTTCGTCTCCATCTTCAGATAATGAAATAGCTAAGGTTAATTTAATCACAACTTTTTCACCTAATATGCCAAACAAGTGCTTGGATTTTTCCACCATTTTGCAACGAGGCTGTTGCCCTATGGCCCCTATCCATTAAACCCCAAAGCCCACTCTGATATCTTCGGGCCTAACTGGCCCAGTATGAGCGAAGAAGAAAAATATTTGAACCTCATTCATCAATAAACTAGAGCTTAGCACTCTTAACAAAACCACATCACATATGCAACTAAGAATTTCTTTAAGCCGAATCTGATCTATCTATGACTTGTTTAACTGTTATCATTGATAGGCATAGTCTTCTCTTTTCTCCCAAAATATAAAACTTTTGGCGCCGAGCACGAGGGAGAGGGCTGCAAAATTTGCCCCGAGCAAGATGGTCACTTTTTTTTTTTTTACATGTCCGTAAAAATGGAGAGAAGAACAGCCCGTCAATTATGCTAGTTTGATGCATTTTTGTTATGACCATGAACCAAAGAAACGAGTAGTTCCACTGGGCTCCAGATCTTTCCTGCAAAATTGTTAATATGTGGACAGGTCTTGAAGAATATTTGTACAACATTCTTCTTCTTTTTTTTTTTTTTCACAGAAAAAAGAGACGAAGATGTATGTTCTTGTTTGAAAATGTTAAATCACCATTTATCCCAAAATTTTAAGTTTATAGGAAGGAGAAGTGCTAGAGATCCAAACAAATGAACCCAGAAAAATTTCCTAATTGATGTGGCAAGGTTTTTAAATTTTTTTTTTTTAAAAAAGCAATTCTCTTTTCTTTATCTGTCACTCACAGTTTGCCACGTAAGTTTGAAAATTTTTTTAGGTTTATTTGTTTGGCTCTCTAGCACTTCTTTATAGGAAAAGGTAAATTTATTCACTTAATCAACACTTTAATACCCCCCCACGTGTGGGTTCAAATTCCGTTTTATTTACTGAGACTTAACACGTGAAATATTTAATTTAAATGGGAGGTGATTTGATAGTGTCAAAGTTCAATCCCACCTTTGGCTTTGATACTACTTATCCCAAAAGCTTAAGCTTATAAGAAGAGATAAATTTAATCAATTAATCAACAATTTAACAGAAAATTAATTTGTTTTTGTTTTTAGTACAAATTTTTATTCAAACTTAGGCTAAACAATTTGAGGTGTCAATTATAATTTTTCAAAGTTTGTGAGTAGATTACAAATTTAGTAATAATTAGTGACCATTCAAATTCAATTACAGGAACAACCAAAATTCAAGAGAGTTAGAGGCCTTGCAATAACCAAGGTATTGCATGGAATCTGAATGCGGGCTTTTACATGGGCTTTATTCCCAATTCTAGATTTAACTGTGCAACACCATATGGATTTTAGACACTTATTTTAATTTAGTTTATTTTTAATAACTACGCTTTTCTTTAGAAATGTGATTCAATTACAACTTAAATTCAATTAAGACTCAACTTCTAAAACCAAATTTCTCTGTCTCTTCTAATTTAAGGCTCTCTCTCCTCCATAGGCAATTTTTTTTTATTTTTATAAATAAAACTGCAACTTAAGAAAAAAGTTTGGTCTTAATTGAGTTTAAGTTGTGACTTTATATTTTTTCTTTATTTATTCATTTCTTAAAAAATATTATTTTTAAAATTATGTTGAATTATTATTAGATTTCAGATCAACTAATGATTTTCATTGCTACCTCAACTAACAAAAATGACTAAATGAGACGTCTGATGTAATAAATATGCTAATTAAGCCACGTGAAACATGATCATCCATCTTCCTCAATCCTCATGGACTGAGATTCTCTTCATGGTCATATATTAACATGAGAAATGCTTCTCTTCATTCCCAGGACTATCTACTCACCATCCCATGTGAGTGCATCTTGATTTTTTCATCAAAAAAAAAAAAAAATTAAGACTCACAGATGATGAGTAGATGGTCAGCAAAATGCACTCCAGCATATCTCTATTAACATATCATTTAATTTTTTTAAAATAACACAATATCACTTATTTAGCTTCATTAAGCATGTCAATCTAGGGCCGGCCCAATGGTTAGGCCACTTAGGCCGTCGCCTAGGGCCCCCAATAAATAAGGCCCAAAATATTTTATAATAAGGTTAAAAAAAAAATTAATAAGGCCTATTTTTTTTAACTTAAGGCCCATTTTTTTAAATAAGGCTCAAAAATTTTTCCCATAAAAACTCAAGGCCTCTAAATAAGGCCCCAAAAAAAGTTTAATAAGGCCTAATTTCTTTTTTTTTTTAAATAAGGCCCAAATTTTTTTTCCATAAAAACTTAAGGCCTCTAAAATAGAGCCCCAATATAATAAACTCATTATAAAATAAGACCAATTAACCCCCAAAAAAAAAAAAAAA
>CM017324.1:6241231-6319925 GCA_006937295.1 Carpinus fangiana
TATACGACCACTTGACAGGGGGTAAAGGAATGTGGCCCCAATACAAAGACTGGATTTATCACGGTGAGAGTCCTGTACGAACTCAGGTTGAAGGAACTAACTTGTCGAGATCGGCCGCAGATGCAGGTCCAAGCACAAAGGATGTGGGTGGCAATATGCAAGCAATGTTGCGCGATTTGTTCAGTGTGCATGATGTCAAGGAAGACAGCAATGAGCCTCAACCCGGGGCACAAGGTGGTGAAGAACAGATTATGGATGATGCACTGGAAATAGGTGACGCTCAGAAGTATGATGAATTGCTTAAAAATTCAGACAAGCCACTCCACGGGATGACCGGACACAGCAAACTAAGTGCCACTGTACACCTATACAATTTGAAGTGTATGGGTGGGGTTACTAACACGACATTCTTGGCTCTTCTTGAGTTCGCCAATCAGTTGTTGCCTGATGATGGTGAGGCGTTGCCAGATAATACATATCAAGCAAAAAAATTCCTAAGGGACATGGGGCTCGGGTATGAGAAAATACCGGCATGTCGTAACGACTGTATGCTGTTTTGGAAGGACAATACGGACTTAGACTCATGTCTTAAATGTGGACAATCTAAGTGGAAGGATGAAGTTCACTTGGATGATGATGGCCAACATATTTCGGCGAGTAAGAAACGTCCAGCCAAGGTATTGTGCTGGTTTCCATTAATTCCAAGATTGCAGAGGTTGTTCATGTCCCAGCGTACCGCACAGAATATGAGATGGCATGCAGAGGGTCGCACAAAAGACGGCATATTGAGGCATCCGACCGACGGCCAAGCATGGAAGTCGTTCGACAATTTACATCTAGACTTCTCATCCGACAGCAGGAACGTAAGGCTTGGTCTAATGTCGGATGGGTTTAACCCATTTGGCAATATGAGCACATCCCACAGTACCTGGCCTGTAATGCTTGTACCGTACAACTTGCCGCCTTGGATGTGCATGAAACAATCATCATTCATCTTATCCTTGGTAATCTCAGGCCCAAAATCACCTGGAATGGATATAGATGTGTACATTCAACCCCTTATTGAGAAATTACAGGAACTATGGAATGTAGGGTTTCGCATGTTCGACGTCTCAAAAAGAAAACATTTTAAGATGCGAGCGCAGTTGATGTGGACGATTAATGACTTTCCGGCATACGCAGATTTGTTAGGATGGCCTACGAAGGGTGTAAAGGCATGCCCTTGCTGTATGTATTCGACAAGGTCTACATGGCTAAAACACCGGAAAAAATATTGTTTTATGGGTCACAGGCGATACTTGCCCATGGATCATCCGTTCAGGAGGAACAGGAGAACGTTTGATGGTAAGCAGGAATTGGAATGTGCCCCCGAAGTGCCGAGTGGAGAAGAAATATTGAGACAGTTAGAATGGATGGTATTCAGAGACGAGAGTGCCGGTAAGACACCAAAGCCCCCTCCATCGACCAAGAAGGACCACAAGAAAAGAAAAAGAAAAGAAGCCAAAGAAGAAGAGGAAGAGGAATACTAATAAGAACCAAGAAGAACCAGTGGCCGCTGAAGTATTGTGGAAAAAGAAAAGTACTTTTTTCAGGTCGCCATATTGGAAAGATAACTTGTTGAGGTATAACCTTGATGTAATGCACATCGAAAAAAATGTGATAGACATCATACTTCGCACACTTCTAGACATTAAAGGAAAATCCAAGGATAACCTTCAAGCACGTCAGGACTTGCAGGAAATGGGTTTGAGACCTAAACTGCATCCGTACATTGGCGATGACGGTAGAACTTATTTGCCGCCTGCTCCCCACACGATGTCGACCAAAGATAAAACTGCTTTCTTACAAGTGCTTCAAGATGTAAGGGTGCCGGACGGTTATGCCTCGAATAAATCTCGATGTGTTAAAATGGATGACCGCACGTTGTCAGGTCTCAAGAGCCATGACAACCATGTAACCATGCAACAACTTCTCCATATTGCATTGAGGGGATCGAAATTGCCAAGCAACATGATCAAGGTACTGCTCAATATGAGTACATTCTTCAGAGGCATATGCAAAACGACACTGACACACGAGGCTTTGGATAGACTTCAAGAACACGTCTGTATGACTCTGTGTTTGACGGAACAGATATTCCCCCCAGCTTCTTCACTAGCATGGTTCACGTTGTCATCCAACTTATCCGTGAATGTCGATTGGGTGGACCGGTACAGGACAGGTGGATGTATCCTGGAGAGAGGTAAAACATACTTAATTCATAGTAAACTTATTTATTTCATATGTGGAAAAGTGCAACGATTGATTCAATGTTGATGTGTAGGAACCTTGGGGGATTCAAATCCAATGTTCGCAACAAAGCGTCTCCTGAGGGTTGCATTACAGAGGGATACATAGCAACTGAGTTAGTGACATTCTGCTCGGCAGATCTAGGTAGTGTACCGACAGTTCACAATAGGCCACAAAGAAATGCAGATGGGTGTAGGGGGGCCGGAACACAAGTGAACCTAGATCATATCACAATGATACAGATTCACCGGTATATTATGTTCAACTCTGACGACTTTCAACCAACTGCGGATGTAAGTCATAGTAAATCAAAATTAGGTTGCGTGCTATTGTAACTTAATGACATGCACTTTTAGTAGTGCACTAAAATGAACAGACTAACTCAATTGTAGGGCGCACATGGAAACGCTTAGGCGAGGTTCGAATATGGGGCAAATGACAGACACTCAGTTGGAGAATCAACATTATCAACAGTTTTGCAATTGGTACCATGACTACGTAAGACAAATGTCAAATAAAAATTTCACTAAAGCTCAAATTTCTTTCTTACTCCTATTCTTTTACCCCAGTAGTTAATTGTGCATATACGCTTCTATTATGCTCGCAGGTCGATCATTCGGACGATCGACAGAGGATGGAACTGGGGAAAAACTAGCCATACATTGTAGAGGGACAATGGTCTCAGCAATCCAATATAACAAATATGTGGTCAATGGGAAATTGTTCCGTACTATTGCATACGATATGGGAAGGAGGTCTCAGAACAGTGGCGTTTGTGTGCCGACTGTTGATGGCGAAACGTACTATGGGAAGTTAACTAAAATCATTGAGGTGGAATACTACGATCGGACTAAGTACGTATTGTTTAAGTGTGATTGGGCGGACAACACAAGAGGCAAGGAGTACAAGTTGGACAAGTATGGCTTAACACTAGTAAACTTCAAAAACCTTGTACATAGGGGGGATAAAATTACTGATAGCCCTATGTGCTAACTTCCCAAGTCTCACAAGTTTATTACGTCAACGATGATAGGGACCCCGATTGGGCTTGCGCAGTGAGGACCAAACCTAGGAACGTGTACGACATTGGTCTGGGTCAAGTGGCTGATGACGACCAACCAAGCTACCACAAGACCGAGCCTCTCTAGTTGGATCATAATCATCACTATGATCCACATCCGGTTGACATAGATTACGTCAAGACCGACGTACCACCTATTGAGGCGTATGTGATTTCATATAAATTAAGTTGGCATTAATATGTTTATTCGGTTCATTTTTAAATTCATGTGATTGTTCAGTTCGTTTAATTTTATCTTTGTTTGATTTAAAATGTTGATTACATTCCATTTTCCTTATTGCGTTGGATTTTAATTTTTCCTCAGTCATATTAATTAATTTTGAATGTCATTAATGTTACAATGAAACATGAGTGCTCGGGGTGGAAAGACGAGGAGCCTAAGGTGCCCACATCCCACGTTGATCAGGGAGACGAGTGGTGATGACAGCCAGTCTCAAGACCTGCCCACCCCATTTGACCCGCAGTCAGGGTATCGACCAGTACTCCCGCATGAGCCGGTTTATTCGGAGTTTGACACCTCGGTGTCTTCTGCTATCGTTAGGGGGGAAACTTTCCTAAGGGACACGACACGACCAAAGAGCCTAGTGGGCAATCCATATGGTCCGCCTGTGGAGTACTTGCAGCGTACTACTGCGGATGATGATGCCCATGTGGAGAGGCAGGTATCCCCAGCCGAGGGAGACGATGTGGACCATGGTGATAATCCACATGATATACCACAGCCCGAGTCAGAGGATATTACATAGGCTGACTCAGAGGATGTAGCACAGCCTGAGGACCCTGCTTTGCCAGTGCTGAAGGAGCGCGAGGTCTGGACAATAGGTATGTTTAGACCTATAACCAATGACGGAGGGAGGAGGGGACCGGAGTGGGCCATGGTCCCCCCCAAAAATAAGGAAAAAAAATAGAATTAAAAAAAAAAAAAGGTAAAGTTTAGTTCTAATTTTAGTCATTTGGCCCCCTCCCAAAAAAATTCGGGCCCTATTTTTAGATTTTATGGCCATATCCAATAAATTTTTTTTTTGCCCGATTCTTGATTTTTTGGGTTATACCCATTAAGTTTTTATTTTTATTTTTGGCTCATACTATTAAATGCTCACTTTTTTTGCCCTTAGGTAGTCTTTAGTTTAAAAAACAACAAAAATAATTTTTTTAATAAAAAAATTCTAAAGAACTGGAATTTTTTTTTTTCTTGGTCCCCTCCCATAAAATTTTCTGGCTCCATCCCTGCCTATAACTATGTATATGTATGTATATATATATATGTATGTATGTATGTTATTAAATATGATTAGATATTTATTTTCATTAAATATTGATTGTAAATTTATGTTCTACTTACCAAATGCAGATACAAATGATAATATTGAAGTGCTTAACGTTAGTGACTCCCACAAGTTATATTCAATACCAGATGGGAAACGGGTCATAGTGGAGTTCAATGGCATGTGGCAACCCGTAGGGAAAAGCAGGGGCAAATGGCGGCGGATGACGGGGCAAAATGGTCAGGCGCAGTTTCCTTCATCCGTATATCAGACGATTGGAAGCATTTTCCGTTAGAGAAGAAGGAGCTATTTTTTGATGCTTTGATGGTAAGTGTAATTCAATTGTTATGAATTTAATTTTTTTGATGTGTATATTTCTGAATGTATAATATATCATGATTTGGTTTATAAAGTTTTCAATTGTTCACTCATGCAGAAGCAGTTTCACATATTGCCCGGCTCGAACATTGCTGAAATTAAAAAGGACCTGTGGTGGGACATGGGCGAGAAGCTAAAGTATTGGCGTTACAAACTGAAAAAGCCACTCACCATTCGAGCCGATGACACACCTGACTCAGTGAAGGCAAGAGCGGCAACAATCATCCAGAAGTATGAGCAAGTGGATGTGGATATATTGTTGGGGAAGTGGTGTGAGAAGAAGAATCAGGTAGGTCAATCTTTTGCTTGTAGTTGTGTAGTATTACTAATTATAATTATTTATCTTTTGACATATAAATTAATGAAGTAATTTGTGTGCGCAGGAATATGCCGCGCATATGACACAAATTCGAGCATTGTATACGACACCATATTGCGCTGACTCAAAGAGCTTCGCCCAACACTCGTATGAGATGGTATGTTTGTCAAACACAATACATACAAATTATTGAATTAAATATTTCAATATTATAACGTGAAAATATGTTTATATTCGTTGAATTTTGCAGGTCATGAAAACGGGCGAAGCCCCAACGCGAGCAGAGAATTACATCAAGACCCACACGAAGAAAGGCGGTGGCTATCCAAATCCACTGGTTGAGTAGAGAGTGGTATGCTTTAAACACATATGTGTAAATTTTTATATTTATGATTAATAATTGGACTAAAAGATGACCGTGTGTATGTAACGTGCAGCTTGAGATGACGAGGCTTGCGGATTCTGACCCTGCCGCACTGGTAGAGGGGCCCGAGGGGACGATTCGGTGGACACTGAACGATGCATATGCACAGGCTTACAGCAATAAGCCGGAGTATGTGGGTCGTGTCCGCGGCGTGAGCAAGAATATTCTACCAGTGCGGGGACACATTCACTCATGTTACACANCGTCCCCGAATACTACCCCCCCGCTGTAGTTTCAGAAATGATTCAGTCTGCAATTCAATTGAAGGAGCAGCAGCATAAGCAAGAGATTGAGGAGCTGAAGGAGGAGATAAACCAGCAGCACAAGCAGCAAATGGATGCATTGACTGCTGCTCTTACCGAGCAATTTACTCAGCAGATGGATGCGCAGCTGGCTCATCAGGCGGCGTAGTATGAGGAGCGGTTTCGCTCGCTTGAGGGGCATCGAGTAGGGATCTCTGAGCCTCCGGTGACCACTGAGAGGGCTTTGTAGGACGTAGGGTCACCTGCACGTATCATCCCCCGATCATCAGCAGATACAACACAAGGTAACAATATATTTCCTTTTAGTGTCAATTAATAAGATCATATAGCATGCATAAAAAATGTGATATATAATTTTAAATTCCGTACAAGAATAATATGTTGTGCATGTATTTCATAGCCCAGATGAACATATATAACACAGTACAATTATAATATGCGTAGATAAAGATCGGAATAAGACTCAAAATGTGACTGCTACGACAAAAAAGTCGCGTCTTTCGATGGCGACAAAATGACAACCACGTTACGTCTAGTGAGGTACGTATATATGCTATTTTGGAAAATTGTATTTACTTGAAAATTTTTGTTGATTGTCAGTGCGAATTGCATGTTTATATATGTTTGGGTTGGTTCTGACTGGTGGTTGGATATTTTAATTGCTTCAACATCCAATAGAAATGTACAGTGTGAATCCTATTTACTTCCATTGTATTTGAAGATAAAGCGTCCATGATGCATAGGTTTTTTTCTTCTTCTTTTCTTTCTATTTGTTGTTCTTAATTTACTCATTTCCATTACAATCCATATTATATCCCCCCCCCCCCCCCAAAAAAAAAAAGAAAAACTGTCAAATATAGAATAACATAGCTATAATAACTAAAAACTAAGACCTGTGGATAGCTTATCTTTGGTGCTCCTATATCATCCAAAAACAAAAATGGACTTCTCATNTCTCGGAGGAAGCGGTAAGGAAGCTAGGGCTCGAAACCAAGAGACATCCTACTCCCTATCAATTGGAGTGGCTCACGAAAGGAAACGAGGTAAGGGTATCTAAATATTGCCAAGTGCCTTTTTCTATTGGAGGTAAATATGTGGATCGTGTGTGGTGTGACGTGGTCGACATGACTATGTGTCACTTATTATTGGGCAAATCGTGGCAAGATGATAAAGCTGCCGTCTATGATGAAACCAAGAATACGTACAGCTTCATGTTGGGTAAAACCAAATTGACGTTAGTACAGAGCCCATGGCCAAAGCCACAACCTTCACAAGGAGATGGTCAAACCGTTGTAGCCAAGCAAGAGTTGACGAGCAAGGAAGGCGACATCAAGGGAGTGGTACTAGGACCGATAAAGAAGCCGTTGAAAAGATTTGTCGACGTGGTCCAAGCAGAACTACCAAAAGAAGCGCAACCATTGCAAGATATTCAACCTCCACATGGGGTGGTACCAGGGTCTAAACTTCCTAATCATCCACTCCACATCAAGAGTCCTAAAGAGCACGAAGAATTAGGAAAACAAGTGGACGAGGTGAACCTTTCAGAGAGTATCAAAATTTTTCATGAAGAGGAGGAACCCTTGGAAGAGGTAAATCTGTCAGATAGTTTTTGCACTTTTTGACGACAATTCTACATATCATGTGACGGTTAAGAGCCTCAAAGGTAAAGTCTTCAATTTCAGTGTTGAACCAATTGACTATGTTGATTTCATTGGGATAGATGCTATTTTATCAGATTATTCTAGCAAAAATTGTGATGAGATCCATATGGTAGAAAAAGTTTTTTGTCAAAGATTGAAAAGGTCTTTGTGAGTTCTTTGGGGATTCTTATGGCTTGCGGGAAGAGCAAAGCACGAGAGAAGCATAACAAGTTTACACAGAAAAGGGGTGTGTGGGGATTTCACAACAACCATCAAGATACTCCACTAATGAAGAGCACTATGATTATTATGAGGCGTGGCCTTGTTGTAAAGTTGAGAAGAGGCGATTGGAATGAGCTAACCGGACATCCGAAGGATCGTGGAAGAGACCGGCCGAATTCGAGGACGAATTCTCTCCAACCTGGGGAGGATGATGTGGATCAAATAGCCATCAAAGTTCATGAAGACACCCCGGAAGATGGTGATGCACTCGCAGGATAGGGGAAGACCGTCCGGACGGCCCCCAACCCGTCCAGACCTGTAGCTTTTTAGGAAACTTCCAGAACGCGCCGTTCGCAGGCCGTTTGATCCCCGTCCGGATGGACGGGTTACTTTTTAGTGTCCCGTCCGAATGGCCACTTACCCGTCTGGACGCTTAGCCGTGTTTTGGCTTAAACCGCCTTTTTAATTACTTTTCCTTCTAGGACTTTGTTTTAATTCACTTTTCCTTCTAGTACGCGAATTTAGATTACTTTTCCTTCTAGGGTTTGTAATCCTAGTTTATGTTAACCTCTTTTATGCTTTAGCCTCTAAGCCTATAAATACAGGCTTAGACCCTTTGGAAAAACAGTTAATTATTATTATTGAGTTTGTTTAATAAGAATACTCAGAGTTAAGTTTCTTGGTTATTTTCCTTCAGGCTTTAGATAGCATCTTTTGCTTAGAGAAGATTTCTTTGATTTTGTGATAGTCTCACAATCTTAGGAATATTTATCCCTTCTGTTTACTATTTTCTTGATTATATTCGTTCTAACCCTGCATCAATTCCATTGTAAGCAATGGGAGAATACATCCATAGATCATCATAGCTCAATAGCTACAGGGGTCCAAAAAGAAAACAAGATATTAGATTAACAAGCTGATTCTCAATTGTTTAATAAAAATGATTCCGTTTTAAATGTTATCACCTTAATTTGGAGCTGTAAAAACTTCACATATTGGACGGCTTCCTCAAGCATTGTGCTAATATCAACCTGCAACCAAGGAATCAAGCATATATATGAATTCCAAGTACACCTCAGACTAATAGAGAAATAGTTGCAGTTTATGGAGAATTCTGCCTACTTTTGTTCCATTAGGGATGAGGTTCTGTAGGATTCTCAGCGAAGCATTATTAAGTAGCAGCGCCATAAAATCAGCCTCATCAGCAGCATAAGTGCCACTAAAAGAGCCCCACTGATCTCCCTCAGAGATGACTCCCATAGGATTCATAATTCCTCCTTTGGAAAAGAAAGGCTTCTCTGTTTTTGTCGAGTGTTAAGATGTTAAGAGCAGCTGATTGAGCTGTTAGAATGTTAGGCAATCTAAAGACATATTTATACAAAACAGGTAGCTGCTAGAGGTTGACCTCTTCCCTATAGAAAGATCTAACTCATGATTGCACCAATGTATAAGATTGGGCCAAGACAACTCATAGAAAGATAAAAGCCATGATAAAAAAAAATGTAATGCAAATTCTCCATTAGCTAAAAGACAAGACACGGAAAGATATATTATTTATGATTCAAGGAATATTATGAAGGGGACTAACTGGGATTTGACATTTTAGTGATTAAAAAAAAAAGTCAGAATCTGAAAAGGGTTTAATGGATAGATTCAACCAATGTTGGCAATTGAGGGAGAACGTGGGAGGTCTTGTGGAATTATATAAAAAAGTCAGTATGTTAAGCACAGTGAAGGTAGTGGTGGAAATAGGTTTGACCATCTCAAGACTACCTGGAAAGAAAACAATGCATCTCTTTGCTGGATATTTTGTTCCCTCCAATTGAAGCCTGCCAACTTCTCCTTTGCATCTTGGAAACTCATTGAAAAGAACCCATATATCATTATCATCATGTGCAACAATTAGACAAATCTGTTTTAGATATAAAACCTGAATCCAGGTCTAAATTCATTGGCTCCAGAGGAAGGGTTGTTAAGAGGTAACCTCATTGAGGCCCCCACCCACATGTTTTAGCCAGCTCCAATTTTTTTAAGGCCTAAAACTTCTTAGCCTTAGCAACTTTAACTCTATTTGTTTAGGCATTTTTGGTTTTAATGTAGATACATATTTTTGGTGTATACTAGGGTTAGCAATTTTTAACACAACCCGCGAATTAAAAAAAAAAAAAATTCAACTCGAATTAGAGGGTTAGGGTTTAGGGGTCTAATACATTGAACTAAACTGGTCGGGTTATGACTAACCTATATAGTCTTATATACATAACTCAACACAATTCAAACCTGATACACGACATAAAGGCTAACAATTTTGACATGACATACAAATCTGACATGAACCCAGCCAACACAAAGTTAGTGAGTTAGGGTTGTTTGGTTAAATTTGACCTATGTAGTCTTATATTTATGTCCTGACATGATACGTACTATACACACGAACACGAATTACTACCACTGGTGTGTACCTTTCATATTATGTAAAGAGAATAACTTCAGTTCGGATGAGGCAAAAAGGGTGGGTATTCTGCCCACCACTAATAAACTGACACCTCATCTAATGAGGAAAAATGCACAAAAAAATTCTTACACCCAGCAGCACCANCATAGAAAGATAAAAGCCATGATAAAAAAAAAATGTAATGCAAATTCTCCATTAGCTAAAAGACAAGACACGGAAAGATATATTATTTATGATTCAAGGAATATTATGAAGGGGACTAACTGGGATTTGACATTTTAGTGATTGAAAAAAAAGTCAGAATCTGAAAAGGGTTTAATGGATAGATTCAACCAATGTTGGCAATTGAGGGAGAACGTGGGAGGTCTTGTGGAATTATATATAAAAGTCAGTATGTTAAGCACAGTGAAGGTAGTGGTGGAAATAGGTTTGACCATCTCAACACTACCTGGAAAGAAAACAATGCATCTCTTTGCTGGATATTTTGTTCCCTCCAATTGAAACCTACCAACTTCTCCTTTGCATCTTGGAAACTCATTGAAAAGAACCCATATATCATTATCATCATGTGCAACAATTAGACAAATCTGTTTTAGATATAAAACCTGAATCCAAGTCTAAATTCATTGGCTCCAGAGGAAGGGTTGTTAAGAGTTAACCTCATTGAGGCCCCCACCCACATGTTTTGGCCAACTCCAATTTTTTTTAAGGCCTAAAACTTCTTAGCCTTACCAACTTTAACTCTATTTGTTTAGGCTTTTTTGGTTTTAATGTAGATACATATTTTTGGTGTATACTAGGGTTAGCAATTTTTAACACGACCCACAAATTTTAAAAAAAAAATTCAACTCGAATTAGAGGGTTAAGGTTTAGGGGTAATACATTAAACTAAACTGGTTGGGTTATAACTAACCTATATATATAGTCTTATATACATAAATCAACGCAATTCAAACCTAATACATGACAAAAAGGCTAACAATTTTGACATAACATACAAATCCGACATGAACCCAGCCAACACAAAGTTAGTGAGTTAGGGTTGTTTGGTTAAATTCGACCTATGTAGTCTTATATTTATGTCCTGACATGATACATACTATACACACGAACACGAATTACTGCCACTGGTGTGTACCTTTCATATTATGTAAATCATACTCATAAATGATCTAAGTTAGCAGATAAATTTTGTGCAGATGAGGTATGCAAATAACACCATTCCTACAAAATTATATTAAACTAGCTAGACTAATGAAGAGCAAAACATATATATTATTATATATATACCTATGCACATACATGATGCATGACTAAGAAGTAGAAGAGGAGAAATAGGAAAAAGAAAAGAATTGAGGCTCTATTAATTGTTTTTTGGATTTTTTTTTTTTCTTCTTATTTTCGGTGTTTGGTATGATGGAAAATATTGATCAAACTAAAAACATTTTCCGTTTGAAAACACCAAAATATATTATAAATCAAAACCAATATATATTTTAAATATAAGTATTAAAATATATATTTAAAATATATTTTGGTCAAACTGAAAACTGAAAACGCCTAAATATATTTTAAATCAAAACCAATGGATCCTAAGTCACACGTACAATTCAAAGAGGAGAAATTTGGTGGAGTCTTACTACCAAAAAGAAGTGACAATAGGAAGAAGATGAGTCACACCTAAAGAACAAAATCCGTTTAATATTCATTAACAAGACAAAAAAAAAATTAAAAAAAAAATAACCCTAAGAATTTGGATATTTTTGGCAATGGCTGCACAATAGTCTCTCATGGATGGTTGATGATTGATCCAACCAGCTGAAACTCATATTATGAGTAAAATTGCCTTGAACAAATGAACACAAAGAAAGAACACCTGGTCGTCAAGTCCAACCTGTAAATCCCGGCTAGTTTCACGCATAAAGCTTAGCTACGTAGCTGCCCAGCTCATTCAAAAGAAGCAGCTTTTTTATGATATATTTAATATATATATTAATGTAATGGGTGCAGGCCAATATTGCACGATCTATTAATTGTTGTATTAGAGGCATCTAGCTAGCTGCTAGCTAGGACTAAAATTCTGTACGTTGAGAGATGAAGGAATAAAATCTTAGCATGAGTAGAGAGATATCGAAAACCTATTGAAATCTGATTTTGTACGTTGTTTAATTAATTTGCATGCTGATGCGGATATATATCTCATTTTTTTTGCTATATCCTTTACTTCCTGACCGGCCGCCACAACTTGTAGAGATCCACTTCTTTTTTGGGAAAATGGCCTCTTGGTTAGAGCCAAGAGCTAGCTAGGGCACCTGTTTTGGCTACACTTGATCGATCAATGGGCAAATAGGCTATTGTTTTAGGCCAATATTTACACACACTAATGACTACTTAAGCTAATACTAACATTTACAAGTAACAGAATTAATTTAAGAAGAATTCATAAAAGAAAAAAATAATAATAATTCAAGAAGAGAAAAAAGTATTGAATAAGGTTGAAAACAAATCCTAGCCAGCGGCTGGCATGGCTAAAGAAATGTATAATAACTCTAAAAATATTGAAAATCATATTCAAATTTGAAGTGTGGATCTAAGCCCACAAGTTGGGTTTAAATAACTTTTAAAAATAAAAATTACTTTTATAAAATAAAAAATCTAATTATTACTTTAGATGAAAGTGGGCAGCATCGAAATGGATAGACAAGACAGTACGTAGTTAGGTACGCAGGTACTATATAAAAATTGGTGCGGGGGGGAAAGTAAAGCAATTGTAGTTGGCATATTGAGTATTGAGTGAGGCAAAATTTGGTTTTGCAGAGGATAAATTCAGTGAGTACATTAATGTACGTCATAAAAGGTAAAGCGTCAATATTGTGGCCCCAAACTTGCTAGCATAGATAGTAGACTATGACCAACCTCACCCTTTAGACATTTTTTTTCACAAATCTGTTTTTATCTATATTGAGAGCAACATGACCAACCTCACCCTCGTAGTGTTTTTTTTGACCAAAACAGCAGCATTGCATTTTTTATCCTTTTTTTTATAAGTTGTTTTCATGATTTCTCGACAGTTATCATATTTTTCTACAGATACTCTGCTTTTTGTTGACATAGTACAACTCTCATTTAGTGTAATACTATAGTAGTTTGATATTTTATCATGCTCCTCATTCATTTTTTATTTCATTTATTAGTTTCAGTTAATGCATGCAGAGAAGTCAGGGTGGTCTCTACGTTGTTCAATCGCTTCAATTTCACGGAGGACGCTAGGTGGTGTTTTTACATACGTGCGTGTGTTGTCATGTGACTTTCACATTGTATTTTTTTGTTTTTATAGGTTATTGTTATATATATATTGGATCAAAGTGTTAATGTATAGAGACATTTTTACTTAAGTTGTTTGTTAATTGTTTATATAGGATGAATGTGGTTAATTGTTATGTGTGTATAGTTGGATAATAGTAATGTGTGGATAATAGTTGAATGATATTTTTGTAATATAAATGTAACGGATGGAGTAGTTTTTTATATAAATGTGATTATTGATTATGAATGTGCTTATGATTATAGAGATATGATTATTGATTTACCAGGTTAGATGTTCAATATTGGATTGAATTAGGTTGTTGAAAAAAAAAAACAGAACACAAACAAAAAAAACCAGAAAAAAAAATAATAATAAGCTAACGTGTGTATGAGCTACCACGTTAGTAAATGTAAAATAAAATAATACCAATTGCTAACGTGTGCCTAGCTGCCACGTTACTAAATGAGAAACGATTACTAACGTGTCTATGGCTGCCACGTTAGTAAATGGAAAAACAAAAGCTAACGTGTGCATAGCTAGCACGTTAGTAAATGAAAACCAAAAGCTAACGTGTCTATATCTGCCATGTTAGTAAATGGAAAAAAAAGCTAACGTGTTTGTATTCATACCACGTTAGTAAATGGAATTTTTTTTTTTTTAAAAAAAAAAAACAAAGGCTAACGTGTTGGATCACCACACGTTACCCCTGGGGTAACATGGCATAATTTGGCCACGTCACCCCAGGGGTAACGTGTGATGTTCTAACACGTTAGCAATTGATTTTTTTTTTTTTTTCCAGAAATTTATCATTTACTAACGTGTGAATAGTAACACGTTAGCAAATGCTAACGTTGTACATATCTAACACGTTAGTAAATGACCATTTCTAACAGGCACTTTCCTAACGTGTCAAAAACGTTAGAAACAACACGTTAGGCCCATTACTAACGTGTCTAATGGCTTAAAACGTTAGTAAATGTGCGTTACTAAAAATAATGTTTTTTGTAGTGATATTAAACAACTATTTGATGTTAAGGATATATATTACATTGATTATTGACCTCTTTTGAGTATCACTTTAATTCTCAAATTCAGCTTCATAAGTATGTTTATGGGCATAAACAAACCCAATTTAGTGAATACATTATTTATATTAATGTTTGGTGAAGTCAAAAATTAATTTGAAGCTTTTTAGTTTTTTGCCTAAAAAGCAGTGTTTTAATTTTCATACTGTCTAATAAAGATTAAAACTACTAATTAGGAAGGGTATCAAGGCTAGTCACTTTTGTTGAAAGTTTGAAGTCTTCTATTAATGAGGTTATTAGAAATATCATGATAATTTAATAAGGCAAGTGGGCAAGTGGGCAAGTGGGAATGCAAGTAGTTTAAAGTCTAATTGAGTAGGAAACTTTGTAAGGGAAAAAAACTGAGTCAAACAAACTCGGATGAAGTCAAACAAAAATATAAAATGTTTGTCTCAGAGTCCTCTATCTACCTTCAAAATTTCATGTCAATCAGAATACGTTTGGATATCGAAAAATGGATCGGAGTGCACTGCCCTCATGTTGGGCGAAAATGCTAAGGTGGACTAGAATCATTGAATGTGGACTAGGTTCATGCTTTTAGTTGAATACATCTCAACCCTTGGATTAAAAGTATGAAAATGAATCCTAGCCATTCATTCTCTTATAGATAGAAGCTTGTATTTAACCCTTAGATCAAAAGTATTAAATTGAATCCTAGCTATTCATTCTTTTATAAATAGAAGCCTAAGTAAATTCATTTTTTCACTTGAGCTCTTTTACTTTCTTAGCAAGAAAAGATTGTTTGCTCCTCCTTTTATTTTCTTTCTTAGCTCTAAGTCAAAAATCATATGGCCTAAATCTTTCTATAGTGTTCAAGTGTCCTTGCTTTTCTAAACTAGTTACCTAGAAAAGATTTGGTGGAGTTCTACTTCAAGGTTTATTGGGTAAGTGTTTCTTGTGTAATTATAATGATTTATTGTTTGTATTACTTGTTCTCATCTAATTGTTTAAGACTCAATAAGCTTATGATGTAAAATAAAGTAATAAATGAATTAATGATAAGAGTTCATAGACAAATTGATTAAAGGCTTATTATCTATATTTATTACATATATTATTTGCTTTATAGCTTTTATATTCAGTTATTTATTTTATTGTCATTTAAATTTTAATTCATATTTTTGGCGGTACGGACTATTAGTCTCAACCCCGAAATATGAATTCAGTATTTATATTCAATCATTTATTTTATTGTCACTTAAATTTTAATTCATATTTTTGGCGGTACGGACCATCGGTCTCAACCCCGAAATATAAAGTCAGTATTTATATTCAGTCATTTATTTATTATCATTTAAATTTTAATTCATATTTTTGACGGTACGGACCATCGGTCTCATCCCCGAAATATGAGCCATGCTTTATATATATTATTTATAATACTAGTCTTTGTTTAGTGATACTGACCATTAGCCTCGTCACCAAAAACGAATTCAGGAATAAAACTATTTATAAGTAACTATCTCAGATTTATATAATAAAATGAGTAAGTAAAGATGAAGTGATGGATAATAAATAAATATAAAAAGAAGAGGGTCTTTAAACAATGATATTATTTGAGAATGAACTAATATGTAAATATTGTTTGTATGTATGTATTTGTATGCAGAAGTGGAGCAGAATTCTATACTAAGGAGTGTAAGTATGGATGTACTTATTGAGTATTAGCTTTATTTTATTGTCATAGGAATTCTTATTTTGTCTTATTGATATAATTTTGCATTACCACCGTTGCATAATGTGTCTAATAATATGGGCTGATAAGATAGCCACCTTAAGAACAAACTGGGTGGATTGTCGCGAGGAACTGTTGGTATCTCAATGGAATGGGGTATATAACCGTCCAACAGGCTTAATATATAACTAAGCTGGGGCGGTGTAGTCCCCAGCACCGAATATGTAAAACTCTAAAGTGTGAGGGACATAACGGAGGTGAACGGGCTGAGAGCTAATGACGAGAGGTTTGAAGAAAGATTATCATAAAACACAAACTAATATGTCACTACGCTGCATTCGCATCTCATGCATCATTATTTATTTTATTTCTTAATCTTACTTTGTCTCAAATTAGTCTTTTAGTCTTTATTTCTAGGAAAATAGATTACTCACTTGTTTGTCTATATAAACATGATAACGTCATATTTACATAGACCTTGATGCAGGAATAGAGAGTGGGGTCGATGGTCCTTTTATTGGTTTTGATGGTTGATAGATCATTTACTGCGAGATTGATGCTTACTTTATGAAACAAGTCTCATTTATGTTAATCGCTTTTATTATATATTGTGATGTGTGCGAACTTGACAAATATTACTATATTAATTTGGTGCCGTCTGTGGCATATATTTGGTACACCTAGTGTGTACATATGTTGTAATGAAACTATATTTCTATTTTCATTAAATAATATATCACCTCGAGGTATTTCAGTCAGCTCAATTGTGTTGAGCAAGTTATTCCTAGGCCATAGAAAAAGAAAAAAATATATACGTATTCCGCTGTAAAATTGTATTTCTAAAATTGCAGCGTAATGACTTCGATATTTTCTAGTCAAAATATCGGGGCGTTACATATAACACGTTCAGTAATGTAATTTTTTTTTTTCTCTACTCAGAAAAAGTAGGAGTGAGTGATCAACTGTGGCTACTTTGCTTGAACCCGATCGTAATAACACCCACTACCTACTGGGAATCAATGACTAGAGGGACCTTGACGGTGTATGAAAAACTGCACTAATCAACAAGTGTAAGAATTCCTATTACAGGATTCAAGCCTGGTTGAATATAGCCTGATACAACCTAACTTGAGCATCAACATGATTAATCGAACTTACACCCTTGTGCGTGTTTAACCGAGTAATCTATAAGTCCCACTTGTGTACATCTTGTATCCCTCTAAGGGTGATGTGACTCTTAATATCACTATTGAACTTGTGATTGATCATTATCGGATTTTAATCAAATTGTGATTTTAAAAGTCATCTTATTTTTAGAATGATACAAGAGGAACTTTTAGAATTATTCTGCCCAACCTCTTGATTTCCTTGATACCACTTAACCACCACCACTAATGGTGGTCGTGGTGTATAATTCATAGGATACAACAAGTCCAACCACATACAAAATCTCCATAGAAAAAAAATACATACAAAATACATATATTAGATACATTTTCTGTATGTTTTTCATTGTCCGTTTCTTTCACATTCAGCATGTGTGTGTGTATATATATATATATATAATGACAATATTTTGGAAAAATTACACTTTACTCTCTAAAGTTTGAGACAATTTTTAATTCGACCTCTAATGTTTCAATATTTGCAATGCACCCCCCAAACTTTCAAATTTTGCAATTCAATCATTTTGACTTTATTTTTTTTCCAAAATGCTGGCCCTCATCCCAAGTTAAAAAAATAAAAAATAAAAATTAAGGGGTAGTCGGTCTGAGGTGGCCGAAGCCACCCCTAGGCCCAACTGGGGTGGCCGGCCACTTCTTAATTTGTAATTTTTAATTAATTTATTTTTTTAACTTGGGATAAGGGCGCATTTTGGGGGAAAAAAAAAGGGCCAGAATGATCGAATTGCAAATATTTGGAAGTTTAAGAGGTGCATTGCAAAAATTAAAATATTAGAGGTCGTATTGAAAATCGCCTCAAACTTTAGGAGGTAAAATGTACTTTTCCCAAATACTTTCGATATTGTTAATTATAACTTACAAGAGAAGAAGTACTTTATACATCAACAGATCTATAATCACTACTTTCCATTGACCATTGCCAGCAACTTATCCTTTCCTTTTTCAACCTCTGCAAACAGCTCATTCACTAGAGCTTCAAACATCTCCATACCCTCTTTGAGCGCCAAAGAGCATCTCTTCAGCAAATCGATACTCTTCCTCAACCTCCCCATATCTGCACCTTCTTCCCCCTTCAAAACCTCTTCTTTAATATCCAAAACCGCCTTCTCAATAACCATATTCTCAACCAAAACCGACCTTGTACAGTCCTTCCCCTTCAAGCAGCAGCCCACAAGCTTCCCAAGAGAAGCTGAGAAAAACTTCAGCAGAGGAAACCCACGGTAAACTTCCTCGTACTCTCCAATAATATCAGAAACTGGAATTTCAAGGCTGATTAACCCAACCCAAGTTGGGTATAACCAGACTTTGTGCGGACAGGTTCCACACAAGTTGCTTCTCCTAATCATTACCCATTTATTCCATGTCTTATTGAAGTTATTCTCCTAATTAAAAAATACAAATACTTTTTCCATATATAGCGAGACATCGACTAGTACGCATGAAGACAATCAAAAGAGGAAAGAAAGACGGCGGCAAGTTTTTGACCGACGCGAATCTAGGACTTTCTATCCAAGTGCTTCTGATTTGGTAAAAAGGTTGATCCCATGGCATTAACGGTCCTAACATTTGTATCATTGTAGGGATAATTCAGCTGAATAGATCTTATACGATTCATAAATGGTCCTTGATCTGCTGAGCATATTGCTACCTGCACACATGCAAAAGGTCCAATATCCACAGCTACACAATTTACCACTTTATTTCCTTTCAAAAAAAATTAAAAAAATTACTACTTTATTTTTTCGGGAAATATTAGATGTTCTTCTAGTATTTTTCTAGTATTCTTCCAACTGTGACGTAACTTTTAAAATCACCGTTGAATTTGAAATTATCATTATTGAATTTTAATCTATTTATAATTTTAAAAGTCACATCATAGTTGAAAGAACACCAAGAGAACACTAGAAGAACAACTAACATTTTCCTTTTTTTTTTTTTTTTAAATAAATGAAAATCCTTACCATGATTACAGGGAGGTTAGACATGTTGAGATCCTATCGGAGATTGCTGATAAAAGTCTCCAACCTGCTCTTATATAAGCTGGAATCTTGATACGTTAACGTATCGCTCTCCTTGGAACCAAAGTAGAGCTCGAATTTTCCCCCGTCATTCGAGTTAGGAGGCATTTGCCCTATCCATACTACAAAAATATAGAGGTTTGGTGATGCTTTTTGGGTGATGGTTTAGAGCTAAAAACCATCACCACAAAGATAATGACAGTTTTGTAGTGACGGTTCCAAATGGTAGCTAAACAAGGGTAGGAAAATTGGAGAAAGTGTCGGTTTTGCCTGGTAGGAAAATTGGAGAAAGTGTCGGTTTAGCCTAAACCGACATCTTTTAAAAGGTGTCGGTTTAAAAACCATCACCTTAAAAAGGGTGTCAATTTTTTTAAAAACCATCACCTTTTAAAAAGTGTCGGTTTTTTTAAAAAACCAACACCTTTTAAAAAGTGTCGATTTTATTTAAAAACCATCACCTTTTTAAAGGTGTCGGGTTTTTTAAAAATCATCACTAATTAAAAGGTGTCGATTTTTTAAAAAACCGACACTATTTTTTTTAATATATTTTTTCTGATTTTTTTTTTTTCCAATTTTTTTCCTAGCTTCTTGAATGCAGTAGTAACAATTTATTTATCAAAATTTTGTTCCTTGATTGTTTTCACCATTAAGATATTGTCAAGTAAATTTGTTAAAAAATTGTAGTACTCCAAGCATTTTCTATATTAATAATCTTGGAACGAGTAATATAGAGTATGCTTGGTTTACAATTATTACACATTAATATATATATCTATATATATATATATAATAAAACACTTTAAATTGACAAGATTTAACATGAATCTTTCAAATATATGCTATATACAATGGCCTTTTATTAAGCAAGATGACATGCCATTTTCAAGGGTACGGGTGGATCTGAAAAGGCTCCAGTTGAAATTTGGTCGAAAATAAACTTATTTGCGGCCTCTGTGTAGTGAGCTCCATCCCAATTTACTCTAACTGAGGGGCATTCACATGAACCCACGAATATTTGGCTTCCATTTACTGTAATTGTTCCTCCACACCCAACACTAGTGCTATAGTTGTACTTCCCTCCATACCCACAAGCAACAATTGGAAGCTCAAATCCTGCATATTTTCAACCAAAATTATACACTTGAAAATTCTTACGTGCATTAACGTTTATTTTAAGAGCACGTGATTATCATTTAACACTTACCATGTTTGTTTGGATCGCAAAATAGAGAGTACTTGGCAGAGTAAACGTCGACATATGTAATTGCAGTTAAAGGAAGATCGATCTTGAGCTAAACTATGGCCTCCTCAATGCAGTAGTAAAAATTGTAATTTTCTTTTATAACAATGGGACAGAAATTGATTTTTGGTCTTCTTAGAGGTGTTTTCTTAATTAAACATGTTATAGGATTTCTAGGACATTTGAAGAGTCTTAGGAACGTAATCTTGAGTTTTAACTTACAAATTTTGTAATTTAAGCAATGAGCGTTCTTAATGTCCTAGCTTTATTTGTGAGTCTAAATTTTAAAAAATGTTTCCTAGTACAACACCCCCCCCCCCCGGGTGCTCTTTCTTCTTCTTCTCCTTCTTCTTTCCTTTAAATTTCTGTGCACAATGCTGTTGTCTCTAAAATTTGAAAGAAATTATTACGAAAAGAAAAGGAGTTGCTCTAGACACAAAAAATATACAATAGGATTCTTGAAGACCTAAATACATAATATAATGAACCAAATGCTATATCTGTCGATCAAGACTTCCTAAAACATAGGCCATCATTTATAAAGTAGTGAAACATTAAAGTCACTCTAATACATTTTGGCCACAAGATAAATTAATAACCACCTGACCATTTCGAAGGATTATCTTTTACCAACACCTCATGTTTGAGTCTAATAATTCACAGACAACAATAGCTGAAATGAAAGATGCAATAACTTATTGATATATGTTAGAAATGGATGCTGCAGTTATCCTACATATAGGATCATGGATTTAGAAGTTCAAATTATGGTAAAATATCTTTCACCTATAGAAAAAAGTATTTACATACCTGTATCAAAGGAAGTAAGGCCACCAATAAAGGGGGTGTTGGGTGAAGAGCAAGTTGAAAATATTTTACTGCATTCCTATAATAGTCATTTAAGCATTTTCCTGTGCAAATCAAAGAAATCTTCACAATTTTCTGTAGGATGCGGCAATTGCAAGGGCAACAACCAGGTATCCAAGCCCCCTTCAGCAAGAGAAAAGAAGTTCAGTAATCATTATTCACTTTTAGTCCAATTACAAGTATAACAAGGTTTATCAAAAGCCTAAAAATGCCAAATATTATTTAAATAAAAAGAGAATGGTTATTTCTTGTTTAAAATTGTCAATCAAAGCAACCGCTTGAGTACAGTTAACAATAATAATCAGCATTCAGCATAAACATTCATCTCATAGCCTCAATCACATCACACCTGGCTTGCCCAATATCACCACTCAGTAAGTTCCTCTGCTCCACTCGGCAAAACAAATGCCTCTAATCCCCTCTTCAGATCGAATCTCGAAGGCTTTTGCTTCAACGTAGAAAAAGCCCAAATAGCCCATCATAAACAACTCAGCAAAATTGAGAAGAAAAAAAAAAAATGCTTCCTCATCTGAACACGTCCTCACGCCATGATTGTTTTCATATTTCTAGCTTTCATGATTTTCTTGATCTTTTTGCTTTTTCTAGTTAGGTGTTTCTCTTGTAACTTCATGTAATAAAGTTGTGAAAACTTATAGCAGATACCTCATTTCTGCAACCCAATTATCCCAGCACTACCTACCACGAGGTTTGAGAAATTTGAACACCTTCCTCATTGTCCATATTGGCAGCTGATAAATCAGTAGAAAAGAAACATAAATAGTTTGAAGAAGTTGAAACAATAATTCTTAGTTAATAATAAAGTAAATCAGTTTCATTTTGTTCTGTTTCCCTCCGTTTTCTCGGCATCCAAACAGAAAACTAAACACACAAGTTCAAATATCAACGTCAAAAAATAGATCGTACATTCGTACCAAAAGCATCCAAAGAAACCCACGCTAACACCACAATCAAATCGAAGCAGACGAATTTATATATCAGAATGACATTTTTTTTAAAAAAATTCGAAACATTTGTGAGATTTATTACCGTTCCAAAAACAGACTAAGAAATCCGTTTCATTTCATTTTCATTTTTCCCTCGTTTGCCGAAATCTCTCGGGAAAAAGAGAAGAACGGAAAATGAAGGCGGAGAAAAGACTTACTGTAGCCGTTGTCGACTAGGTAATTGAAGGTGTGGCCATCACAGTTGGAGGCACTGGAACGCGATAGAGTTGAAATTTCCCACTGAATTCCGTGTACTCCGCTAGAATCACCGTTCCGCGAGAAACGAACGCGTAGATCAGAGACTTCTGGCTCATTTTGTCTCTCTCTCGCTCTCGCTCTCTCCTTTCTTTTCTTGATTCCTGGAAATCGATACGAGCTGATTAGGGTTCGAAGAGGGATTTGGGTATTCCTTTTATTTTTTCATGCTTTGGCTTTGGTATTTGATATATAAATTGCGTTTGCAAGCCTCACTCTATACGACTCATCGTCGCTTTTTGTGAAGAGAGAGAGAAAGTGTGCGCGTGTGGGAAAAAGGAAAGGCACGATGGTTTTAATGAGGTTTAAAGGTGGAGAGAAATGGAGAAAGAAAGCAAACGTAGGGGGGAAGTGGAGAAGAAGAAAAGTGGGAAGGAGGCGTCGGTTTTATAGAAACAGACACTAATTATTAGTGACATCTTTAATAAAACCAACACTTTTTAGAAAAGAGTGTCGGTTCTACCGTAACTAACACTAATTAATGATGACGGTTATAGTAAAATCAACATCCTTTAAAAAAAGGTGTTGGTTCTACATTAATCGACACTAATTAATGGTAACGGTTACAGTAAAATCAACACTCCTTAAAAAGGGATGTCGGTTCTACATTAACCGACACTAATTAATGGTGACGGTTTTAGTGAAACCGACACTATTTTTTAATGGGTGTCGGTTCCACTAAAATCGTCACCATTAATTGGTGTCGGTTTCAAAACTGTCACCTTATAGTGTTATTAGAGTTGGTTCCTTAAAACGACACTATACCAGCAGTCACTAATCCTCTATTTTTTTGTAGTGATGAGTACATTGCAAATTTTTGATAATTTGATTAATGCATGCAATCTTTAGTTTGAAAGGATGTTTAAAGAGAAAATGTGTAATTTTCCGAAGAACTGAAACCAATCACTAACCGTTATAACAGTCAAATGCTTAACCGCTATAACCGTCTAACCGCCTAGTGGTTAGCGGTTATAGGGTTTACTAATCGGAACCGCTAACCGCTTTTTATATACTATATTTTTATAATTATAATTATAATAATATTTATACATATAACATGATCAATTGATCATTAATGATTAAATCACATTTTTGTTTTGGATAATTAAATCACAATTTGAGTATTAATATATTATTACTATAATTTATATGATTATATTGCATGATCAATTAATCATAAAATCATTTGATTATATAATAATAAATTATACATACATATTCATATATAATATTTATATATGATATGTTTGTAACTTTTTAATAATATATGATATGTGATGTAATAATATATATATATATTAGCAACAAGTAACATAAACTGTATAAGTAACAAAATTATTAATTAAAAACATAATTATGTTTTTTATAAGTAATCATTATGTTTTTTATAAGTAATAAAAAACATAATTATTAATTAGTTTGTAATTACATATTAACTAGCTTTGTAAGTACTTATATCATACATTCTTATTCTAATATTTTGTAATTTAGTATATATTAAGTAATTATGCATATTGCATATATGTTGTGTTTTTTATTTTTTATTTTTAAAGTTAACCGGTTATGATTTAATATTTAAGAATTTTTTTTAAAGTACAAGTAAATATAACTTTGGGGTCAAATATTTTTGATTTTTCAATATGGGCTCTTTTTATAGTAATTGGGACAAAAAAATATACTAAAAATACAAAAAAGTAAATGAGTGTAAAAAATGCTACAGGATTAATGAAAGCCCAAAAATGACCAAAAATCAAAAAAAAAAAAAAAGCTCAATTTTTAAAAAGCGGTAGCGGGCAGTTACCTATTTTACTAACCGCTAACCGGCGGTTAACAGCTAACCGCTAACCGTTAGGCGGTTAGCGGTTGCGGTTAGTGAAATCTACTAACCGCTAAGGAGGTTATGGTTAACGGTTATTGTCATAAACCGCTAACCGTAACCGCATTGACACCCCTACACAGTAGATTCAATGTAAGAAATAAGTGGGGCATGCAATTAAATAGCTTCAAAAATATTTTTAGTACATTAAAAGTTTTATAAAGCAAAAATGAGTATGTTTGGTAAAAAAAAAAAGTAATACTTCGATTTTTTTTTTTTTCTAAAAAATGCCAAAATGCCCTCTTGGAAAAAATGAATCTCAAAAACTATTTCTTGTTATAAAAAGCTATAATTTTCAACACAATTTTGAGTAAACTTGTATAAATCTATTAATTATATAGCATATATTAATTTATAAAGTCTAATAAATATACTTCTTGTTGTGGTATATATATATATTGGGTTATAATTTATATTTTGAATTGTGTTTACATACTTTTATATATTATAATTGTTGTGCAGAAGGTCGCAAATCTCTCGCACACTCAAAACAAGTGGAACAAACATGATATAGTGTTTGAAAAAAAATAAACAAACTGACAACAAGAACAACAAATTTACGTGGTTCGGCATCTTGCCTACATCCACGGTGTAATGGTAGAGAGAGATTTTACTAATTTCAAAAGGGAAGATACAAAGTAAAGAATGTTTAACCACCTACAAATGCAAATTCCAAATACCCACATATTCAAATGCTAACCCAAATCCCAAACCCCCTTACATTTTTCTCTTTACTAACAAATAGAGCAACTCACTTAAGCTCATATCTGCAAATGGGGCCATTGCCCCTTCAAATTCACTCCATGCTCTTCCAAATGGCCGAATGACCTCCTTAGAGCATCCACAGCAGCCTCTTTAAATTTTACTCTTCAAAATAACAAAAAGTACACTTTTGGTTATTTTAACAGTCCACCTTTTTAGAGCACACTTTTCAACCTCTCTACTTTAACAATTCACTTTCACTATTTTATTAAAATATCATTTTTTAAATATTTGTTTATTATTTATCTAACTTTTGAGTGTTAAGAGAAATGAAAAGGAAAAAAGAAGAGAGAGAAAAAATAATTGTTTAAAGAATGAAGAAGAAATAGTAATTGTTAAGTTTGAAGTTTTACTATTCTTAATGTTAACTTTTTTGTTAAAATAAAGAGGCTAAAAAGTGAGATTTTTAATATTTTTTGTTAAATTAACTATCTAAACTAACAAAAAAAAAATTGAATTTGAAGAGCATGCAATGAGTACTCTTATATAACCAAAAGTCTTCTCCCATTTTTCTTCCTTCCTTATTAAATGAGCCCACTATTCTTGACTTTGGCCAAAGACCAATCAATACATGCACCGAAAGTGCATCCTTCTTTCATTCAATTTATTCCACCAATTTCCTCATTTAATCCCCATCTACATGCTTTGACCAATGGCTTGCAAAAAGTATTCCAATTTTTCTTCTTTTCTCCCAAGCTTGCCGACAAGGGCTAGCCTCCACCAGCTTTCTTCTTTTCTTCTTCAATGAGTGAGGACACTTGTCTTCACCAAATGCATCTACCAAAAGTGCTCCATATTTTCTTCTTCCAAAGCCATAAAATACTCCTTATTTTATGATTAGTTTACTATCCAAAGAGAGAGAATACACCGAGCATAATTTTACAACAAACAAAATATTTGGGTCCAAAACAAATATGAGCCAAAATTCTACAATAATAAAAACATTGTGTATATATATATATATATATATAGAAGAGAGAAAACCGTAAGTGGAAGTTGAGGAGAGGGAGGGAAGCACTTAGCCAAGAAGTTGTTGTTAACTTTGTAGAGAAGTTGTCGCATGAGAGAGAAGGAAGCAAATAATTGCACTTTACTTTGTAAAGAATCTTATTTTTTTTAGAGTGCTGGGTATTTAAACATTTGCTGCTCTCTCTCTCTCTGCTTCAATTCGACGCAAAAGAGAAGGAGAAAGAACGTCTGAGATGGGTGTGCCGTCATTCTATCGGTGGTTGACAAACAAGTATCCGAACGTTGTGGTTAAAGCTGCTGAAGATGAAGGAGAGTGCATCAACATCTCCTTGCCAAATCCTAATGGCATCGAGTTTGATAATCTCTACCTCGATATGAATACGATTATCCACCCCTGCTTCCACCCCGACGATCATGTTCGCTCATTTTTGGACTTTTTTTTCTAGTATTGTACTTGAATCTTGATGGATATATATATATAGAAAGTACTTCAGCTGATCTATAATATTTTAATCGTAATTATTTTTGTAATATTTATAAGCACCTTATTTCTGAATTAGTATTTTTGTTCTTTATAGTAAATAAACTCTTAATTTGTTTTTTGTTGTCTTATTAATTTTGTTCGTCAGCCTCGCCCCCCAAAAACGTTCGAAGAAGTATTCGATAACATCTTTAAATACGTTGACAACCTTTTCAGTATCGTAAGACCGCGGAAGTTACTTTATATGGCAATAGGTGAGACTGCGGTCCTTCAACTTCAACATCATGTTCCTTTAATATATATATAGACAACTACTAAATAAGGTATATTGTTCTTTTTTGTAATGTTTCCTTGAAATACATACACGTACTTAATTTGCTGCTGTATGCTTGATTTGATTGCCTTTAACTTCACGTACTGATCAAATTTTCCTGAAATGTAGATGGAGTTGCTCCATTGGCCAAAATGAATCAACAACGATCTGGACGTTTTGGGACTATTAAGATGAGGGAAGACTCTGTGAGTTTTCTCATCTTGAGTCTGTCTGAATATAGATTTCTGCTTCCTCTGCTTGATAGATGATTGTTTCTTTTATCTTCCGGTTGTCTACTCTATAGGACGCAGATTTTGAGAAGCTAAAAGCACAGTTTGAAATGGAAGGAAAACCGGTTTTTCTTCATCGTCGGAGAAAAGAATCTGAAGTTTCAGATCCCAATATAATCACTCCAGGCACAGAATTTATGTACAAACTATCAAAGGCCCTCAGAAGCTATGTTATTTCACGTATAAACACTGATCCAGGCTGGAGGGACATCAAGGTTTGGTCTATATCTGCCTGCCTTTTGGGAATTAACCATCATATATATAATGTATTCTAGCTTCTTATCCTGTGATTCTTTAATTATTTGATCATTTAAATTAATAGGTTATTATTTCTGATGCCAATGTTCCTGGTGAGGGCGAACATAAGATCATGTCTTTTATTTGCAAACAACGAAACGGTAGTGCTGGATATAATCCAAATACGAGGCACTGCCTCTTTGGTATGGTATGACAACTCTGCTGGCTCCTGTAGTTTGTATTTTCAGCCTCCTAGCTTCTTTGCACTTTTCTTTTCATCACTTAATTTTGAGTTTAAACGAATGGTATTTATCATATATATGATATTGCATGCATGCAGGATGCTGATCTGATAATACTTGCTTTAGCAACACATGAAGTTCATTTGTCCATTCTGAGAAAGGTAAATTTGACTAATTATTATTGTTAGTGTATATGTGAGGCTTGTCTCACATTGGTAAGATTGGGAGTCAAGGCTCCTCTCTCCCTCCTATATAAGGAGGTTATTGTATCCATTCTAAATATCTCAACACGATACAATGTAGTATATTGTGTGTTAAGGAGGCTATTGTATCCATTCTATATATCACAATATAATACAATGTAGTCCATTGTTGGCTTCCGCTCTCTCTCTTCTCTCTCTCTCCTTCTTCCACTCTATACAATATATTTCACATGGTATCAGAATCACCTTTTTTGTGGCCTCCAATAAAGCGGGAGGTATTCCCGCTCTTCCTTCAGCACTCCTTTCGGCGGCCGCCCATCTCCGGCTGACTGCGCCGCCAATTCCTCCGGCAGCTTTTGCCTGAGCCTATCGCACCGCCACCGAGACCCCTCTCGGCCAAAAGAACCACCAAAAGTGGTGTCTTGGCCTCGGATCGGTGGATCTGTGCAATTTCAGCCCATTCCGGCGTTGCACGTGCACGACGCTCCTCCCCAAACGACAGATCAAACGCTCCGAGTCCAGATCCGAAGAGATCACCGCCATCCAAGCTTCCACACGCCTACACGCGCATCCAGAAGGATCTGCCAGTTTGCAAACGCGCCTCACGTGCTCCCACGCGCCACCATGGTGTGGCACGCTCATCCACACGCCAATAGCATCTCCCACGCACTCCCATGCGCCCTAGCACCTTCTGGCACGTGAAATTCTCGCTCCCACGTGCCCTAGACCTTTTGGCGCGTGAATTTCATGCTTCCACGCGCTTACTGGCGTGTGATATGCACGCGCTTCATGCAGCCATCAGACTTTTGCGTGTGCACTACATGCGCCAGGCGTTCTTCCAACCCCACGCGCTTAGTGGCGCGTGAGATGCATGTGCCCTTGTAGTTAGCACACTTTGGCACGTGCACTACACGCGCCAGGCGCTCCTCATCACTCTCCAGCTTCCACGTGTCCTCTAGAGAGTTGCTAGGTCAGCCCTAGCCTCTGCCACGTGTCAAGTTAAAATATAAGGAGGCTAATTTCGACCCAATCCAACGGGTTAAAACCGGATCTTCTCAATTGGGTCAGACCTTCAATCGGTCCATGGGTTTCGGTCTTTTAGGCCCATTTAAACCGGCCCATTCAAATCGGGTTTTAAGTGGATCCAAAACCATTGACTCGGTCCAGTGGGTTAGACCCAGATCCACCAATCTGGCAATCCAATCCGTCAACTCAACCAAGCAAGTCTCATTTCGGTTTGAATCCTCGACCCGGTTCATATTATATTTGGGTCAACCATATTTAATAGTCCATGAGAAATATTGGCCCATTTAACCGGCCTGATTAGCTTATAAGGTTCTCAATACAAGTCTCAAGCCCAATGTTTTGGGTCTAGCAGCCACCTCCAGCTATCTCCAGCCACCAGCTGCCGTTGCCCCCTGCCATCCACCGCCTCCGGCCCCCCAGCTCCGGCCACCTCCGGCAATTTTTCCGGCGGACTTAAAAAAAAAAAAATCATTTTTGTTTTTTTTTTTAATTTATGCTTTTGTTTTCCACTCAATGTTTAGACACATTGAGTTTGAGGGGGGATGTTAATGTATATGTGGGGCTTGTCCCACATTGGTAAGATTGGGAGCCAAGGCTCCTCTCTCCCTCCTATATAAGGAGGCTATTGTATCCATTCTATATATCACAATATAATACAATGTAGTCCATTGTTAGCTTCCGCTCTCTCCTTCTTCCGCTCTATACAATATATTTAACAATTGTAAATTCAGATACATGATATATATGTGGTATGGGTTGCAATTAGGATTGAGATTTTACAATTTGGGGCCTTCTCATCTATATATATTAGCATTTTTGGCCTTTATTTGCAATTATTGCAACATGCTTTCTTAATCTTCACTTCTTCCTATCTGGAATATTACAGAAGTCTCCATCAATCCAAGAAAGTTCAGAAGAAGAAAGGGCATGGTCTTGTGAGGTGTCATGATTCACCTTAATTACCATCTGTGACTTTATCTGAAAGCTAGCTTTCATATATATCTGATACATTTTTATTTCTGTTCTTTTCGCAGTTTGTACATGTATGGATTCTGCGGGAATATTTGGAGCTTGACATGAAAATATCTGAACCTCCAGCCAATGTGAAGATAGATCTTGAGCGGATAGTTGATGACTTCATCTTCTTGAGCTTTTTTCTAGGCAATGATTTTCTACCCCGCATGCCTTCATTAGAAGTTCATGAGGTCTGTGTATGTGTGTTCTTGGACAATTTTCGTACTAGGATTAGAAAATATCAATTTTTTGAAATACATATTTCAAATTGATAATGGTGATCATATGAAAGTTAATTATATTATTTATGTCATTACCCATTGATGCAATGCATAAAGGAAAGTATTATATAAAAGAAGTAAAATATGGATGTATACATATATATATGTGCCTTTATTTTGTTTTGTGATTCTGTTTTATATTAAAATATTGACAGATTTTGGATTACTAAATTTATTTGCATTCCTTCTTATAGGGTGCTATTGATTTAATGATGACTGTTTACAAGAAAGAGTTCAAGAACCTTGGTGGCTATCTACTTGACATGAGCAGGGTAGCATTTAACTCTCATATTGTAGCTTCTTTCAAATACTTGCTGCAACTGTTAACCTTAAATCTTTTCCCATTTCTATGTACACAAGCTTGTTCAAGATAAAAGAACAGGATATATAAACCTATCCAGAGTGGAGAAGTTCATTCTTTTGGTTGGCTCATATGAAGAGAAAATTTTCAAGAAAAGATCAGAATTTCGGGAGCATACACTTAGAAACCTTTGCAAATATTCAGATAATGTGAGTCTTTTTTTTTTTTAAAAAAAAAAAAAAGAAAAAATAAATAAATTTCAATCAGCACTATGGTATCATACATTCTACTCCAAAACTAATGGAACTAATGCAAAATCTAATGCCTTTCTAGCAAGATGAATATGAAGGTGGTAATATGGATCACATTAGTACAAGGAACAATTCTCATTCATCATCCAGTGAGAAAGCTCCGACTTCCAGAGATTCAGCAGAAAGTATCGATTTTTCTGAAGTAAGTCATCATTTTCAAAATAGGAAAAAAAAAAAAAATGGTTATGTATTATAGTTTACTTATTGGTCTTCATTAGTTTCTTACTTTCTTTCTTGGTGCTGCAGATTGTTAAAAATAGAAAAGAGTTTATAGAAAAGTGGGAACATAATCATAACTCTGACCTATTTAAGAATGGTCGTTTGCCGCCGAACAAAGTATGAATCACTGCCTTTAAGATTTTTCCTGTTTCTAGGGTTCTCTTTAGAAGACTCATATACATGTCTGCTCTTAGAAATGTCTGATGGTTTATTTTAATCCCATACACAGGTGAGATTGGGAACTGCTGGCTGGAAAGAAAGATACTACAAAGAGAAATTTTCTGTAGAAACCTGGAGGGATACTGAAAACCTAAGAAAAGAAATAGTGAGCTTTTGTTACCATAAAATTTTTCTTGCAGTTTCTGGTATACCAACCACTATTTCACTTTAAATTGATTGTGTATTACTAATATAAGTGTAGCTGAATATTAATTTAATTGTTGTTTCACTAAGACTCCTCAAATTTTAGATCTGTGGTCCTCAAACCAGTTTCAATAGGACCCTTTGTGCTCCTTTCCTACATTCCTCTATGTAGGACAAACTGCAAAATAATTTCAACTGCAAACCGCTATCTATCCTTTAATAAGAGAACCCAAAGAAGTAATGTTTGAGTAATAGAAATTGTGTGCAAATAATAAGAGTAATGAGCAAGTATTGTGCTCTTGCATTTGTAACTTCTGTTGCTTGATTTCTTGTAGGTAAAGAAGTACACTGAAGGACTATTGTGGCTTCTTCTATATTATTTTTCAGAATTCCCATCATGGTCATGGTAAGACAATTCTATAAAATGAATTTCCCCTATTGCAATGCTTCTTAATAATGTAATGCAATTTACTGCAGGTTTTACCCGTACCACTATTCACCATTTGCTTCAGATTTGAAGGGCCTTGCTGAGGTCAGCGTGGAGTTTCAAAAGGGTTCCCCATTGAAACCATTTGATCAACTATTGGCTGTACTACCCCAAAAGAGGTAATAGAATTTCCTGTTCTGTTTTCTTCTTCTATGTTTGTGCTGAATTTATAATAAATCGGAAAATTAAATGATTGTGTGCTCCTATGTAGTGCTCATGCGCTTCCTAAAGCTTACCAGGCTTTGATGACAAAAGCAGAGTCTAAGATAATTGATTTTTATCCCACAGGTAAAGTATGATTTGTAGAGTTTGTTAAAACCAATGGATTTGATATAAAAACTGACTCTACTCTTTCTTTTCTGCTTAGATTTTGATATCGACTTCGATGGAAAACGTTTTAGCTGGCAGGTCTGCTTATATTTCTAAGAAATATTTTTTCATATGCATATAACTTTGTAAATCTCATTTTTTTTCCAATGTCTTTAAAAACACATGCAACTTTACACATTTCATGGTGAAGTGGTGATATGTTCTATTATGTGTTTCTGATTAAGGGAATCGTCAAGCTCCCATTTATAGAAGAAGAACGCCTTCTATCTGAAACAAAAGAATTAGAGAAGGGTCTACAGGTATTGATTGCACTTTAGCCTTATTTTTCCTAACTTTAAGTTCTATAGAAATTCGAAGTATTTTTCCAACTTTATTTAATAGAGGGATGAGGCACCGAGGAACATAAACAATGTTGATCAGTTATATGTGAGTAGCAAACACAATTTGGCATCACAGATTTTGTCACTTTCCCCAAATCAAAACAAAGTGGTTGAGATCGATACCAGCCTTAGGTGGGTGGATTCTTGTGTAACTCAGATTTATTAATATTCTTGTTGACAAATGTATTCCCCATTGAATAAACCGATCAATTAATTGGTTGTTTTCTTTTCTACCATTCAGTGATGGTATTTCCGGTTTTATTCATCTTCCTAATGAGGATACTGAAATAGTTTACAAGGAAGTCCATAACAGCATTGAAGATAACTGTGTCTTGTAAGGAAACAACATTAAAAGCACATTTTTCCAGTCTTGTTTTCTTTTTTATGCACCCTCTGATATCGCTTCTATTGATGTTGTAGATGTGTGTCTTTTGAGATGCGTAATGATGTTGTGCATATTCCCCGCTTACTTGATGGTGTTATCTTTCCAATTAAGGTACTTTAATTTTTAATTTTTATTTTTTTTTACCCTGAAAGAAAGATTCCAATTAGTGAGGTCCACTTCATGAGGCGTGGTCTCTACTTCAACTCGAACAATGTCTTGCATCTAATTCTATTTGTGATAGCTGCTGAAAGACATAGCAGTTAGCATTTGTTATAGTTACCTGCCAATGATGATTTATTGATCTTTTCCCCTCTTGTTCTTCTTCAGACCAAAAGTTAAAATCATAAATTTTATTAATATATCTTGCTATTGATTTCTACCAAAAAAAAAAAAAAAAAGACAAACCATTCACTGTAGTCAATAAAACCAAAATATTATGTATGCAGAGTATTACCGATGGAGATATTATAGAAACAAAACTTTGGCATGAATATCAGGGTAACAAACCCTCGAATAGGTATGATATCTCAGTTCTTGCTTACTATATATTGCATCTGCTCAATTGGTTCCTATATTTGGTTGATGCACTTGGGTGACTTGGATGATAGTTGCAGATTACAGTACGAAAGATGTAGAAAATCAGATAGTAGCCCTAATTTTGCTTCAAGCTCTTCCCCTAAGATGATACATGAAGGCCATCAAAGGAGATTTACTACAGATTCATCTTGTGAGGTGATACATAAAGGTGCTGGTATTGGATGGGGTGCTGGTAGAGGAAAAGTGAATGATACTTCCAATACAAGCAAACATATTGAAAGCATAGAAAGAGTCATATTACCTAGTTCTTCTTTTGCCGAACAGAAGAGTTCAGTGTCAAATTGGGATGGTGGAAAGTGTTACAGCAGTCTTGTTAGTTCAAGTTGTAACCTAAATGAACAGCTCAGGCCTCATGGAGGAGCTCAGTCGATGAACGACAATTTTTGGCCATCTAGAAATGGTGTAAGATATGGAACAGATAATGTGCAGCAGCAGAGCATACAATTCGAGTCTCCTCCTACTCATCAAGGGTGGGGACATCATGGCTCAATAGTTTCTCCAACTTACTCTTGGAAACACAGTTCTGCTACCAGCTCCATGCATGGTCGTGGCAGAAGCCAACATGTTCAAGATTCTTCTGTCGAGGAAAGTGGCAGCCACTGATCATGCATTTGAAATAACTGGCCTTCATGCCCTACGCTTCTATGTAATGCTATTCAATGACGATATGCTAAATTGCTAATCCAGTGCTTTGTAAACTGTAAAGATTTACCCTTCTCTAATGTCAAGTTTATTTGACTGAGATTCCTGTGCTCTCACATGTCTAAGTTGCTATATTTAGCACCAAAATGTTTGCTCTTTGGACATAGAGGAACTGCCTTAGCACAAGGCAGTAATTGCTTTCTCAACTATGCCTTAAAACAAGCACAATCATACTGCATGTCTTTGCATTTTCAACTTTGCTTCCTCTGCTGTAGCTAAGGAAGCTGCTTTGATCGCAGCTGATGGGTTTTGGCCAACTCTGAGAATGAAGGAACTGAAGTATTTTGAAACAAACTTCAATCAGCTTGCATGCCTGTAATACCATTCGAACGACTGTGGCAGCAGTTAATTTAGAGTTTAAGACTATCTAGAAACAATTCAAAGCATGAACCTCCTATCTCTTGCTCAATGAAACAAATGAATTATCTTGGACACTAGTCCAGTACTCCTTGAGAAAGTCATTAGATAGCCTCCTAGCAATAATACTCTTCATTGCCTCTAAAAACTACGCATCCCCCACAATTGCATACAATTAAAGAAAGGCAATAACCTATTACAAACAGCATAGACTTCTACCAATCAAATGAGTTCTGAACTTCCATATTCCTTCAGGATCCATACATATTCCTAGTAGAGAGACAATAATAGCCGCTCCAGCCATGAATCCAATAATAGTAGCTTTTGAAAGAAAGTCAATTATAAAACCAAGCCTGCGCAAGTCATCCAACAAAACAATATCCAAGTATGAAATTATTAATTCCATAACATATCAAATGGGTTTTTAAAGTATATATCAGATTAAAAAAAAAAAATCACTTTAAAAATCTTAAAGAAACAAGAGGGGGGTTGGGAGATACTTTTATCCCAGTACATGCAAGAGAAGCAATAGAAACTGGTCCTTCTGCTAGGTCTTCAGCAGTCAATTTCATAACATTTCTCCAAATTCTCCCATTGTAGCTACAACCAAAGAATAAATGATCCTTTATCTTCTATAACATGCCGGCAAGAGGTTTGATATTTGATATGGATACAACTAAAACCCAACTTAAGTCCAACTTCTCTCATACATGGCAAATCTCTCTCCTACGTACATGGCATTTAAAAAAAAAAAAAATCTATTTTCCCCCAAATCAATCGTCTTTTCCCCTAAAATTTTAGAACTATTTTTCCTCTTTATCAGTCCCTATCTCTCCCTCCCGCCAATCACCCTCTCTCTCCTCCGGCGCTCACCCTCTCTCCTTTGGCAAGTTCTTCGGCCACCTGCGTCTATCAGTCCCTCGCTCTCCCTCCCGCGATCTCCAGCGCTCACCCTTTCTGCTTCGGCGAGTTCTTTGGCCACCAGTGAAGCTATCCCTCTGTCACTCCCTATCTCTCTCACTTCAGCGCAAGGGGTTCCGTCCATTGTCTTTCTCACTCCGGCAAAGCTCCTGTCTTTGTCGCTCTTATCTCGCTCTCTCTCCTCCACCGATAGTGAGCAATCCTTCTCTCTCCTCCACGTTCAAAATCTAGGGCTTTTTTAGCACTATTGGCTTCTACAATAGTGTATTAGATTTCTGTGTGGGAATAACTTCCATTCGGTCGTGGCATAAAGGATGAGTTTTTTGCCACCCAATAGAAATAAGACACCTCACATAATAAAGCAAAAAAATTGCAAAAAACTTGTATAGAACCAAAACACTAGATTTTTCTCTTTTAATCTGGGGGAAGCGGGAAGAACGAAGAAGGGAAGAAGGAAGAGAAAGAAGAGAAAGAAGAGAAGGAAGAACGAAGAAGGAAGATCCAGGCCGACCATCGAGAGAGAGAGCTGGGAGAGTGACGAACACAGTGAAGCGAGAGAGAGAGAGAGGCAAAGAAGAAGACCCACGGAGCTGCTGGCCGTGGATCTGGACATGACCCACGGCCACCCTCTCCGGCGCCGATGTTCTCTAGCATTAGGGTGATTAAATCCTCTAAAGGTTAACCTTCCACTTCTAGGTTTTAGATTTGAATAAAAAAAATATGTTTTGAGGCATTAGAATCGATTTTTGAGGTTAGGTTTGAGTTTTTCGATGTTTTCTGGTTGGGTTTGGCCAGAAATGAAGAAAGTCGCCGGAGATGGTGGGTCATGGCTGGGTCAGCCGTCACCGGTGAGTGCTACCGTCACCGGTGAGTGCTGTCGCCAGTGGTCCTTTATTTGGTTGCTTGATTGGATGTTTTGTTCTCATTTTAAGTTTTTGCATTTTTCTTGAAATGCTGAGGTGTCAACTTGTGAGTGGTGGGCAAAAAACCCCTCATTTATGCCATGACCGTATAGTAGCAGCTCTCTTTCTGTGTATTTAGATTTTTGAACATTGTTTGGCTGCTTTTTTTTTTAACATCATTGGGTATGGGTTTTTATTTCTTTTTTTCGTTGGTTGAGGCTGTGTTTGTTCATGACCGAGAAAAATAGTTTTTGGTTTGAATTTCATGGTGAAATTTCGAAGCATTGAATAATTGACCTTTGAAGAATTTCGAACATAATAGGGCTTTAGTGTATTTAGACTTTAGAGTATAGATTTAGGGTTTAAATTTCTGTTCTTTGAAGAATTTCTGTTCTTGCACTGTCATCGTCTTGTAAATGAAACTGTTTATTTCATATTACTTGCTTGGATTTTTCATATGAATGGTAATGGGATTGAAGAATTTCTTAACCCATGGTCAATGCAACTTATTTTCTGTTCTTTGAAGAATAAACTTGATTGAATGCTACTTTAATTTATGCAGTTTTTTTTTGCTTAATTGTTCTAAGAAAAAAAAAACAACTATAGGAAGCTCGGGCCAGTGGGCTACACATTGAGCAATGCCTTCCCTTGAAAAAGAAAATGTCCAGAAGAAAAGAAAAGTAGTATCTTGAGCCTATTTGGATTGTGGTATACTTGTTACACAATGTATGTAAAGCAAAAGTAAAAGAAAAAAAATTGCAACAAAGGTGCGCTCAGCTATGAATAAATATAAAGAAGTAATAAGAAACATAGATGCAAATTTGATTTTGAATTTTGTATTTTTACTAATGTACTATTGTTAATATTTTTACTTAGGAAAATTACATTAACCTCCCTCAAATTTATAGTAGGTAAGTGGAAAATTTAGTCATTGTGGCTACCTAAATGGACAAGGAGGGTGGAGTTGAATCTTTGTATACATGTATTCCAAATGATGAAGTTTTTTGGAGCAAGATTGCCCTCAAATAGGTTTGACTTTTCATCTTTTGTCTGGGTTATAATTTTGCTTTGACACACCAATATGGCTTTTAACTTTGTAACCCTTTTTGGTAGATGTGGATGAAGAAGTTGAAGAACCAAATGAATTAAGGATCACTTGTCTGGATGAAGAGTTGGTTAAGGATCACTTGTTTGGATGAAGAGTTGGATGGGAATGAAAATTTTGAAGAAACATAGATGATCGGTGGGAATGAAAAAGTTGAAGAAACAGAGATGATCGGTGGGAATGCATGTGCAACCCATCTTCAATGAAGTTTATGCGGTTCTCAACCATTGACAATACTTGCCTACGATTACTGGTAATGAGCTTTCAAGTATCCGCTCTTTGATACATGTCATTATGTCAAAGAGCATGTAAAATTTAATATAGTTTATGCCTTTGATGTTGGCATATTTTTTGGGGAATTGTCATGTAATTAACTTTTTGAGAAATTTTCATCTGACTTTATATTTTTGAGAAATTGTCATGTAACTTTTTGAAAGGATTGCAGATGATTTGTGACTTGAGTGAGTTGTCTCTGATTTTCTAGGTTGCTTATTGCTTGGTTGATTTGGTTGTCTGTTGATGGGTTGATTTTGTGGGATGAATTTCTCGCTGTTGGCAGAAACTTGCAGGAAATACAAAAATTGATGGAAAAAAAAAATAGCCACTTACGTTACTTAACTTACCTTTGTCTTAAGAAGGGAAAATGCAAAGGGTTTAAAGATGGATGCACACCATTGTAATACCTCAGGAAATGAAGGCTTATTTGATGATATCAATCAAGTGATGTCACATAATGAAATTACTCTTAATCTGGAGGACATCTTTTTTTTTTTTTTTTTGGTTCTAATCTGGAGGACTTGAATAGTGTTAATGATGGTTCTAATCAGTTACCACCTTTTCAATCTGCTACATCATTGAAAGGCAAGAAATGGAAGGCACTAGTGGATGATTTTGAGAGAAATATTTACCAAAAGAAAAAAGATGTTTTTGAAAGAGTTTGAAAGTACAAGGGAAGCAATACTAGATGTTGCATAGGCGATTAGGAAGGGTAATGTTACTGCAGAAAGAGGCCGACCACGTATTTATACAGAATAAGTAGTCTTCACAGAATTGGTGAAAATTGGTGTTGATGTGCACTTGCGCTATAAGGCCTACACTTTCCTTATTACTCATTTAGGTTTGTCACTTGTAGCCCTGGGTATTGGTCATATCGGTCCAATTAATAGGGTTACCGATTAACCGACTGATAACCTATCGGTTAACCAATTCTTAACCGTTAACCGACCGATAAGCCATTATACCGAAAATTATCGATCATATTGGTAACTGGTTAAACCGGTTTTTGTGGGCTTTTCCGCTTTTGGGCTTTTTTTTAGGCTTTTATTGGAGGTTTAAGCTGGAAACTTATTGAGCTTTTCATATTTGAGCTTTTTTCTTTAATTGCAAAGTCAGGTTTATGCCGAAAACTTATTAGGCTTTTTGCTCTTGGGCTTTTTTCTTTAATTGCAAAGTCATCAGTGAAATACTATTTCTATTAAGGGATATGTTCATACAAACACCTGCTGATTGCAGAAGCTACTCAGGAGCAAAGGTATCACTAGAAAAATCCGAGGCACAAGCTGATCATTTTACACATCATGTAATAAGTAAACGTTTAAGACAATTGGGCCAACTTAAATTGATGGTTCAAAATCAGGGCATGCAAAAAACCACTATTATATGAATCCTTATTTCTGTATCTTCATTTAGCAATTAATACTACTTGCAATATCCACACATTACCATATATATATTGAGAGACCTCTCAAGAGCACCAAAGCAACAGACAGCAGCAAAACAAGAATCACAAAGAACCGAAATAAAGCCAAAAACAAAGTCTCAACCCTAGAATAATACATCACAAAATCAGGGAGACTACCAACATAGAACAACAAAAAATAACAGACAATAACAATGAAACATAAGAAACATAAAAGAAAAACAGAAATGAACACAGAGGAACAAAACCCAACAAAACACCGGTAGGGGCGGGGGAAAGCCGGCGACCGGCGATCAAAGGATGAAACGAAGATCGGCTGGCGAGGATAGGAGCAGAAACGACCTTGGAGAGTAGATCGGGTTTTGAAAAAACCGGATCTAACCCCCAAAACTCCGGATCTACCATTAGAATCGACAACAAGGTTGAGGATTGCTACACATTATTAACAATATATATATCGTCTACATTTTCTGAACATAATAATGTGTTAGGAAGGAGAAGGGTGTGGGCTATGGCTCTACTAGCGGGTGGGATTTAGTTGGTGTACCACAACAAAAACCAAATATTTACCTGTGGTGCTGGTGCGGGAGGAGAGGAGGGCGCGGAGTTGGGGGAATCAGCGAAGAGCCGGGAAAGCCTCTCTGACACCTTCCTTCCGCCTTGACAAGCCTGATAGTAATGTAGCGATTGAGATGGGAATGGCCGAATGGGAGATTGGGAGGCGAGTAGGTGATGGCTGGTTTTAGGTTTTAATTTTAGGATGAGTCTTTTAGGGTTAGGAGAACATGTAGAATATATATTAAAACCAAAGGTCCAAAACGATGTGGTTTTGGTCTCAACCAAAACGACGTGGTTTTGGTTTGTTTTGGTTGAAACCTAAATTAATAAGTATATTAATATAACTATAAAAATTAAAAAATTAAAAATATTTATCGATCATATCGGTTATATCGGTTAACCGATAAAAAATTATTAATCGACCGATTACTGACCGATAAGCTTATCGGTATAAAATTTTAAACCGATTACCGACCGATAACTATTGGTTATGATTAATATCGGTTCGGTTAATATCAATAATCGTTTGGTAATCGGTAACCGGTTAATCTGCCCACCCCTAGTCACTTGTTGATGTGCACTTCTTGGAGTTGATGTGCACTTGTTCAAAATGCATGTATTACTCATTTAGGTTTTTGTCCATTTTGACCCAAAATTGTGCAATCATATGGTCAAAATAGATGAAATACAACAACCCATAAGCTTGAAGCAAAAAATGTAAAAATTGTTAGGTCTACAATAATCTTCTCCCCAACATCTAGCTAAACCAATCAATTACATCAAAAAAAAAAAAAAAAAAGTGTTTGCCCCAGCTACTGCATCCTTTTGCTTCTTGATCATGCTAACAGCAAATCTTGGGTATGGACCGGTCGGATGATTGGCGTTGGCCTTCATGGTGGTGGTGGTGGGCGGCACTTCATTGTACCCATCTACAACACAAAAAAAATTAGAGCCCACACAACACCACATTCGGTGGGTACCAAAAAATAAGCAAAGAAAAATTTTCAAGAAATATACTCATTCTCAACCAACAACCGAAAATCAAAGATACTAAAATTTTCCAAGAATAGTTGAGAAAAGGAACTTAGATCAAATCATGTATAAAGTTTATCTTTTTGAAAGAACTAACCAAAGACTGATTGTTGAAATAGAAGACACAATCAGGGGTTTTGCAGATAGAATGAAGACCTTAGATGAAAACTTCAAAGGAATCTACAGCAGATCTGGTATAGCAGATCTGGTATAGAGGTTGGTGGCCGTCTCCGAATTCGCAGATCTGTCGTCGTGGTGGGTGGGCATCACTGATGCATAGGGTGGTTGTCTCCAATCTTGTTGCAGTGAGTGGGCGTGGGCGTCGCTGCCGGTGGCAATAGTGGGTGGCAACGTTTTCGGATTTCGAGCTGGTACCGTGGGTGGGTGTTGCCAGTACGTTCGGTGGCAGCAGTGGTTGAAGGTGGCGGAGGCAGAAGGTGTTGGCCCTGTTGGGTGAAGGGAGAAGCGTAGGAAGAAGATTTTGGGAGGAAAAGATTTTCGGAGAAAAAATGAAACCCTACACGCTTTTACTCTTCAGATTTTGATTTTGATTTTTTTTTTTTTTAAAGTCAATAGCATTTTTCTTTTTTAAATGCCATGTAGGAGAAAAGTTGGACTTTAGTTGGGTTTTTGTTGTGCCTTTAACATTTTCTTGCCGGCAAATATACATTTTGTGTCCCTAGAGTCACTTCAACAATTTATTGTTAATATTATTTGATGAAATTAAAATTTCGAATTTATTATTATTTGATGTTTATTTTGAATTTCAAATAAATAATTGATCTCATATTATCATGTTTTATTATGTTTTGATTAGTTACCATTCAAATAAATAGTTGATGTCATATTATCATGTTTTGATCGGTTGCCACTACTGCTTCAATATCTCTTATTATTATGTTGTATAAGATCATGTTTTGATCAATTACTACTACTGCTTCAATATCTCCTATTATTATGTTACAAAATATTTCTTGTTCTAGATTTTGTTCAGAATTTGCAATCACACTACGTTAGGCAGTATTGTATCCTGAGGGTAAGATTGCTTTGATTTCCTTTTGTAAAACTTCTAATACAAGTGGGAGGCAATATTTATCTAATAGATAGAGTCACAATCGCCTTACTATCCAAATTTCAATTACTTCTCATTTTGTTTATGTTCTACTTTATTTTCCTGCAATTCCCACATCTTTATTTCCAACAATTCTTAGATAAATATTTTGCATTCATCAATGGCACTTCCAACTATGAATTTTGTTATTACTTCTCTGAACATGATGCCACAAGATCTTTCAAAATTGGATGGTTTCATGGCAACAACTACAAAATGCTAGAAGGAGAAAGTTGAATTTCTACTAACAACATTGAAGGTTCATCACGTACTCGACACACCTTGTCTGGGTGTTCTTGCGGAAGGAGCAACTGATAAACAAATTGGAGGAAGACAACTACACATGGGAGGAAGACAACTACACATGCCAGGGAAATATCCTCAACACCCTTACTGATCCATTGTTCGATATGTATGCAACAAAGAAGTTTGCAAGAGAGATCTAAGAGGCATTGGAGACAAATACAAAACTAAGGATTCTGGCTATATAAGCTATCTGGTAAGTAATTATTTTGATTTTAAAATGGTGGATAATAAGCCTATTCTGAATCAGGTTCATGAGATTGAACTTATTGTCCAACAATTGTATTATGAGGGCATTCAAATTGATGAAAAACTTCAAGTTGGAGCTATTATGGCCAAATTGCCACCAACTTGGAAGGATTACCGTAAGTTACTTAAGAGAAAAGGTGATGATCTAACTCTGGAAGGTTTTCAGAGATAACTTCGTATTAAAAAAGAGTCAAGGCTTCGAGACAAACTTGAAGAAAAGGCTGAAATGAGCAAATCTGCCCATGTTGTTGAAATAGACAACAAAAAGGGGAAAAAGCCCAAGTATGAAGTTGGTGGTCCTAGTAAAATTGGTCTATAGAAAAATGGCAGTTTCAAGAAAAATGTAATTTGTCATTACTGCAAATAGCCTGGGCACTTCATCAAGAATTGCAAAGTTCTGAAGAAGAAGGAACAAGCCAACAATGTTGAAGAAAATCTTATTGCTGTAATTTCGGAAGTGAATATGGTAATCAATGATTCTAGTTGGTGGGTTGATACTGGTGCAACTCGTCACATCTGTGGAGATAGAAATCTCTTTAAGAAATATGAGAAAGTTGATGATGAGATTGAGCTCAAAGTAGTTGGAAAAGGCACTGTTGAGTTGAAATTTACTTCTGGCAAAATAGTTACTCTTATTGATATATTTCATGCACCAGAAATTCGAAAGAATCTGGTTTCTGGTGGCCTTTTGTCCAATCATAGCTATAAACTTGTATTTGAGTTAGACAAATTTGTCTTGACCAAAAATGGCATGTTTGTGGGCAAATGATTTGTTGTAAATTGAATGTTTAAATTCAATTTAATAAAGGAGAATGTTTTTGTTTATATTGTTGACTCTCATTCATTATGGCATACTAGATTAGAACATGTAAATTATAATTCTGTGAATCGTATGGTTAAATTAGGATTGCTGCCTTCTTAATTTGCATGATGATAGAGATAAATGTGAAATCTGTGTTAAAACAAAGTTAATTAGAAAACCATTTTCAAGTGTTAATAGATCATCTTTGAATTTACTTGAATTAATAGATTTTGATGTACTTGATTTGAGTCGTAAAATTACAAGAGGTGGTAAAAGATATTTTATTACTTTTATAGATGATTTGTCTAAATATGCTTATATCTATTTGATTAGAACAAAAGATGAAGCTTTAGATATGTTTAAGATTTATAAAGCTGAAGTTGAAAATATACTTGGTTGCATGATTAAAACATTAAGAAGTGATAGAGGTGTAGAATATTTTAATAATGACTTTGACAATTTCTGCGAGATTAATGGTATTATTCATAGAGAACAACACCTTATACACTGCAACAGAACGATGTAGCAGAAAGAAAAAATAGAACACTCATGGATATGGTTAATATAATGCTTAACCACTATGGTTTGCGGTTTGCCTATAAATCTTTGGGGTGAAGCTATTTTTCTGCAATTCACATATTAAATAGAGTGCCTTCTAAAAGAAATCATTTTCCCCCCTATGAGTTATGGTTTAAATGTAAATCCAACATAAAATTATTTTAAATTATGGGGGTGCCTAGCTTATGTTAGGTTGTCTGATTTTAAAAGATCTAAATTAAGAGCAAGAACTTCTAAATGTGTTTTTCTCGGTTCTGCTTTTCATAGTAAATCTTATCGTTTTCTTGAATTGAATTCTAATGTAATTATTGAATCAAGAGATGCAAAATTTTTTGAATCCAATACAATTAAAAACTCTTATTTTTCTGAAGCAAGTACTTCTTATAACAAAAATATTTTTGAAAATATTGTTTCAGAAAATGAAGAGAAATTTGAAATTAGAAAATCCAAAAGAAATAGAAAAAAAAAGAGTTTTGGTCCTGATTTTTTGACATATTTTATAAAAGGCAACTCTCAAGTGATTGTGAATGCAGTTGGTGTATGTTACAATATAGAAAATGAACCTTCTAACATTGAAGAAGCTATGAAATCTAGGGATGCCACATTTTGGAAGGAAGCTATTGATGATGAAATGGAGTCCATTATGTTTAATAACACATGAATTCTTGTAAATTTACCTTCCGGTTCTAAACCCATAGGATGTAAATAGATCTTTAAAAAAAAAGAAGAAATTTAATTTGATGGATCCATTGACAAGTATAAGGCTAGATTACTAGCCAAAGGGTTTAGACAATCAAAGGGCATTGATTATTTTGATACATATGCTCATGTTGCTAGGATTTCTTCAATAAGAACTTTGATATATTTGGCTTTCATATATAACCTTGAAATCCATCAAATGAATGTGAAAACAGCATTCTTAAATGGTTATTTGGATGAAGAGGTATATATGGAACAACCAGAAGGGTTCATTATTCTAGAACAAGAAAACAAAGTTTTTAAATTAGTCAGGTCATTATATGGTTTAAAACAAGCTTCAAAACAATGGCATGAAAGATTTGATAACGTAGTCATTTATAATGGTTTTTGTTTTTTGTTTTTTTTGTAAATTGCTGTTGCTCCAACATTCATATATCAAAGAGGTTACAGAGGAGCAAACACACTAGAGACCCAAACCGGATAGATCTCAAAACATGAATGAGATCATAAAGGGGAAAAAAAAAGATGCGAATGCAGTCCGAGAAAACTCTTACCGCGATGCATACTGGTGATGGATTGAACCATCGGGAGTTCGAAAACCCCATTGAAGCATCTAAACAGACGTCCTAAAAAGCCATGGAGATTTAGATGCAAAGTAGCTGTGAAAAAAAGGTTTCCAAACAGAAACCAAAAAGAAAAGAAAAAAAATCAACTCCAAAGAGTCCCAACTGGTTCAGGTTAACTAATATGCAGCACAACAACAAAGGAAAGCAGTAAGTTACATAAAGTAACAGCATAAACTCAAAAAACAGCGGCTGCATAGGTGGAGGAGGTCGTCAGTGGTCATCTGCAAGGCGCGTGGGACCCACGTGCCGGCGAGTGAGAACCACACGCAAGAGCGTGTGGATCACACGCCGACTCATGGAAATCGAAATGAGGCACAGAGTAGGACGCCGTGTAGCTGGATCGCTGGTGATACTGGAGAAGGGGCTCGTTACGACCGGAGGCTGATGGGGAGGAGTAGATCAGGCTTTGAAAGCATCGAACTTCAAGACTCCAAAAAATCGGCCAGTGGGACTTCGAAGGTGACGATCCACGATGATGAAGTGACTGGAAATGAGGTGATGATGCAACTGTTGTTTCTTGAGGGTTAGGGATAAACCGTCAAAGACGGGAGATAGATCTAGAGCAAGCTCTAGAGACAAAAGAGTTTCCTCTTGAAGAGAGAAACTCATGGAGAAGAGAAAAACATTCAGAAAGGGGGTGGGAGGGGGAAGGGGAGGGAAACTAGAAGGTTTGCCCTCCTCCCCAAGCTTGCTCACAAGAGAGGACTTTAGGTGAGAGAAGAGAGGTTTTTTCGCTTTTTTTTTTTTTAATGGTTTTTGTTTGAATGAAGCTGATAAATGCATTTATTTTAAAATGTTTGATAGTAATATTATCATTATATGTTTGTATGTAGATGACATGCTAATTTTTAGTAATAGTATTTTTTGTATTAAAGATACAAAAGATTTTTTAACATCACATTTTGATATGAAAGATATGCAAAGTGAAGAGGCACGAGAAGGCAAATCTGGGATGGCTAACAAATGCAACGAGGGTGGTCACACCACCCTCAGACGGCTCAGGGGTGGTCCCCCGAGGCGTTTGGGGGTGGTGCGACCACCCCTGACCTTTTCGATGGGTGGGCAACCACTCAAATGGGTGATTAAGCCACCTACTTTATTTTTCATATTTTTTATTTTTATTTTTATTTTGTTTTAAATTTAAAATATATAAAAAATTATGTGTATTTTTGAAAAATATATTTCATTCCTTAACTTAGTAGCTTAGCTAATCCTGTATGTATGAAATTAGTAGTCCAATTGGAATAAACTATTCCCATGAAGATATAATGTGTAACCAAACAAATAAATAGTTAAATATTCATTTCCAGAAGTTTATTCCACAAACTAAACGAGACCTTAGAGTTTTTGAGATTATAACATACGCAATAAAAATAACGGGTGGACAATCCAAACAGAAGCCCCAAAATAATAAAAAATTTGTGTATAAACTATTGAAAATAGAACAAATAAATGACTTGCCTCATTGAAAATTGATGATATTGCCACAAACTGCAATTTTCAAAGGCAAAGCTTTCCGAAAGGAACAATCAAAGCAACAGCTGCAACAACAAGCGGAGAGACGCTTTACAGCAATGATAAGGAATCTCATGGTACGAGATTCCTACGATACCCACGTTTGTTGACACTTGATAGTGTGACGTGTCGTGTTGTTGTGGAAAAATTGTAGATAATTCGAATATCAAGACTGAGACATTGACTTCACTTAAATCCAAATAGAAAAAAGAATTGACACATTAATTTGCCTACTTGATCAAGTTACGGTACGTACTTCTATGCATTGTTTGTAATATAAGACTTCTTATATTGAAAATGATTTTTTTTTTTTCTCTACAATAACCATTTCTTGATATGAAAGCTATATTTAATAACACAATTTCACATAGATTCTTACAAATTGATATGTTTATGAAGCCTAATAAATTGGTACATATATTGGGTTATAATTTATATTCTGAATTGCGTTTACATACTTTTATATATTATAATAAAAACATTGAATATTTATATATATATAGAAGAGAGAAAACCTTAAGTGGAGGTTTGAGGAGGGAGGGAAGAAGTTTTCTTGTTAACTTAGTAGTGAAGTTGTCGCATGAGAGAGAAACTGCGTAGATGATTGCACTCTACTTTACTTAAAGTAAAGGATTTTGCTTTCGTTAACAGTCCGTACAGAAAATGGCAGTACTTTTGCTGGGTATTTAACATTTGCTCTGGTGTTGCTCTCTCTTCTACAATTCGACGCAAGAGAGAAGGAGAAAGATACAGAGTGAGAGAAAGAGAGAAAGCTAGAAATTAAAGAGAGAACTGAGATGGGTGTGCCGTCGTTCTATCGGTGGTTGACAGACAAGTATCCGACCGTTGTGGTTAAAGCTAGTGAAGATGAAGGAGAGTGCATCAACACCTCCTTGCCAAACCCAAATGGCATCGAGTTCGATAATCTCTACCTTGATATGAATGCCATTATCCACTTCTGCTTCCAGCCCGCTGATCAAGTTCGTTCATTTTTTGCCTTAGTTTATTATATTTGATGGTTATTTATTCAGTATTTGATAGTTAGTTAATTTTTGTTCTTTCTTGTAAATAAACTCTTAATTAATTTGTTTTTATTGTCTTATTTTGTTCATCAGCCTTGTCCTCCAGAAACCTTCGAAGAAGTATTCAGTAACATCTTTAATTACGTTGACAACCTTTTCAGTATCGTAAGACCACGGAAGTTACTTTATATGGCAATAGGTGAGACTCCAGTCCTTCAACTTCAACATCATGTTCCTTTAATCCTTCTTTCTTTCTTTTTTGTTATGTTTGGTTGAATACGCGTGCTTAATTTGCTTCTCATATACTTTTTTAATAATATTAATAAGAAAATGTACTTCTCGATCACATGCTTAAAGGACAGTAGAGATTAGTTTGTAGAAAATTTATGTTACAACATAAACGAGCGAGTATTAGGCTGTTCGTGTCCGTGCGTACGAGTAGATGTACATGTTTAATTGTGTTTTGTTATCAAGAAAAACGGATAAAGATTTTCTCCAACTCAATATATAAAAATGTCAAATGTGACCTTACATGTAAGAAACACAGTTTTAAAATAACAAGTGAAAAACACACGACTTTTTAATAAAAAAAATTAGAGAAATTTCAATTTAGACCCCTAATTTTCCACACGATTTGATAAATCCCTCTCCTGAACTTTAAAATCTCTCAATTTAAATTTTTGAACTTTTTATTACTCTCAATGTGGACCCCCCGTCAGATTTTAAACATTACATGACGTTTATACCCTTGACTTTTGTATAAAATTTCATCTTCCTAAATATTTTTTATTTTAAAAAAAAATGAAAATCAGGGATATTTTTATCTTTTTAATATTTTTAACTGTTGAAATTGATGGAAAGGTTTACATTGAGAACAATCAAAAGTTTATGGATTCAAATTGAGAGATTTTAAAGTTTGGGAGGTGGAGGGTTTGTCAAATCGCGTGAAAGTTTAGAGGTTTAAAAAGAAATTTCTCAACAAAAAAAAAATCAACTTTGTCCTTGCAAGTAAAAAAAAAAAAAAGTGATTATCTTCATGCAAGGGGACACACAAAGAAACTCTTTTTGGTTTGAATCTCAAGAAATGCTTTGCCTTTAAACATCACGTACTGAATTTTTTCTCAAACTTAGATGGAGTTGCTCCATGGGCCAAAATGAATCAACAACGATCTGGACGTTTTCGGACTATTAGGAGATGTGAAAGACATGTGAGTTTTCTCATCTTCAGTCTGGTTGAATATAGATTTCTGCATCCTGCTTGATAGATGATCGTTTTCTTTTATCTTCCGGTTGTCTACTCTATAGGACGCAGAGATGAAGAGGCTAATAGAACAGTTTGAAATGGAAGGAAAACCAATTCTTCTTGAGTATCTTCTTCCGAGTGATCACGAACAAGAAGTTTCAACTTCCCATGTAATCACTCCAGGCACAGAATTTATGTACAAGTTGTCAGAGGCTCTCAGAAGCTATGTTATTTCACGTATAAACAATGATCCAGGCTGGAGGGACATCAAGGTTTGGTCTATATATGTCTGCCTTCCTTTCGAGAATTAACTTCGTTAAAACCACCATATCTAGAGAAGAAATACTGGAAGATAAATGTTATTTAATAGACTTACTATATATACAACTGCCATATAATTATTAAGATAACCTGACAGTGAAAATCAGTTCTTAATTTTTTTCTTTTTAGAAGCTCAATCTTCTTGATCCATATGATGATTTTCATTGTGTTGAAATAGCTTTGAAACCATGTCGAAATAATGATGATGCAGAAATTATATTGGAAGCAATATGGAAAATAAATACAAAGAATTTTATGGGTGGTTCGGTGTTAAACACCTATATTCACTACTCGGAATACTCCTAAAGGCTACATTGTGCTCATTAACTTAATTTGTCTACAATACAAAGGCCATTATTTATAGGGTAATGTCTAAATATAAGTATGGTAATCAAATTCCCTTGATTTGATTACAATCCCAATATTTGATTACAATCAGCCCCATAAATATAGAATATATGACATCAACATAATTATGGAATATATGAAAAATATAATATATTTTCCAATACATTCTAACACATTGTGCATGCCACTCTATTCTAATTCATTTTTAAGATTTTTTTTTTCAAAGTGTGTTTTGGTCAATTTTATAATGAAAAAGTCAAAGAAGTTCTTTTGAAATTTTTAGGTATTAAAAGTACTTTTTAAACTTCTTAATGCAATCCTAAACCGGCTTTAAATAGCATCAGTCACTCTAGAAAGATACTTTTGAGTACTATGGCACATATTACACTCCCTATTTAGTAAACTTCTGTACAATTACTATACAACTAGATTACATGGTAATAAAAATAAGTAGTTGACAAGCATTTAGTTTTGTATGACAGTTATATATACATGAATCTACTGAATAGCATTACTCCATACTAAAACGCAACTTGATTTTGAAGTCACTCATATCCTGTCATTCTTTATTTTGATCATTTGAATAGGTTATTTTTTCTGATGCCAATGTTCCTGGTGAGGGAGAACATAAGATAATGTCTTTTATTCGCCAACAGAAAAGCGTTAGTGTTGGATATAATCCAAATACGAGGCACTGCGTCTATGGTCTGGTATGACAACTCTGCTGGCTTCTGTTGTTTGTATTGTCATTGAGAGATGCATATTAATTAATATGATGTTGCATGCAGGACGCTGATCTGATAATGCTTGCTTTAGCAACACATGAAGTTCATATTTCCATTTTGAGAGAGGTGAGTTTGACTAGTTTTTGTAAATTTTAATGATATGTGGTATGTTTTGCAAGAGTGAGCATTTTTGGCCTGTATTAGCAATTATTGCTACATGTACCAAGGAACCAAGATGCCATTATTAACATTAGGTGTAATTGTGGTAGCATTTTGCATGTATTCTTAATCTTCACTTCTTCCTATCTGGAACATTACAGGAGCCACCAACAATCAATGAAAGTGAGGAGGAGGAAAGGGAATGGTTTAAAAAGCCTTATGAGGTATCATGATTCACCTAATTACTATCCTCGTACCTTGACTTCAGCTGATCAGCTTTCATATTTGATATTCCTCTTATAACTTTTTTTTATTTATTTTTTCTGTTCTGTTTGCATGCAGTTTGTACATGTATGGATTCTGAGGAAATATTTGGAGCTTGACATACATATATCTGAACCCCCAGCCAATGTGAAGATAGATTTTGAGCGGATTGTCGATGACTTCATTTTCGTGTGCTTTTTTCTGGGCAATGATTTCCTACCCGGCATACCTTCATTAGAAGCTCATGAGGTCTAGTAGCCTTTTTCATTTTCACTACTAGACACACCTTGAGATTGATAGGGAGTCCACTGGTTTTAAATTGATTTTTGAAAATATATATACATGTGCCTTTATTTGGTTTTGTAATTCTGTTTTATATTAAAGTACAGAGAGATTTTGGTTTACTAAATTTAATAGTGAGATTATTTTTGACATTACTTCTTACAGGGTGCTATTGATTTATTGATAAGTGTTTACAAGGCAGAGTTCAAGAACCTTGGTGGCTATCTACTTGACATGAGCAGGGTAACATATAACTCTCATATTGTAGCTTCTTTCAAATACTTGCTGCAATTGTTAACCTTAAATTTTTTTTCCCATTTCTATGTACAAAAGCTTGTTGAAGAAGATCAAAGAAAAGAGTTCATAAATCTATCCAGAGTCGAGAAGTTCATTCTTTTGGTTGGCTCATATGAAGATGAAGTTTTCAGGAAAAGATCAAGAATTCGAGAGTGTATACTTAGGCGCCTTCGCAGAGATTTAGATAATGTGAGTCAATTTTTTTTCAATTAAATTTCAATCAGCACTAACATATCATGCATTCTACTCCAAAACTAATGGAACTGATAAAAACTAATGCCTTTTCTAGCAAGATGAAAATGAAGGTAGTAATATGGAGATTGGTACAAGAAACAATTCTGATGCATTATCCAGTGAGGAAGCTCCTACACCCAGTGATGGTGATTCTGAAGTAAGTCATCATTTTCAAAAATGATAGAGCTGCGTTTGTATTACCTAAGGAATTGGTTATACTTATTCTTCTGCTTTTGAATTGAATAATGGCAGTTTCTATATTGAAGAGTAATTAAAAGTTGTGATATGATATTTTGCGTCTTAAGAGATACTAGGACTTGTTCAGATGTTACTTGTAGTCTCTTATATTTTTCACTCAATCATGCAGTATACTAAAATACTTTTGGTCTTCATTAGTTTCTTACTTTCTTTCTTGGTGTTGCAGATTGTCAAAAATACAAATGAGTTGATAAATAAGCACTACAATAATCTTGCGAAGAACTCTGACCTATTTAAGAATGATCATTTGAGGTCGGACAAAGTATGAATCACTGTCTGTAAGATTTTTCATGTGCCTAGGATTCTCTTTAGAAGACTCATATGCATGTCTGTTTTTAGAAATGTCTAATGGTTTATGTTAATCCTATACACAGTTAAGATTGGGGGCTGCTGGCTGGAAAGAAAGATACTACAAAGAGAAATTTTCTGCAGTAACCTGGAGGGATATTGAAAACCAAAGAAAAGAAATAGTGAGCTTTTGTTACCATAAACCTCTTTTTTTTTTTTTTTGGAGGTAAGAGGAGTTTAAATATTGCTCATAAAGTTTTAACCTCTGTTGCATGATTTCTTGAAGGTAAAGAAGTACACTGAAGGACTATTGTGGGTTCTTCTATATTATTATTCAGAAGTCCCATCATGGTCATGGTAAGACAATTCTATAAAATGAAGTTCCCCAATTACAATGCCTCTTAATAATGTAATACAATTTACTACAGGTTTTACCCATACTACTATTCACCATTTGCGTCAGATTTGAAGGACCTTGCTCAGGTCCGTGTAGAGTTTCAAAAGGGTTCCCCATTAAAACCATTGGATCAACTTTTGGCTGTACTACCCCCACAAAGGTAACAGACTTTCCTACTCTCTCTTCTTCTTCTGTGTTTGTGCTGAATTTATCATAAATCGGTAAATTAAATGAATGTGCTCCTGTGTAGTGCTCATGTGCTTCCTAAAGTTTACCAGCCTCTGTTGACAGATGCAGAGTCCAAGATTATTGATTTATATCCTACTGGTAAAGTCTGATTTATAGAGTTTGTTAAAACCAATGGATTTGATATAAAAACTGACTCTAGTCTTTCTTTTATGCTTAGATGTTGATATCGACTTCGACGGAAAACGTTTTATGTGGCAGGTTTGCTTATATTTCGTATGCGCATAATTTTTGTAAATCCTTTGTGTAATGTCTTATTAACAAGACACCTGCAATTCTGCAAGTACTTGATTTTTTACACATTCCATATGTTGAAGTGATATGTTCTATTTTCTGTTTCTCATGAAGGGAATCGTCAAGCTCCCATTTATAGAGGAAGAACGCCTTTTATCTGAAACTAAAGAATTAGAGAAGGGTCTACAGGTATTGATTGCACTTTAGCCTTATTTTTCCCAACTTTATGTTCTATAGAGATTTGAAGCATTTTTATAACTTTATTTTATAGAGGGATGAAGCACTGAGGAACAGAAACAATGTTGATCAGTTATATGTGAGAAGCACACACAATTTGGCATCGCAGATTTTGTCACTTTCCCCAAATGAAAACAAAGTGTTTGAGATCGATACCAGTCTCAGGTGGGTGGATTCTTGTACTAGGTTACATTTTCTTTCTTTAATATTCTTGTTGACAAATGTTGTTTTCTTTTCTACCTATCAGTGATGGTATTTCCGGTTTTATTCATCTTCCTAATGAGGATACTGAAATAGTTTACAAGGAAGTCCATAACAGCATTGAAGAGAACTGTGTCTTGTAAGGAAACAACATTAAAAGCACATTTTTTCCAGGCTTGTTTTATTTTTTATGTATCCTCTGATATCACTTCCATTGATGCTGCAGATGTGTGTCTTTTGAGATGCGTGATGATGCTGTGCATCTTCCCCGCTTACTTGATGGTGTTATCTTTCCAATTCAGGTACTTCAATTAAGTCTTTGTTTTTTTTTTTGTTTTTTTTTTTTACCCAGGGAAGATTCCAACTGGAGCTCCCTTCATCAGGTTGTGGTCTTTACTTCAACTTGAACAATGTCTTGCATCTAATTCTTCCCAAAAATAAAATAAAATGATAAACCATTCGATGTATTATGTATGCAGAGTATTACCAAAGGAGATATTATAGAAACAAAACCCCGACATGAATATCAGGGTAACAAACCCTTGAACAGGTATGATATCTCAGTTCTTGCTTACTATATATTGCATCTGCTCAATTGGTTCTTTATTTGGTTGATGCACATGGGTAACTTGGATGATAGTTGCAGATACGAAAGATGTAGAAAATCAGATAGTAGCCCTAATTCTGCTTCAAGCTCGTCCCCTAAGATGATACATGAAGGCTATCAAAGTAGATTTACTACTGATTCATCTTGTGTGGTGATACATAAAGGTGCTGGCATTGGATGGGGTGGTGGTAGAGGAAAAGTGAATGATACTTCCAATACAAGCAAACATTTTGCCGAACAGGAGAGTTCAGTTGGAAAGTGTCACAGCAGTCTTGTTGGCTCAAGTTGTGACCAAAATGAACAGCTCAGGCCTCATGGAGGAGCTCAATTCAGTGCTCCTCTTAGTCATCAAGGGAGGGGACAGCATGGTTTAACAGTTTCTCCGACTTTCTCTTGGAAACACGGTTCTGCTACCAACTTCGTGTTGGGCCGTAGCAGAAGCCAGGATCATGTTCAACATTCTACTGTCGAGGAAAGTGACAGCCACTAAACCCTGCATTTGAAATCATTGGCCTTCATGCCCTACGTTTCTGTGTAATGCTATTCAATGACGATATGCTAAATTGCTAATCTAGTGCTTTGTAAATTGTAAATATTTACCCTTTTCTAATGTCAAGTTTATTTGGCTGAGATTCCTGTGCTCTCACATGTCTAAGTTGCTATATTTAGCACCAAAATGTTTGCTCTTTGGACACAGAGGAACTGCCTTACCACAAGGCAGTAATTGCTTTCTCAACTATGCCTTAAAACAAGCACAATCATACTGCATGTCTTTGCATTTTCAACTTTCATTCCTCTGCTGTAGTTAAGGAAGCTGATTTGATCGCAGCTGATTGGGTTTTGGCCAACTCTGAGAATGAATTCGAAACAAACTCTAAGCAGCTTGCATGCCTGTAATACCGTTCGAACGACTGTGGCGGCAGCTGCTAATTTAGGGTTTAAGACTATCTAGAAACAATTCAAAACATGAACCTCCTATCTCAAGCTCATACGAATTATCTTGGACAAGGACCCCAACACCAAGTCCCACATTGCTGACGAGAGTATGGAGGGCATTCCCAAAAAGCCATAGCTTGGCTGGCCTAGGCTGGGCGCAAGCCTATAAATAAGCTGGCCTCCTAAACCATTTTATTTTATTTAAAGTTTAAATTTTTTTTAAGAAATTATATGAGCTGAGTGTCAAGTTTGGCTTGGCTTGTTTAATTGGTGAGCTGAGTTTGTTTGGCATGTGAGCTTGCGCTTGCACAAAGAAGTTAGTCAAGTTAAAATTTCTTTTAAAATGGTTAACTGTTTAAATAACTGGTAATTGGCGCTTACGGTTAGCGGTTTTAGCCAATAACCGCTAACCGTAATCGCATTTTCACCCATAATCGCAATAACTGCTAATCATAATTGCCTTTCCACCCATAATCGCAATAACCGCTAACCATAATTGCCTTTCCACCCATAATCGCAATAACCGTTAACCATAATCGCCTTTTCACCCATAATTGCAATCCTGTTCTAGTTCGTGAACAACGTGTTCGGGTTGAATGACATGGATACTTGGGCTTCTAAGTTGAGGTTCCAGAATTTTGTAGCACTTTGCAAGCTAAAGGCATCATTGATTGGCTACATGATGTTGAGAGGATATTTGATTATAAGGAGGCAGTGGTGGAGCCAAACAATTCATATTGGGGGTGCCGTTAAAATTTTTTTTGCGTCCTAAAATTTTTTTCACCCTATAAATTTGGTAATTCGCACAATATATGCATCACAAAAAAAATGTTTATAAATATGTGCTCAAATTGATATATTATAAATATAACATGTCAATACTATATCAAAAAGACAAAAATAAAAAGTGTCTAAAACTACACTTTACGGTCTCTTAAAAATATAAAATCATCAAGTATATAATCTAAATCGAAGCTTTCAGCAAGTTAAATTAATCCATTCATAAACTTAAAGTTTATGCATGAACCTAAAATTTTCAAGTTAAATCACGACCCCGTAAGAGACAATCAAAGTTCATAAACATTAAACAACAAAATAAACAATCATACGGATATTAAAGTTTACCATACATATGTATTAAATAAGAATTTTTTTTGGTTACCACACGTATGTATTAAGTTTCAACATTATTAAAGTTTACCATACACAACATTATATCCTTGGAATTATTATTATTTTTTTTTTAGGAAAAAAAAATTATATCTTTAGCCTTTGGGGGTGCCGTGGCACCCCCAAAGGCCTATGTGGCTCCGCCACTGTAAGGAGGTTCTAGATAGCACAAAGGTGAAGCTAGTCACCATCAAACTAAAGGATCGCACATCTGCTAGGTGGGAGCAACTAATGTGATCACGGGATAGACAAGGCAACCGAAGATTTGTGATTGGAAGAAGGTGAAGAAGAAGATGAAGGAACACTTTTTACCCTTTGGATAGATACATGCAAACATTATTTCAATGGCTTCATACGTTGAGACAAGGTGCCAGATTTGTTGATGATTACACTGAAGAGTTCTATCGGTTCATTGCTCGGAACAACTTGTCCGATACTGAGGAGTTGGTGGCGCGGTACCTAGGGTGTTTGTGACAGTCCCTACAAGACATCCTTAGTCTCCACTCAATTTGGACGGTTTCTGAAGCCTACCAACATGCCTGACGGTAGAAAAGCAGCGAGTCAAGAATAATACTAGATCTACACCGAGAGGAGATTAGTTATATGTGAGCAGCACACACAAGATGATGGCATCCCATATTATGATTGTCACTTTCCCCATATCAAAACAAAGTGGTTGAGATTGATACCTATGTGAGGTGGGTGGATTCTTGTGCCAAGTTACAGTCTTATTGACAAATGTATTCCCCACTATTATTTATTTATTTATTTTTTCCCTAAATGAAAAGGGGAAAAGGGCTAAGGGGTCGATCTTTCCCATTCTTGATCCGAATGGAAGATCCTATGAGAATGCTACCAAACACAAGGTGAGTAGCGGCCCATTTAGCTAAAAAATATGCACAAAAATTGGCACATCTAGAAACTTTCAAAGCACTCCAACTTTGAAATAAAGAAAGATCAAGAGTAATATCAGATACAATTGAGGCAAACTGCCAAGTGGAAAAGAGATGAGATTGATTCATAGCAAGAATCACCAGAAGCGCATCCCCTTCCAAAGCAAAACAACCATAACCAGTAGAAGTAGTCAGTCGAGTGGTAAGAAGAGCAGCGGAGGCTTCACCTAAGAGAACATCCGTAGACTGTAGCTTTTGAGTAGCAGCTAGAATGATATTTCCTAAAGTATCACTGATAACCGCAGCTGCCACCGCAAAATTATCTCGGATAGCCACATCAAAATTTCCCTTTAGGCATCCAATCTAAGGAGGAAGCCAAAGTGAAGGAAGGGCTACATCACGCCAAGCTAAGAGATGGGAATCCATGTTAGATTTTAGCTGCAAAATAGACTTTCTTGGATTAGGCTGAAGAGCATCATGAATTAACTTATTCTTGGACAACCAAATAAAATCCAAAGTGAGAGAAGCAAATAATTGAAATTTCCTACTCTCAACCAAAGGAATAGCTAGTCTACTGGTGGGATATATGATGGCTAGAATCCAATCTGAAATCGGCCTTGAAGAGAAGGAGGAACTCATAATAGACCATGGGGAATTCCTCTAAAGAATCCTGGCCAAATCCAGGATTCTCCACTAAATAAACCGATCAATCAACCTTTTTTTGTGTTTTTTAACCTGTCAATGATGGTATTTCTGGATTTATTCATCTTCCTAATAAAGATACTGAAATAGTTCATAACGGCATTATTATTATTATTTAATGTATCCTCTGATAGATGTTGCAGATGTATGTCTTTTGAGATGCGTTATGGTGTCTCCCAAAAGGTAGTTCAATTGGTTAGGATTACGCCTAATGAAGCGGAGGTCATTAGTTCGAATCCCCCTCACCCCTTTTGCTCGGACATGTCAAAAAAAAAAAAGATGAGTTATGGTGGCGTAGGGGTACATATTCTGCGCTTACTTGACAGTGTTATCGCTCCAATCAAAGGTAATTCAATTAAGTTTGTTTTACCCCAAGTGAGGGGAAAGGGGAGATTCTAATGGGTCACGACTTGCATCTAATTCTATTTGTGATAGCTGCTGAAAGTGGCAGCAGTTACCCGCCAAATCCAATTATGTTTTAATGATCCTTTTCCCTCTTCTTCTTCTTCATACCAATACATATGTAATATATTTGACTAATACATCTTGCAGATGATTTCTACCAAAAAATAGATTACAAACCATTAACTACAAAATTACATTATATTATATATGTATGCAGAGTATTACTGAAGGAGATATAATGGCATGAATACCAGGGTAACAAACTAACAATCCCTCCAACAGGTATGATATCTCTGTTCTTGCTTACTATTTATTGCACAGATTCTACTTGTTCCTTTTTTTTCTTTTTTTTAATAAAAAATAAAAAGATTATTATTTTTTTATATATATAAATTATTGGGAATCCTATTCTTATTATATTTTAAAATACCAAAATGCTTGACGCTTACTACCTTTCATCAAATGTTGTTGTAAAGGCAGAATATAGGATGATGTCTATTTCTTTTCGCATATCCTTTATTAGTTGAGAATTTATAACTCCAAAATAAAAAATAACAAACGTCGTCACCGGGAACCGCAATAACCTTTTCATATATAAAGGAATCTAGATTATTTGCACTCACTTCTCCCAGACAACCCTAAATAAATCCTTTCCAATGACTCGTGAAAAAATCATTAAAAGTAAATAAAAATAGAATATTCGTCAAACGTCAAAAAATATAGTTATTTGCCATGAAGAAAGCTCACGAAAAAAAAAAAAAAAAGTCCATTTTTTGACATGTTGTCCTCCAAGCTAAATTAGCACTAAAATATTGTTAAAAGTATTGATTAACTTGGTATAGAGCAGAGATCCTAAATTCAAATCCTAACTTAAGACAAATGGTGATTTAACAAATAGTAGTAAAGTAATTAAATCGAAAGCAATCAAAAGATTTTCCTCCTGGTTTTTGCTTTTGAAGAAATTAAGCCACTCTGAGATTAGGGAAAAAAAATTAAAATTTTTTTTTAAAAAAAAACCTTTTTTAATTACATATAAAAATTGATACTGAGGATACACGTGTAAGTGTACCAATTTTTTTTTTTTTTTTTAATTATTATTTTTTTAAAAAAAAAAAAAATCATTTTATGTGAGTGTTTAATATAATATAGATGTATCCAAACACATAATTTTAATTTTTTTGGTTGAATGGTATTTCAACATGAGAAATGCTACACACACTCACAAGTATACATTCCTTAACGTAGCAGTGAAAATTATTATTAGATTTTGGATTGATCGCTATTAAATTTTAGATTCAATAGTGATTGGAAGTGTATGAATGGAAGTGTGTGTAGCATTCTCTTTCAACATTTATTGTAATCTCACTAGAAGACATTTGAAAGTGTTAAATGTCATAGGTGGTAGCAGAGTTAATGGTGGTATGTAGTATGGTAGATAAGAGCGATCTTTTTGGTAGTTGGAATCGGATTGTATGCATGCATGGCCACTTAACATATACAAGTGATCCTAAAGACATTTCATAAGACTGATAAACTCGTACTTACGTGAAAAATGGAAAATGGGGTACCTCATTATGCAAGCGTTCGGTGGCAGACGCAATATGTGAAGCTCTAATGAGAAGATAAAGCCTTTTGACATTTGGTTGCACTCTCAGTATTTTCTCCAGAAAAGCTGCGTGGATAGATACAAAAGCAAAGTTACGAGTAAAAGCATCATCTCTCAGAAACACATACACCTACACAGAGAAAGAGAGAGGGTATACCGTATACGTACCTTTTGCTAGAAAGCCAGTAGCACCAGAGACCAAAATAGTCTTGTTCTCAAGAAACTTGGGCATGCTTTCCAACTCCATGAGAAAAGAAATGAGAGAGAGAAGGGAGTGATCAGAGAAAGAGAAAGAGTTGATGAATGATGATTAACGATCTTAAACAAGAAGTTGATGCTTTCTTAGGTGAATTTGTGAGTTGCGCTGGTTTGTATATATAGTATTGTTTTACATCCACTAAAACAAACATTCTACATACGTACGTGGCTTGAAACTCAGCCAACCTCTACAGTTTGGTGCAATATTAAAAGCACCTTTATTGGTTCACTTCCCAACCAGCCAATCCATTTATTTCCCAACTGGAAAATTGCATTTTGTTATGCATATGCAGCACACGTTACAATTGGACTTTCCTTTTTTGGTGATGATGTGCTCAGGGATGATCACTGACGGGGTCAGCTAGCAATTATCAACTACCAACTACCAACTACATGCAACCACCTCAGTTTTATTTTTGTATTCAACTGTCACGAAAATAAGCTCAACCTTGATCGAGACTCCAATGTTAGTGTGTTTGTTGTGGTTTATCGTGTTTTGGATCACTTTTATCCCTTTCCCATTAACCCTGCGTCAAATTGGCATCAGAGCTAAAGTTTCCCCATTCATAAGCAATTGGTGGAAGACCCTACAATGCTACCCGTAGCCCTCAACAATAACGAGATGATCTACTATTGGAGGTACAGAATCAGTTGGGTTCTCTAACAAAACGAATGGATACCATTTGGAATAATTTGTTCGAGAAACCAGAAGGATCAGGAGTAGATAAAACAAAAGAAGAAGAGGAACAAGAATGGAGTACAAAAGGAGATCTCAGGCCGATGGTGAAGATCATCACAGTTGAGACAATGTGCCTCCACCTTGCAAGGACCAAGGTTCTCACAGCGGTCTCACACTTTGGAAGGTGGCCCTAACATCCGAGTAGAAGTGCCATTATTTAGGGATCATGGTGATAATATGGAAAACTGAATGGATGAGACCACTAGGAGGGTTAGAGTGGATGTCCCTGATTTTCATGGGGAGCTAGACCCCTATGCTTTCCAAGATTGGACTACCTCTTTAGAGAACCATTTTGACTGGTTTGGTCTATCACCAGAAAGGAAGGTTCCATTTGTGAAGATAAAGTTACAAGGCCAAACCCATGTGTGGTGGTAGAGTGTTGAAGAGCACCTACACCAATCGAGACAACCACCTATTTCAAATTAGGAAGAGATGAAGATGATATCTTCCTATAGACCATGTAGAGTCATTGTTTGAAGAACTCTTAGGCCTCATTTGGTTTGTAGAATGAGTATTCCGTTAGGAAAATGAAAAGTTATTACTGGGAATGAATGATATTGGAATTGAATAATTATTCATATTCTTTAGTTTGGTAGCAACCCATCTTTCATAATTGGAATTGAACTAAAATTACTAAAGAGCCCACCTAATTTCTGATTTTTTTTCAAAACTCAAATTAAAAAAATAAATAAAAAATTGTTGAACGTTGGTGGCTGGCCACCCACAGAAAACGCTAAGGGTGGCGGCACCACCCCCGATGGCAGAGGGATGGCCGCAACTATCCCCAGAGCCCTCCAGGGGTGGTCGCAGCCACCCCCGAGTGTCGTCAGGGGTGGCAGCGGCCTCCCCCATGGTTTTCTATGGGTGGTTGACCATGGTTTTCTGTGGGTGGTTGACCAGCCACTTACATGTTCAATAAGTTATTATTTATTCTTTTAATTTTTAAGTTTGAAAGAAATTTTTTTAAAAAAGATGATTTGTTTTGGAAAACTTTGTCTAATCCCACAAAAATAGCTATTCCTCTTATTTTTCAGAGGAATAACCTTTTTTTTTTTTTTTTGACAAGTAAGAATAACTATTCCTCTATGTAAGAGCATTCACAATGGATGAGCCAAATTTTTATGCAAAATGCCTTATCAAAACTCACTTTTATCTAATTTAGCTAATGAATTCTTAAATGCCTCTACATCCAATTATCTATATTTCTATCTATTCTATTAAAATATTATTTTTTTTACTCTTTATTGGGAAAAAATGAGAAACGTTTTGGGAAAAAGAGAAAACAGATGAGAGAAACAATAAAAAATAAAATGGCTCCCTTGAAAAGCGCTGCTACATTTATCTTTTTTATTTTTTTGCTCTTCCAATCAAATATGTATTTTGCTTTTTTTTTTTGCTAATCCAACGTAGGGGGTTTTTTACAAATCTAATTAGCCAGTTTAGATAAAAGTAACATTTGGCTCTTCCATTGTGAATGCTCTAAGGGATTAATTATTCTCACATGAATAACTATTACTAGGAATAGACCCCTACCAAATAATCCAAGGATTTATTCAGCAAACCAAACGGGGCTTTTTATTATTACGACAAGGAAGCACTTCTATTGATGAATACACCAACATATTCCATGAGCTAAGCATTAGAAGTTAGGTAGTAGAAATTAAATGGCGAACATATCTCGGTTTAAAGCAAGGTTAGAGAAGACATCCGCAAGGAACTCCTCACCACTTGACAAGTGAGTGTATAAGAGGCATACCATATAGCCCTTTCGGTAGAACAACAGCGGCCGGTGAACAGTAATCAAAGGAGTTTGCAAAACTGGAGCAGCACATCTTCGAGAAATTCAAACATACCTCTGCCACAACCTGCCGTTGGGAGCACACCCAGAAAAATTTAGTTCTAAACCCAGCAACATTTAAGAAAGAAATTATATGGAAGACCGAAGATCCAAAGTACATGCAGGAGCAAAAACCAAGAGGAACAAAGATGAGTGTCATAAGTGTGCAAACAGGGAACACTATGCCATAGTTTGTCCCACTCAAGATCAAAAATTTACATTGATCTGTGAAGAAGAGCTCTCGACATGAGTTGGATGCATCCAACAATTCTTTTACAAGTTATGGGGAAGCAACCAAAGAGGTAAATGAAGCTAATGAAGTCCTAGAAGGTCCCAAACTACTGGTTTATGTAATCCAGCATTTCCTTAAAGGAAAATGGAATGAAGAAAATACTGATCAATTGACCCTTGAAAGGCCCTTTAAAAAAAATGCATCTACCCCAATAATTGGTCTACATCCAGTTAAGAACCCTGTTTTCATTGCTGCCAACCCCACATACAGCCTTTGGAATGTTGGTGGAACTTCAAGCCATGACTAAGAGTTTCAGACCAGGGAAGGATGAAGACGGTGGTTCACGAAGGTGTCAGTTGAAGTGGTTTAGTCCAAACGAAAAGAAACTAGTTTTTTTTTGTAATTTTTGGTGCAGATTCATGGGCATTTTAGTCCATCAAGACAAATTTAAGGCTACATAAATACTTTTATCCAAATCGGCGGGGTCCTTTTGGTCAATTCATGCGGCCCTTCTCATTAACGGTGCTAAAAAAATCTTAGACTTTAAAACACTAAACAATAATGCATGGTGTTTTAGTAATTTTTCATTTGATACATGGGGATAATTTCGGCAAGCAACAGAAAATTTAAAAGCTTGGGACAGTCACAGGCATCTATAAAATTTCCACTCTCAAACTGGGGATATTTCTATCAATTCATAGGGCTCAGTGTCACATGACTTGCACATGTTGACAAATTCCATCCAAAGTCGACGCCCCCAAACCGACCCAAGGACCCACTCGGAACAAAATAGTAGTTCGTAGGGGCGAGTTGCAATGAGTTAATGTTTGGGGATGTAATTGCAGTTGGGGTGGTAGTTTGGGGGAATAAAGTGTAATTTACCCTTAATTTAATGTTCTTTAGGAACAATCATAATACCATATTCTAATCAAAAAAATTTACATTCTTGATAACTTCCAATTGGCAACTGTTTTAAGATCAGCCACTTGATTAATTAGCAAATTTTTTCCTTAAGTGCTCTCAGGAGCCATCTAAGTCTGCTTCTTTTAAACGAATGTAAAAACAAAGGATCAAGATACCTTTCTCTCTTCATTATGCTCAGAGGATGAAGAGCTTTCCCTTTCATTTAATCATAAACTCAGTATCCTCTCCCAGGGCTTTCTTATGCTGTACCTCAATCTTGAAACAGGGAAATAAGATGCATAAACCAAATATCTTACAAAGAAATCAAACAAAAAGAAGAACTACTTCTTTTAGGGTTAACTTACATCCTTCAGAGCTGTGTTCTTCCCACCTGGACAGAAATTTCTTTCACAAACACCATCATTAAAACCAAGAAGCGTATGGAGAGCACAGCTTGAGGGCTAGAGAGCTTATTCGTTGCTTCTTCCCTAATTTCCCTCAATCAAAAAAATAAAAAAAGACACAGAAAATCAAGCAGATGTAAAAATCAGGAAGAATGTTTTACTTTTAACTTACCAAACCAACTCTTAAGCATAAGCACCTTACTAAAATAAGTGAAATTGTAAAAATTACTCTATTCTAACCAACATACAGAATTTAAGAGGCAATATCTATTATGGGGCATCTACTTATGCGTAACCGCCAACACTTTGCTCAAACCAATAAAAAATACATATGTAAAATTTGCTAAGCAAAAGGGCCTAGGTGGGAGAACATGAAAAAGAAACAAGGTGTAGAAAGCGCAGAAAGAGGATTGCGTGTGCTGCTGTAAGTAGCTTCATCTCAGCATTTTCATACAAGCAAATTAGTTTCTTATGAACTGGATGGAGTTTTCATAAGTACCAAGATAACCATCAATGACATATAAATGATTAAAGGAAATAACACTACAAAAACTATATATCCAACTCAGAATTAATTGATTTCACCATACACATTTTTTTTAGTAATTAAAAGAAAAAAAAAAGGGAGAAATCTATATCCATAAAAGTAATAGATAATTAGATACAAATTCCATACCTTCAGATTACCAGTAATCTCCACAAGAGCAAAATCCATTTTTGAAATGATGAAATCGGTATCCATCTCGCACTATAAGTTCCCTTGAGGTAACACGAGAAATCAGCTTTATTACCAAGTGACAATCATTGCAAACTCGAAGATTCTTTATTACATGGATAGGCATCCAATTAGGCAAGCTAATCAAGCCAAAAGCCACAGCAAGCCTCTCGCTGTGGTAACCCTGACAACGAAGAGAGCTACGTACATTAATGTAGCTTCCTGTATCTTCTATCTTCTTCATGATCTCCTCCAACATTCTGTAAACGTCCTTAATTTGCGGGTGATTAGTGTCATCTACAGTGAACACATGTACCCTGTTTTTAACCTCTATCCAGCTACAGCCCGGAATCTTATGCATTCCTTTCTCTCTCATCAGTTTTCTCACATCTGCAACACCTTCTAATTTGCCAGAATCTAAATACGTATTTGCTAGAAGGATGTAACTACCAGAATCCTCCACCTCTAATTCAAGCAAATTCCTCACCGCAAATTCTGCTAATTCTGAGTCGCGATGAGTCCGACAAGCACCTAGCAGAGCCCCCCAAATAGCAACATTTGGCTTAAAAGGCATACCATTAATCAAATTCTTGGCCTCCTCCAGTAATCCAGCCCGACCAAGCAGATCCACCATACAAGCAAAATGCTCAGATGTTGGAGAGATGCCAAAATCTTTAGTCATGGAATAAAAGTAATGCTTTCCTTCTGTTATGAGCCCTGAATGGCTACAACCCGATAGAACAGATACGTAGCTTATATGATCAGGTGAGCATTTCATCTTCAACATATTCTCAAAAATGTCTATTACTTTCCTACCTTGACCATTTTGAGCATATCCTGCCATAATCGCATTCCACGAGATCAAATCTTTCTCATATATCATGTCAAAAACTTTTTGTGCTTCTTCAATTCGTCCACATCTGGAATACATAGTAACAACACTATTTGCAACTGAAACATTAGAACAAAACCCTAATTTTTCAGCTTGAGTTACAATTTGGATACCAAGTTTTAATATTGCTAAATCAGCACAGGCACTAATTGAAGTAGCAAAAGTGATCCAATCAGGCTTAACACCTTGCCTTTGCATTATAGTATACAACTTGAGACCTTCTTCCCAAAAGCCATGTTGAGTATATGTGCTTAACATTGAATTCCACGTTATGACATTCCGCTCTGGCATTTTATCAAAATATTTATGAGCTTTTTCAATATCACCGATCTGAGAGAATGTGGTGATCATTGCTGTCCATGATATTATATCTCTAATTCGCATTAATTCAAATGCATGGTTTGCTTTCTGAGCATTTCCACACTTAGCATACATTGTAACAACGGCGTTCCCTACAGCAACAGAGTTGTCCATTCCACTCTTGATTGTATATCCATGCAGCTGCTCCCCAATAGAAACATACTTCTGACCAGAACAAACCCCAAGAACCGTTGCAAGAGCAAAGTCATCCAAGGCAACAGGAGCCTTCCTCATTTGATTAAAAAGTATCAAAGCTTCTTCTTCAAGCCCAAACTGTGCATATCCACTGATTAAAGAAGTCCACGAGACTGCATTTTGTTCCATTAAGCTCTCGAATACCCGCCTAGCAGATTCTAAGCATCCACATTTTGCATACATGTCAACCAGACCACCACCCACAGAAACATCAACAGCTGGTTCCATGCGAACAATCCGACTATGCAAATGGACACCCCATTCCAGATCATATATACTAGTGCACGCGCTTAGGACTGTGGCATAAGTCATGGAATTTGGTCTAATAGCTTGATTCCACATCTCAACAAACATACTAAGGCTCTGAACCCCAAAGCCATGTTGAGAGAAGATTGAAATCATCGTGTTCCAAGACACGTAGTCACGTTCAGGCATTCGGTTGAACAAATCAAGAGCGCTTTCTACCCCATACAGTTTAGAATAACCATAGATCATACTGTTCCAACAAAACAAGCTCGGGTCAGGGATTCTTAGAAACACTCTCTCTGCATGACTCACATTTCCAGACTTAATATACATATCCATTATCGAATTCTGAATAGCCATATACATGTTGCTTCCAAAATCAAATTTCTCCACAAGACCGTGCAATTGAAGAGCCAACTTGACGTAGCCAAGACTACCACAAGCCTTCATTGCACAAGTAAAGGAAAATGGGTCATCAACACAGTTACCATCCCGTATCATCCAAGAAAACATATTTACAGTATTTTCCGGTTGCCCATTATGGAAATAGCCCGACATCATCGAAGTCCAAGAAACAGGGTCTCTTTCAGGCATTTCCTCAAACATCTTCTCTGCTTCACTCATCCGGCCCGACCCAACCAACCCACTAATCATCGTATTCCAACTAAAAACATTACGATGCTCAATATTCATAAAAACCCGGCAAGCGTCATTGATCAGATTGCAATTAGAGTACAAGTGCAAGAGATGGTTCTGGAGGAAAATGGAGGAATCCAGGCCGGTTGATATGAGCTTGGCATGGAGTTTTTGGGCAATGGGTGTGGACTTGAGGGATGCACAGGCTTTCATAGCTTCGTAGAATTTCTGAGATAGTTCCATGTAAGACAGTTGCGCTGAGGGGTCGTAGAAGATGACGAGTTTTGTGGAGAGGTTTTGTTGTTGGGTTGAGACATGGCGCACGAGTAGGCGCAAGAGTTGCGGGAGCCGATGGTTAAGAGAATTCTTGTACCTTTGAGTTCTCATTTGATTGTGTAAGCTTCACTGCTTTCAGAAGGTTTTTGGCTGTTTTCTGCGAGGGAAATAATTTGAATACTGAATACAAAGATCAAACTGATGAGAGAGAGCCGTCGAACCGACGTCACTTTCATAAGTTTCTCTTCTTTTTTTTTTTTTCTTGGGTTATTTTTCTTTAGTTTTTTCTCCACCATCAAAATTCAATTTCTATAATATCATAGGCTATTAATTGTTTGAAGGGTTAAATACAATTTTAGTACACGTGGCTAGCTATGGTCAAAATCAAATGGCTGTCTCAATTTCAAAAATTATCATAAATAATACTTGTCGTTAAGTGCAATACTAATGCTATCGAAGGACAGAACTCCAAGTTATTGTACTTAAAAACATGACATCTACCCCTTATTTATGCTACATATTTAAGCCAATTCATAAGATGTGAACGTATATCAAAAGTGATATCTATGTTTTTGGTGCCACATGGACAGCATAAAATAATAAAAATTTAGTAACTCAAAAAAAAATATAAAAAAAAAATAAAAGGCTTGGCTCTTGGGTTTGTGTTTGAGAGAGAAAACTTCATTTTTTTCTTAATTAGGGATGATCACATAGAGTTATATATACTATACGATCGCCTTCTTTTTTTTAGGATCCTAAGAATCAATTTGAACCAATGAGGCGGAAAAAAGAGAGACTGATTTGGGATAATATAGTGCAATAGGTAATTTGAATTATGTTGGAACTGAATTGATTTGATTCAATTATATTACTTACTATTCAAATAATACTAAAAATCATCTTTTTATCCTCTCAAAGTTGATGTAACTTTTAAAACTACCACTGAGTTTAAAATAGACTATTATTAGATTGAGAAATATTAAGAGTATAAACTGATATGTAGCTCGTTTATTGAAAAGAAAACAAAACAATTAATTAAGATAAACAAAACAAAACATTCATTGGTATACGTTACATTTCTCTTAATTATTATTATTATTTTTTTTAATGAATGAGTCACACATCAGTTTAGTAAGTCTCTATTAGTAAAAGATGTATTACTCGTAGCATTTTTCTATTAAATTTTGATTAAATTGTAATTTTAAAACTCACATCAACTTTGGAACGATAAAAAATAAAATAAAATAAAAAGATGATTTATAGCATTACTCTTTAACATTTTACTGATCCGAACCCTAGGTTGTACACCAGTAACATTCTAAACAATGAGACCGGCTTCAAGATGTTTCCTTGGCTTGCTTAAATACAATCGGTTTTAGCATTAACATCAGAGATCAAGATCCTGGCTTTTTACGTTCTTCCTTCTTGATTACTGAGCCTGATACTTGAGAGATCAAATCAATCATAAAACTATCAGACTCCTCCCCATATGGGAGGGGCCAAGATGTACAGACACAGGATCTGATCCTGAGAGAATGCTTTCACCAGGTATTCCAGATTACAATGAGAAGAACTTCTGTTTTGGTTTTTAAAACTCACATGACATGCTCAGAGAGAGAGAGAGAGATAAAGAGAGAGCTTTTACTATTCTTTAGTCCTCTTCCGTGCCAAATAGCGTTCTTTTGCTGCAGCCACAGCATCTCCACTTCTCTTATGATGGTTAGGCTTTGGCTGTTCTGATGATGGTTGTTCACCTGAAGTTTTTTCTTCAACTGAAGTGTTGGTAACTGGCATTGTATCTGAGGCCATGAAGCTTCTAGGCAGAGTGGAAGCTTCACCTCCATGTTTTTCTTCCACAACTGAAGCCTCCAAAGGTGGATTTGAGTTATCCGATGTCTGACCTTTATCTGATGTATCAATGGAGCCTTTTTCTTCAAGCTTCTCTAGCTCCCTTGACTCAGGTTGTCTCTCCGCCTTCCTTGACTCAACCTGCTTCTCTGGTTTCCTCAACTCCTCATTATTCGCACCAAAAGCGACATTTTTTCCAAGGTTGAAGTAAAAATCGCTCAAGTCCTTCTTCTTTGTAACCTTTAAATCAGCCCAAAAATAAATTATCAGCATATGTTCAAAAAGTTAGAGAAAAACACAAAAATACCAAGAAACAAAAAAGTATGAAAAAAGAAAAAGAAAAAAAAAAGAAAAAGAAAAAGGTGTTTTAAAGACATTTAATTTAGTATCTTCATCTACAAAAGTATAAAACCAGAAACCTGCCTAAAGCCGCCTGATTAGATCACATATAAGGTTAACATGCCAATAGAACTGGAGCCTCTAAACCAAACCAACCTGCCACATCAAGGTAACACCAACACGCACCACCCTCACTCTCATGCTTACTGCCCAGGACCTTCCCCACTGATTATGTCAAACAACCCAATCCTAGCCTGTCTAGACCATGCCTAGCCTGAACCTAACAATACAGAGGCTCTATCTCTTAATGGTTAGCTGAAAGCCTATGCCTTGACATTTACAATTGAAAACATTCAGGAATTATATACCACCCAAAGGATAAAAGTTAACAAATAGGATTAAGATCCCCTCGTGGAATGACATCATAAAATATAATGTGAGTGAGCCAGTTGAAGAATTTTTGGAAAAAGATGCACAGAAAACCCTTCCTATAATGCAGTTATAATTAAAGTAACTGTGTGATGTGACATATACAGTTAGTGCATGAGTGTCAAACGAGAGCTACCTGGTATTAATCGATTGGTCTAATATGTCATGCCGTTAGTCAATTAGATGGTACGTTGAAAGAGGAGCCTATTTAAAACCAAAGGAAAACCTTAAGGATCTAATTATTGAAATTAAAAACCTAGAGACTAAATTAAATCGTATGAAAACCTAGGGATTAAATTTGCCTTTTCCCTAAGTTTTTTAAAGCTTCTTGGATCGGGTTTGATGATTAAGGACTTGAGAATGGATAGATTACCAAAGAAAAAAATATTGAATCTAGAAACAATTTAATAACTGCCTGGGATTAAAACAATGAATTAAAGGAGAGAAAGAAAAGAAAAAGTCTAGGCAATCACATCCAGGAAGGAGAAAACAATTATACCCTCAAAACTTTAAGAAAACTACTGGAAATCTCTTTGAATTTGACAAATTACATAAAAGCCTTTATCTAAGCATATTCTCAATCATTTTCCTATATAGACTAGGATTTCTAATTAAAAAGAAAAAGAACTGCTAAATAGAGCTGGAAACTACTAAAACAAATTAGAAAAAGACTCTAAAAGTTAAAATAAGACTCGAGCCTTTGGTACAGCCCATTCCAGAAAATCTAAGGTTTATCAGATTATCCCTACTTAAGTAGGACTTAATTAAAACTGAAGCAGCAGGTTTCCAACCTAAAGTAGCTTATGAAGGTAGCCAATTGATCTAGTTTTTCTGAGAACTTTTTGCTGACTGCATCATTCTACCATGGTTGGAGAAAACTCAACCTAGACATTGGAATCCAACTACTAAAAGTTAAACATCCATATACCATCTGCATAAATGAAAATAAATAAAATAAAATAAAATTCTAAAGTGCAGCGAACAGAATAAAAAAGAATTAACATAAGTCACAAGAGGGCACAAGAATTAGATGCATAAATTAAACTGGCAATCTTCAGTTCATCACAGGCAAAAGTAATACAAAACAAGCAACGTGATCATAATTGTCAATCAAAACTGAAGTTAGATCACAACAAGACTTGGAAAAAGTTAGACATACATCCTCCTTTGCTTCCCGAAGTTCACGCAAACGTTCTTCCTCCTGCCACTTTGCCTGCTCTGCAAGTTTCTTTTTGTAAGCACGAGTGACAAATTTGTCCTTGTCTGCATAGAGGTGGTCATCTTGGCTTCTCTCTTTAGCAATTTTTCGCTCAAACACTACCTCACGGTATTGCTCACGTTCTTTTGCTTTTTCTTTCAAAATCTCAATATATCTTGACTGCAACAGAAACGAGCATGTTGAAATATATAGTAAGATTCACAAGTCATATGACACCAAGGCTCGAAACATTAAGATCAAACTACCCTCAGTTACCAAAGAAGTGAAACAAAGCAGTGGGACTTCATGGAAGCCAAAAGCTAAAACGCGTGCAAGGGTATGGAGTTGCAATTTGCATTAAATCAGCCAAAAATAAATAAATTCTGACCATCTAAGAAGTTGATAATGATAAATTAGCTTTAAATCAGCCATCATAAAATTCATCACATTACCTTAAAAAGTTGATAATGATAAATTAGCTTTTGAATATTCCTAATCTTTTTTTTTTTTTTGGATAAATAATTGATTCGTTGAAAAATGCAGAGGAACATAACCCTAGTACACAAGACACGTACAAAGAATGGACTAAAAGCGAAAAGAAGAACAAAAACCCACAAATTGAGGCATAATAGAAAGCTGGGAAACATTAAACGCTCCTGCCCAATTGAGAAGGGTCGTAACAAACATGTTTTTGAGCTCATACGTCTTCTCATGATTTTCAAACCATCGTGCATTCCGCTCTCTCCAAATAGTCCACATTAAGCATAGTGGGGCTATTCTCCACACATCCTTAACTAAATGATTACCTCTTTGACATCGCCAACACATTAACAAATCTACCACCTTTCCAGGCATGACCCATGTGACATCGGAGAGATTTCTTAGATAATATTATGAAAAATCACTTTTAATTCAACAAAACATTATCATTATTTATTTATTTTTGATAGTTAGCAGAACCCATAGATTATTCATGATTGATCCCGATTCTCGTGATCTCAGCCTCTGCTCCTTTCTTTTAGAGGGAAGAAAATGCCATTTGGTCCCATTAGCTAATCCAACACATTGTTACCTTCTCCAATTCTATACAATCATCTGAATGATTATTATTAGTGCTAGAACTCATCAAATACCAATATTAAACCGGTGTCTCTCATCAATTATTATGAATCAATCAAACTTCTTCTTCAATGGCCTCATTTAAAATCATGGATTTGTTGATTAAATATAAATTATGTTGGGACAATTTTTTTTCTTTGATTGGTAAGTTATACACACACACGGTGGGACATGAACCCACGCTCTCACCCTCCACCTTGCTATAAAGGGAGGAAGTACCATTTGAGCTAAAGCTCATTGAACTTCTTTGTGAGAGGGAATTGTGTTATGTAATTGCTCATTTTCAATAGCCAATTATCTTACACAAATATTATGCTTTTGCAATCCCAAGCTTGATAATTGATACAACTATAGTTTCAACATACTCATCCATCCAAGTATGACCAATTTACATTAAGACAGATTTTAACACTTCCCTAATGATGCAAAGTACATTTTCTTCAAGGTTGATTTCCAAATGTCAATGGTAGAGAGTGAGAGATGAAGAAAACAAAGATGTAACAACAGAAAAAGATCTGGTGGTGGTAAACTGAAGAGCTTGGATGCTCAACAACCTCCAGTAGAAAACAATCATTCAGAAAGGAGAAAGCCTCACTTAAGTCCATTTTCTTTTTCTTTTCTTTTATTTTATAGGCAGACTTGTACCTAAGTCCTATCCTAACCCCTAACACTTTAAGCATTCCCAATATTTCAACCAGAAAATCCCAGTTCCTTAACCTAGTTAAAGAAATTGATGCTTAAAGTTTCTAACTCCAAAAAGATATCTTCCCTCCCTCCCTCTCTTTTCCAGGTCAGTGGCAAACTGCAAACCTTAATTAAGTACCACGTTGCTCTTAAAAATGTATGAAACATTCAAAGTTCGGTTACATGCCCAGTTGCTATTGAAGTGTATCAAAACTGGGCATGAAATATAGGAAAATGGAGGATGCCTCTCGAGCTTCAGAATATATCAAATTCTAACTGTCTTTCAAAAGAAGGTAAAGGACAAAAACCAAAATGCATCAACATAATTTCATTGCTGCTATGCTTTAATTCTAAATAGTTAGCATATCACTTTATTTTTCTTTTTCGACTAATATCATTAGATAAAGGTGCCCCTTCAATAAGGATGAAGTTGGGAGGGAGAATTTTTCATATGATTGATACAATTCAAAGGACAAACTCACCGCCGTCCCCCAACTGTCATATCAACTACACATATAAAACATAAAATATACGACCACAATTTTACGATGCCCAACTTCAAACTTTTACGCTCTATGAAAGATAAAATTTTTACTGTTTTGAGATTAGCTACTTGATTGATTACCAGACCTTCTGGCCGTAAACCATTCAATTATGCTCTATAAAAGTACTTAAACAAAGTGAAGGAACAAGACTTACCTTTCTCTCTTTACGGTCTTGCACTCGAGGCTGAACAGCTTTCTCTTTCATTTCATCATAAACTCCATCATAATCAAAAACTGTGGGGTCCTCTTCCAAAGCTTTCTTCCGCTGCTCCTCGATCTTCAAAAGCAGAAATTCAAAAAAACAAGTCAAACTAATAAAAACAACATTACAAAGAAATCAATCACAAATGGATATTGACTCACATCCTTGAGAGACTTGTTCTTGCTAGCCTGCCGAGAAATATCCCTCTCGACATCATCTTCATCCTCATCGTTAAATCCAAAAGGAGGCGGCCGGGGCGGCTTTGATGGCTGCTGCTGCTTCTTCTTCTGTCCTGACAGCCTCAGGTTCAACCCGTACCCTAACTTGTTCATTTCACTTTCTCCTTCCTCTCCCTCTCAAATACTGAAACAAAAATCTGTTCAAACCATTATCACAAACCAAGTTTTCTCTTACATAATCAATGTAATAAACTCTACTAAGATCAGCTTAACCAATTTCAACAATTGGCAACTAAATATGAAAATCTACTAAGAATAGAAAAAATTCAAGAATTAAACAAACCCTTCAAAGGAGAAGCTCCATGAGTAAAAATAATCCTAGGATCAATGAATCTGACCAAAAAGACATACCTAGATCGACGAATATTGGCAAATTCTGTAAACTGAAGGGTAAAACCACGAACAAATTACGAACAGAGATAGTGAAAGAGAAGAGCTAATATATTAATCGGGAAACCTGATCGAACCGGAAGTTAATGGGCCGGGATGATGGGCCTGAGCCACTTATCCAATACCTCTCGATGTGGGCCAGCCCATATAACTATTTCTTGAACCCAGAAATATTGACTGTTCCGTATCCATTTTCTTAATCGCAATTTGATGTAACGGTCTGTGACTCTCAGTATTCTATCTGCTCTTGTTTCTCTTTGGAATTTGCCTTCCTAACCCTCTGTTTGGTTGCCGAGAAAGCGGTAGGAAAATAAAAAAGAAGCGCGAGTCTTGATTTTACTACAAGGTTAGTGCTCTTTCTCATCATTCGAATGCTGACGACCCTCACTTCCGTTATTCACTTGCTGTTGTTTAGGCCAATTGAGAGTTCTGTTTGCTCGAAGACTTCAAACATTATCAATTTTTTTTTCCTTCCTTTTCTCCGCAATTAGCTTGGGGACTGAAATTTTGAATTTTATTGTGGTTTAACATAATTTGATTAATTTTAAAGTTATATCGATCACAAATTATATTTTTTGTTTTTGTTAATCCCGTTTTTCTGGTGATGAGAAAACGCAGGAAAGGGATAGAAAATTACATTTAGAATAACGTAGTGGTCTATAAGAGTAACCATTAGAATTAATATGCGTTTGAGAAAACAAAATAGCCTGACCTGTAAAATTACTTGTCTCAGTTTTCTCCGAATCTAAAGGTAGTGTTCATGTGGATATGTACCCATGAATTTGGATTAATGAGGATTTAAGGTTCGCTCAAAATTCAAATAGTAAAGTTTTTACTGACATTTATCGCTCGACTTTGCATAACTCATTATTTTCTTTGATTTTACGAATATTGGTACAGGAAATCTCACATTAGCGTGTTTTGGGTAATCTCACTCCCATTGTTTTTCTCAAATTGGACGCAAAGTTTTTAGCTTTATTTTTCATGTTAGACTAGCTAATGGATGTGTTTTTTTTTTTATTTTTTTTTATTTTTCAATTGAAACACTTTCTTTTCACTAGTTAGGGCTCAGTTTGATTTGGTTTAGTTTGAATGGAATTCTGGCACTGGTATCCCATTGCATAGACATAGATAATAAAGCTCCTGTAGAAATATGAAACCTTTCTTGAAAAATAGGTGTTCAATGTCATTGTTGATATAGCTATCCTTCTTTTTAGTTGTCTCATGTTGCCGACTCCTTGCTATTATCCAGTTCTGTTCTATAATTCTGTCAATGCCTTGAATCGTATTTTCTTTTCTCCACATTCATCAAATGATCAAGTTAAATCTCCTGGAAGTGAAGCTTTAATGCAACCTGCTGCAACTTCATTTTGTAAGCTTTGCAATTGCATTCAAATAGGTAGTCTTTTCTAGCTTTCATAGATTTCCAATGCATAAGATAAGATTTGAAATCTTGGGTTTTTGTCTCATATACTTCCCCCATGTACTTGGTTGTGCCCCTCTCCGCTTCTTTATGAAATTAGATTACTTTTTAAAAACTAAATAAAATTGGGTGCCAATGAATGAGATGATAAGTTGTTCACTACAATGAACGGTGGCCAGTGGCATCTGAGAATTTCGAATGATTCTTGTGCTCTGAGCATGCCTGAAATCATTTCTCTTTTTCATACTGCTGTCTCAAAACCCTTAGCTTCATCCTCGATGCTTTTTTCTGTTGATTGCCATAATCTTTCTCTCTCTGCTTCCTTCATGTTTCTCAACCAAAATGTTTAGCTGTAACTCCCAAAATCTTGTCAAAGGAGCAGTTTTAATAAAGGAATAGATGCATTCACACGAGTTGCTACATCCATGCAATGGTGTGGGAGGGGTAGAGTGTAACAAGAAGTCTTGTTGCGTTTGCTAATGTATAGAATGTGCCTCTTGTTGATTGATTTATTTACTTGTTTTTGAAGCTGAGCCTTAGCATGGGAAATCAGCCTGCGAAGCAACAAGAAAGGGGAGAGATACTATTGAAGGTTGTGCCTCCTCTGGATCGTGCATATGTTAGGTGGCTTGCTCGGGATGTTGAGAGGATTCATGGCTTTACTCCAAGAAACCCTCGTGCTGTGCAGCCACCAGAACATTATGTGGAATACATGCGCTTCAGTGGATGGTTGGATGTGAACTTGGATGATCCTGATCTGGCCCATTTGTTCAAGTAGAAAATCATTTACTTATCTAAAAGAAAATTGTTATTTAGTAGATTTTTATACGACGACTGAGAAGATGTGGTAGTCAAAATTATTCCTTGATTTTTCTTCTTACAAGTCCTTGTTAATCCAAAGGCCGGCTATAATTGCCATGACATTCTAATTGTATTGCAAGTCGTATAACAATATGCTAAATAACATTATTTTATCTAAAACCATAAACGATGTAATTTGTTTGGTCTAACTACATTATAAACTCCCAACAATATCTTCTATGCCATTGTTTTATGAGAAAAATATCTTCATAATTGAATTCTACATTTAGCAAAAAGCCAAAAAAAAAGAAAAAGAAAAAAGTGTGTTCTTAATTTCCTTTTTGATCATCTTGAATCTTAAGAGAGGTACCCTGCCAATCTGAGATTACCAAGCACAATGATATAACACATGTAGAGTTCAAGAAACAATTTAACAACTTATAAAAATTAAAAATTAAAAATAAAAATAAAAACAATTTTGTTGTAAAATCAAAGAAAATAACAAGATAAGATAAAGAGAATGCAATATGTGAAACTAGTTCTTCAAGAACTATGTATGATATTTCTCTCTTATTGTGTATTTTACATACTAGCCAATGCTCCCTTTTATAGGCATAGAATAATGGGAGGTTAAGGAATATGAAAAGGGTGGTACATGAATCAATTTGTTACATCAATGTATACATGAAGGTTATAGGAATTCTAAAAGATTACATAAATGTGTAGAATTCCATGAGGTGGAACTAAATGGTCATCCACTAAATGCATGAATGCATTCATAACACTCCCCCTTGGATGACCATACACTAAGAATATGCCTCATTAAAACCTTGCCAAGGAAAACCCAGTGGGAAAAAACCTGTAGCGAAGGAAAAAGAGTACAATATTCTTGTATGTCTTCGTATGCTTTAGGACTACCTCATTAAAACCTTGCAAAGGAAAACCCAGTGGGAAAAACCTTAGCGAAGGAAAAAGAGTACAATCAGCATAATCATTTTACGCCCCCTCATTAGCATGAAGAGCTTCAATTGTTTATGATGAAATATCCTTGAGTCGGCGCATTCCAATGTTATTCACCAATTTCTTAAATGTTTCAGTTGGTAATGCTTTGGTAAATAAATCTGACAAATTATCACTTGATCGTATCTGCTTGACATCAATTTCACCACTCTTCTGGAGCTCATGTGTGTAAAAGAACTTCGGTGAAATGTGTTTGGTTCTATCACCTTTAATATATCCTCCTCTGATCTGTGTGATACAAGCAGCATTATCTTCATATAATATTGTCGGGCTATCTTTGATTGTGGACAAACCACATTTTTCTCGAATGTGTTGAATTAATGATCTTAGCCATATGCATTCCCGACTTGCTTCATGAATTGCAATAATCTCTGAATGATTTGAAGAAGTAGCAACAAGTGTTTGCTTGACAGATCTCCATGAAATAGCAGTACTTCCACATGTAAATAGATATCCTGTTTGAGATCTACCTTTATGTGGATCAGAAAGAAAACCTGCATCTGCATATCCAA
>CM017324.1:6322473-6370935 GCA_006937295.1 Carpinus fangiana
AAAAAAAAATCAAATATAAACTATAAGACATAATATCCATAACATTAGTATAATAACAGTCTAGTTCATATAAATCTCACATAGATGATAATATGCATATATTATAATATGATTCATAAAACAAATGAATTGAGAATACCTCACAGATGGTTTTTGATGTTGAAGATCAAAAGAACACAACAATTGACTAGAGCTTCGTGCTGATAACGTGTTGTAAAATCAAATAAAATAACAAGATAAGATAAAGAGAATGCAATATGTGAAACTAGTTCTTCAAGAACTATGTATGATATTTCTCTCTTATTGTGTATTTTACATACTAGCCAATGCTCCCTTTTATAGGCATAGAATAATGGGAGGTTAAGGAATATGAAAAGGGGAATATGAAAAGTGTGGTACATGAATCAATTTGTTACATCAATGTATACATGAAGGTTATAGGAATTCTAAAAAATTACATAAATGTGTAGAATTCCATGAGGTGGAACTAAATGGTCATCCACTAAATGCATGAATGCATTCATAACAAATTTAACAAATATAGAATTCAAGAATAATTGTCTATAGTTGAAAAGAAAAAAACTGAGAAGAGTTTCTTTCATGACCAACAATGGGCCAAATTGGGCCAGTTATAGGCCGAAGACAGTGCCTACAATGGAAAGTAAGGTGTTTTTCAGCTCGTGGAAAGCAAGCGACCAGTTCACAAATATTAATGCAACCCTATAAGATACGGATCCGGATCCTCTCTAGTCTATTTTGAACTTAAAAATATATAATTAAAGAGATCTTGAGGCCATAAATGAGATATCTGTCCCATTAATAAAACACGTTTGACTTGAGTTGTGACACGAATATTGGTAAGAAAATAGTGGAAGCCTATAAGATTTCTACAAGAAGCCCAACCCACGAGAGTACTGGCAAGTGCGAAATGCATGGTCCCTTAAAAGAGTGGCATCGTCTTCAAAAGATAGCTCAATTAATTGAGACCACGTCTAACAAAGTGGAGGTCACTAGTTCGAATCATTTTTTCCTTATTGTGTGGACATATAAAAAATAATAATAATATATATAATATATATAAAAAAAAAAAAGAAAAAAAAAAAGAAAAAGTGTGGCGCCTAAATGAGTCGTGACTCACTGTGGTGGTGGGGGGAAAAGCAGGTTAGGGCTTTTGGTTGGGCAGTTGGTGTGACGGAGGAAACAATCGCGATTGATAAACTACACGCCAATTAATCGCCACTTTAATTCCCCTTAACAAAAGGCGCGCATCGCCGATTCGAACCCCCTTGATTGTCTTTGTCATCACCGCAAAAAATCAAAACTTAATTCCTCACAGGTCACACCACACAAGAGCGTCCATACGCTACACTCAAATCTATCTGCATCCAAACCTTTCCAATCTCGCTAAAGAGAAGGCCACCACACGATTGATTTTACTTGCTCCCAAGTAGAACTCTCTCTAGTTATTAATCATACAATTATTTCAATTCAGATAAATATTATAAAATCAAACGCAGATGATATTAAATAGTTGTTTTCCCTATCATAAATATATATATTTTAGGGGTAATTATCTTTTGCTAACTACAGCGTCTTGACACTTTTTATTCTCATAAACTATCAATTATGACACTTGATTCTATAAAATTACCATTGTATGATACTTTCCTTCATTATGTCAGTTAAATGGATTAAAATTAACGATTAACGGTAATGTGACTTACATGTGTCATTTTAATTTTTTTTCCTTTCTCTTTTGCTCTCACTTCTCATGTGTTGGATTAGGGTTTAAGAGGGTATAAGCAGCATTTTACTGATTTAAAATGAGGGTAAAAGTGAAAAGAAAAAAATTTAAAATAGCACATGTAAGTCATATGATCGTTGACCGTTAATTTTAACCCATTTTGACTAAAGGAAGGGGAAAAGTATTATAAGATAGTAGTTTAATGGAGGAGTAATTTTAGAATGCATATTTGCATCATACTAAGAATGATGTGGGTATTAAAATCACCATTGAATTTATGATTAATCATTATTAGATTTTCATCAAATAATGATTTTAATATCCGCATCATTTTAGTTGAACCCAAGTAGACCTTTTAGAATTGTCAAATGTCATAATTAGTAGTTCATAAAAAAAATAAAAATAAAAATGTTAAAGTACTGTAATTTACAGGAACAAAAGGTAATCATTCCTATTTTTTAATATCTAAACCATATTTGGAAAGACCTGGGATATTATAATTTTTACCACAAATTCCTTATAATTATTAATATAAATTCTCACTAAAGATTCTACTAGGAGTGTAGGAGAGCGAGGAGGAGCAGAGCGCATGCGATCCTAGCTGTAGTAAGCGGTTAGACGCAGGCACCCACTCGTTTCTCCCTTGGTTTTATATATATAATTAATTTATTTATTTATAAAAATATTGAAAAACGATTAACTTTTGCCAGTAAATTTATAAGTGCTTCCCTCCACATCTATATCCGAACCAAATTCCCTCCTTCCTGCCCTTTGTTTCCCTCGTTTTCTGCTCTCTTTCTCTCTCCCGCTTTTCCATTTTCCTTCTCCCCAAACACCACCAGATCCCCCCTTCCCCGCCCCCAATTTTCCCTCCAACAACTCCCATCCAATTTCCCTACTGTTCCCATCAATTCTAGTAGTCTTCTTTCTTTCTTTCTTTATTTCTTTGTCTCTCTCTCGCTCTCTCTTTCAAAACCCCCAAACCGCAAAGCTCACTCCAGCTCGATCTCTCGCCGCTCGATGTCGGGCCCGAGAGCTCCGGCACCGTCTGTGCAGCCGCCTTTCGAGCAGATCACGCAGCAGCCGCAGCAACAGCCGCCGAGGCGGCAGCTACCATTCTCGTCTTTGAAGCCGACGTTCGCTGCTCCAGCGGAATATCACCGCTTCAACGATCTTCGCCTCGGTGCTGCTGATCACGGAGCCGAGGCCGTCGTTGTCAAGTCTCCGGTGGGTTCTTCTTACTTTTGCTTTGGTAAAATTTATGCATTTCTTTTTTAGTGATGTCTGTGATTTGAGAATTGCCTTGGGATCTGCTTAGCAAGTGAGCGGAATGAGTCGTTGGTGTTTTGATTTGTTGGAATTAGTGATCGGGAGTTCTTGGGGTTCGGATTTGTGGAAATTGTGGAACAAGGTTGTTTATTTCTTTTACTGGACTGTGATTATTTGGGAATTTCAGATTTTTTTGGTAATCTTAGTCTATTTTGGCGCGCGGTGACTTGGTTGAATCTGTTTGGTTCTTTGACTGACTTCATATCTTGCTTAATCGGTAAAATTTGCAGCCTTTTTAGGGGGGACATTTGGTTGATTGTGTGGTTGACTATGTGGATATGGTGATTGTTACATTTCTTGTTAGTCATACTTGTGAAGCCATGATTATGATATGATAATTGGCACCCTGTTGGCCCCCTCATCTGCAAATTTGGGGAAAGGTTGTTAGTCATTAATGCTCTTTTTGTCTGGAAGATGCTTGGGTCTTGCGCTAGAGAATGGGTTCCTTTGCAAATTGTTAATACTTGTTCTAATGATAATATTTGACCAACTCATAGTTACTGATTTGTTTGGGTTGCTATCTATGCTCAGCCGCCTACACCACAAGTGTTTGACTAATAAGTTTCTCATTCTTAGTTTTATACTCTTCTTTGGTGCTTGTTGGAGAGCAAGCAGCTCAAATTTGATGTAGAACTCCAGCTACATCTAGATCTTCTTACAAGCAGTAGGGTGACCTATCTGAAAAAGTGAATGCTCATCTAAGTAAATTAATTTTGCACATTCAATGTTCTAAATATGTGTTGATAAGTATGGTGAGATCATAAATAAGGAGCTATGGTGTCTAATATTTTTTGAAATTATCAGAGACATCAATGTTGTTAGTGATATCGATAAAAGCTGTGTTAGCGTCATTGATAAACAATTGATAGTCAAGATTTTGGACATGGTAATTGGGCTAAGAATATCATATTCAAAAGGATCAATGATCGGAGTACTATCCTCTGTCACCTTTGACATAAAATTACAAGATGCGGATGGAAAATGGCAATGATGTGTACTGGAATGGTGATCCATACCACGTGGTATCATGAAAGCAACCTCTTTTCCATAGTGATGCTAAATAAATAACTTTATTTACATGTTTACATCTTGAACATAGATACTAGAACATTTTATATATTGATGCATATATGTTCCAAGTGCTTATCACAAAGAAAATATATTGATCCGCTCTCCATTCACTGTAGAACATTGTATACATTGATGCATTTACTACAGCTGTTCATCTGTTCCACATTCGCCTGAATGTGTACCCATTGACAGATATTTTGAACTTAGAGAGCTTTCTGTGTCATCTCAATGTTGCCCATGCAACCCACATCCTCATATCATGGCTGATACAATTAGCTAGGTTATCCATTCGCGGAAGTAATTGTAACTAGTCGACGCTTCAATAGAGATTTTGATTTCAAATATTTTGAAATGTCTGAATGTTGAACACATTTCTAGAATACCTGCCTATTGACAAATATCTTAGATTGACATTTTAGTATAGGATTAAGCCTCTATCTATCCTCATATAATGATTGCTATGGGTTTAAGTCTTTTTCAACATGTGTCTGGATGATATGAATGTCTGGGGTATCCCGGTTCGTGCCCATATCTATAATGTTCAGTTAATTTCTTCTAGTGGACAAATTGAATCTATTTTAGAAGCTTTAGTTACTTATCTATGGAAATGACTGAAAGATCTTCTAAACAGGATCATTTTGCATTGATTTTATTAAAATTCAAAGTACTGATGCTAGTTTTGACACGCTCGTTTGTCAGATCAATATTCTGGTCATTTTAATGTTTAGATGTATATCCATTTGTTGTGCTGGAAATGGATGTAATTGTTAGGTGCTTCCAAGACTTCTTTGATTGACATATACCAATGAAGTGTTATGAGATAGCGACATTGCTGCTCAGTAGTGCTGCCAAGAGTTTTGGGCCGTCAAAGAATTTTATTTCTTCAAGATTGTTGTACCCAAGATCAGTTAGTCAGTCACTGGGAAGCATAGATAAGATGAAATTAGATATGCCAAATCTGATGGTTTTGATTTGAGCTTTGATAGTCTTTTGTAGGAATGACATCTTACAGTGTAGTGCTTGTTACAATGAAAACTTGAACTCCTCACATAGATATGGTGTACTACTGTGGTATTAGAAACCTTTGTCGATGATTAAGTACTCTGCTTATGGTTGAAGTCTTATTTTTGAACTTCTTCGTAAGAAACTACCCCATAATCAAGGAATGTGTGTGAAGGCATGACAAGGATATGACAGACATTTTGAGGATCGTGAGAGGTCGTTGGCAGAGCTTAAGTCATTTTTATAGTAGTAGAGGTAAGGGACGTTTTGTTGAATGATACTTTGCCTTTCAAAATTTGTCTTCAATATTAATGCCCTAGGGGTATGGATCATGCAATTTGAGGGCCAGAAGTTGGATGCTGGTGGAATTTGATGCATTTGCACTTTTGAAAGTGGTATTGCTGGCTGTTTGTTGTTGGTAGAATCTCTTACAATGATTCTCCTTCTCAATGTATTTTTTGAGTTTGAAAAGAGCAAAGAAATGATTCACAATAAGTGTGACTTATTGTTGAATAGGCATATGTATTTTCACAAAGTTTAAGATATTTGGTTGGTTGGGTTTCACTTTTAGACGTTTATAGGATGCATCAGAGGTTATTCTATATGGAAGCACTATACTCGTGTTTGTCAACTAATCATACCATATTTATTGCATTTCCTTGTTCAGTTGTTTCCATTATTTTATTAAATAAGTTTGCTACTTAGAAAATTAATATTTTTAATATGATTTTTCCATTGAGAAATCTCGTATATATAACAATTTCAGATGTTTGTTAGTTTGCTATTGAGAATGATGAGATATTTACAACTGAATGATCTTTTGGTTGACCAAACTAGCTAGTCTTGCTGTTGCTACTTCTGTCAGTTGATAAGTTGGAAAGCTAACTTCTCTCTCTAGTTGCATATAGCCTCTCGAAAATTAGGCTGGCTGTTAATACGTTGATTTATTTATTTATTTTTTTCAGCTAGCATATTTGTATGTTTTATTAGCATTCTTTTATCTTGAATGGAACCTTGAATTCTTGCATTTAATTGAATTGTGATCAAATGTGTTTGCTCATGTTGCTGATTGAATTTTTCAAAAACATAATGGTGTTTATTAGCATTTAAAGCGGAAGAGTGACACAGCAGACTATGAAGCAGAGTCTGGTGATAGAATAACGGGTTCTGGATTCACTGAAGTAGTTAACAGTCCCCTTCAGACACCTGTGTCAGTAAAAGGGGGAAAGGCAAGCAAAACGTCAAGGCTTACAAAGTGCAATAAATCTGGACCTCAAACTCCAGTCTCAAATGTTGGTGAGTATAAATATCAGGACTATGTTCCCATATCTATGTAATGTTCCTGCTATGTTTCTCTTTCATTATTTGTTGTAAATCAAAGGATAATTAGGTACTATCTGAATCCTATCAATTAGCACAAGTACTTCTCTTTCTTTCTGTCTCCATTGCTCCTAGCAGAAAGTGTAAGATGCATTTATGGCAAAACTTTCTCTAAATTTTGGCAGCTTCTCCTTCCGGCAACAATCTCACTCCAGCTGGCCCTTGCCGTTATGACAGCTCTCTTGGTAACAGAATTACTACTTTTGCCTTTGTTGATTAATTTATATTTTATTTTTAAAGAAGCACGGCTCATTTCAGTATATCTCTGTTTGTGGAATATACCAATTTCTTGTTTAAGAGTGACAACAATGTCCTATGATTCTCATTCAGGTCTCTTGACAAAAAAATTTATCAATCTGATCAAACATGCTGAAGATGGTATTCTTGATCTAAATAAAGCTGCTGAAACTTTGGAGGTGACCATTATTCTGTCTGGTTCAACATACCAATTGTTGTAAAGTTCTATAAGTTGAAGATTTCTGCTACAGGTGCAAAAGAGGAGGATATATGATATAACAAATGTCCTTGAAGGAATTGGCCTCATAGAAAAGAAGCTCAAAAACAGAATCCAATGGAAGTATGGAAATGCTCTCTTATTTTTTGAAAGTTTAATGTCATATATTGTTTTCTAAATTGCGAAAATTAATCATCTACTGCACATGAGAACTCACTCAGTTTGATTGATTGGTTAATTAGGGGAGTTGATGTGTCAAAGCCAGGGGAGGCTGACGAAAATTATTCCAGTTTGCAGGTATGCCAAATAGAGAAATTGTTTCTTGTCATGCATAACCATGGTTGCTCCGGCTCTGCACAGCTCTTTAAACATTTTGTGTCCTTTTCTTCCCCTTTTAATATGATTTGATTTTGTTTTGAGAGTGAATTTTTAACTCTGCTAGGTTGATTGTAAAGGCAACATTTGGCCAATAGTGAAGCAAATATGTTTATATGAATAAATACTCAACAGTGCTCGTATGCCAACCATTTTGGGTTGACAGCACCAGTTTTCCTCATGTTAGCCTCACCTAGTGCCCTAACTTTTTAATCATTGGCCTTATTGTTCACATGGTACCAGTTCAATCCACATTCTTTTAAGGCTATTGCCCTTGCCCTTGTAACGCGTTTAGCATGAATCGGGAAATGAGTAGACTTGTGAAGTTGGTCATCATTGTTGAAAAGTTAGATTAGGCTTCCTGGCTTGAGTTTGTTATATCTGTGCCATCATGTGCATAACATTCTGATGGTGATGGATCAAATACAGCATTTTATCTCTAATGTGTTATGAGCATAAATGAATTAGGAAGGGGTGGGATGGTTTTGCACACCATGTGCGTTATGAGTTAGGAGATGGTTCTAAAGTTTTGTTTTAGCTTGATGTGTGGTGTGGGGAAATACCATTGAAGATCCTTTTTTCCAGAATTGTTCACTATTGCATGTGGGAAGGACGCGTGGGTGGCGGAGAATATGCAGTTTCAAAATGGCACTCTACATTGGAATGTGTTGCTTATTCGCCCTGTGCATGATTGAGAAGTGGATGTGGTCTCTCGATTCTTTGAGTTGCTGTATTCCCAAAAAGTTCGGTATGGATGTGAGGATACAATTTGTTGGGTTCCATAAAAAAGGAAGACATTTACAGAGAAATCTTATTATCAGGTTTTGTCTACTTCGGTACAATATATTTTCCCTTGGAAGAGTATTTGGAAAGTAAGGCGCCACCAAGAGTGACTTTCTTTGTGTGGATGGCAGCTCTAGGGAAAATATTAATATTGGATAATTTATGCAAGAGGAATATTATAGTGATTGAATGGTGTTGTATGAGTAAGCATGGTAGAGAGTCGATCGATCATTTATTCCTACATTGTGCGGTTGCAACAAAGATATGGAGTGTACTTTTTCATCTTTTTGGTGTTGACTGGGTTATGCCTCGCAGGGTGAGCGAGTGTTTGGGAAGTTGGAGAGGATAGCTGGGCAACCGTCTTGCTTTGCATATATGACAGATGGTTCCCTTGTGTGTGATGTGGAGTATTTGGCAAGTGCAGAACCATTGAAGTTTTGATGACTGTGAAAGAGGATTGACTGATTTGAAGAAGTTGGTGTTACAAACGCTGTATTTATGGAGAGTGGCCTGGCCTACTCCGAATGTTTCTAATTTTTCTGAATTCATAGATTTATGTTCTTTCTCTTCGGATTACGGGTCTTTTGTATACTTTCTATATACATGGGTTGCACCTCTTTGCTCATTGTTTGAATATATATTATTTATCAAAAAAAAAAAATATTATGAGGATAAATAATGTTTGCATATTTTTGAAGGTGAAGGATTTGGCCTCATTTTTTTCTTTCTTTTAATATGTAGGCAGAACTTGAAAACCTTTCCATTCGAGAGAGCAGATTAGATGAGCAAATAAGGTTACTTACCTATGCCTTTCCTAAATCTGCTCTATTACAAATTTTTTTTCAACCGTTGATGTGCTGAGGCTTCTAATCTGTTGCAGGGAAATGCAAGAACGATTGAGGGAGCTCAGTGAAGATGAGAACCATCAGAAGTAAATTGCCCTCCATTTTACTCCAACAAGATTCATTGACTTTTGTGATGTTATGATCTTTATTTTGGATCCGTATTTGGTATCATTTTAGCTGATACAATCTAGCCTTTGTGCCATGCTAGGTGGCTTTTTGTCACTGAGGAAGACATCAAGGGCTTACCCTGCTTCCAGGTTTGTTTTTAGTAATGTCACCATATATAATTGGAGTTGGCAACTTGCATTTCCTAAAATAAATTTCTCTTACCAGTCAACTAAATACATACAGTAATTGCTTCTACCAGAATGAAACGTTAATAGCAATTAAAGCTCCACATGGCACCACCCTGGAAGTTCCAGATCCTGATGAGGTAATTTAAGAATGGACAAGATTGATGAAAGTTCATTTTGTGTATTTACATGCATGTTTCTCAGTGACTTTTCTAATTTGTACCAGGCTGTTGACTATCCCCAGAGGAGGTACAGGATAGTCCTAAGGAGCACAATGGGTCCCGTAGATGTTTACCTTGTAAGGTATCATTGATTCTACCTGGTTACAAGATCATTGCATTTTATGTAGTCATTAATGTCTTCCCCGCACTAGCAAAGATAAAGACACAATCCTAGTGTAAGTAATGATTGAATATTTCGGATCCGGATAATCTGACTCTCTATCTCTCTCTAGTCAATTTGAAGAAAGGTTTGAGGAGATTAACGGTGTTGAGGTACCTCCAAACGTTCCATCAAGTTCAGGGTTTGATGAGAACCCAGCAACAACAATGGTCGCAGAGGAGAGCAGAGGAAAGGAGATTGAAATGCAGGGACAAGATGCTCATAGAATGTGCTCAGATCTTAATGCTTCTCAGGACTTTGTGAGTGGAATCATGAAGATTGTTCCATCAGATGTTGATGTAAGTCTAGCTCTTGATTTGTATGGTACAATAGCTTTTTGAAAGATACAATCTATTATAAACAGTTTTGTTATTTTTTTCGATCACTGGAGCTCCAAAAAAAAATTTATTACAAGCAGAAACTACATGTTATGCTTTTCAGATATTTGTCTAAAATGAGATGACATCAAATGACTGAAGAAAGGGTAGGTTTTAGTAGAGCAGAATAATTTAACTTGTAAAATAAATGCTTTCTGTTTGGTTATTTTGCAAGCCCCACTTAAATAGTTTCCTACCATTAAGTTAATAGTTGTGTCAGTTCTACTGAATTTTGTTTTGTTCTTTTGATGAAAGGAACAACAATGAGTATTAATATTCTGTTTTACTATTCAGAGTGATGCAGATTACTGGCTTTTATCAGATGCTGATGTTAGCATCACTGACATGTGGCGAACCGAGCGTATCCTCACAGCAAAGATGCTGCTCCTTTTTTCTTTTTCAGTTATTTTTCATTTGCCCCGTCTTAAAATCTTTACAGCAGTGAGTACTGAATTCCTTGATTCTTTACCATAGCTGGGGTAGAATGGAATGACCTGGGTGCACTTCATGAAGATTATTTCATGCCTAATGTCAGCACACCACGCCCCCAGACTCCGCCGTCCAGTGCAACCGAAGAGCTTCCTCCCACTCACCCTACTAAGAGTTGAAGACCTCGGAAAGTGTATGTTGATGAATCTAATCGAGGATACAATTACCTTGTTATTCACGAGAACCTATGATGTCTAACCATTTTCGATTGTGTAAATCTCTGGAGGAGGTTGGATTGAAGGTTCCAAGGAGATGCCTGCAGGATGTTCCCATAAAAAATGCACAAGAAACTATTGGATGGAAGATGGAGGTCGCAGCTTCTTTGTACAGTTAAGTACCATATATTAGGTATTTCTTCTAGTAGTAAATAAAAAAAGAAAAAGAAAAAAAGAAAAAGCAGAAAATGCCAATGTTGTACACCGGTGTATATTAGCATTCTTAGCTTTATTGTACTGACTACCTTGACCTCTAGGTTAACTTCAAAATATTGAAGAGATGTATTTCGTATTGTTTAGAAGTAAGAGAATAGGATGAATCCGTGTTCTTTCAAGTAATGAAGTGTTTCATATGCTTAGAAAAATAAAATAAAACTATGTGATGACTCGTTATCAATATGATGAGCCAAATGATTTTCGGAAACGCTGCCCGATTTGTGCTTCAAGTCTTTCATTAGTGAGTTCTTACGCTGTCATATTAATTGTATGAATGCTCAACTGCTCCCGAGGGATTTGAACGTGGGAGTAAGGTTAGGTGGCATCAACATATGATAACGGTCATTTTGTTTGAAGCTTGTTCATGTGATACTTGAGACGCCATAACTAGAAACTTGAGCTAGTTTCACATGATTACCATCGCAGAGTTGTAAACTCGTGGTTAAATACGGACCCGACCCGACCTGACCATTTGCCTCATAATAAATCAGGAGTTGAATGTAAGAAAAGTCCCATAATATGTTACATGTGAAATATGGTTGTACCAAAAAAGAGGCTATTTTTTCTCTTTCTCAACTTTCTTTCCAATCCAACTGGCAACAATGGGAGTGAGAGCCACCGTTGGAGGAAATCTTATTGGAGATGCGGCCTTGTGTGCAGCATATGCCAAAGCCAAGGTACCAACTTTCTCCCCAGTCGCATCAGTCGAAATCCCCACCTGAGGAACATATAATGAAAATCATATATCTTGGAAGGCAATTCTCTTATAGTTTGCAGTTCATAGAAACTAGAAAGGCTTTATTATTTGTACTAAACCTTTTGCAGCAAAGTTTGGACATCAATTCCAGCGCTAATTAGTGCGTAACAGAGCGAGAAAGAGATCAAAGAGAGAGTAATGGAGGTGGCCAAATATGCTCCTCCATACTTTGCCAGCAGCTCCTTGGCTTGATTACCCTTGGATTTTCCTTCCTCAGCTTCTTCCCTTCCTTCCTCTTTCGAGCTGAATATCTGCAGATATCCATGACATTTTCAAAGGCCAAACAGTAATTAAAAAAAAAAGAAAAAGTACCTACTTCGTAGTTAGTTTTCCCCAGGGATTCTGAAAGATAAAAATCCTCCACTCGACTGAACTTAATAAGAGTAAGTAATTAAATCAGAGAATTAATTTCTTTCTTCCTTTCATTCCTCAAACTCCTAAGCGACCAAACCAAGAACAGATGTTGAAAATTTCCAGACTTGACTGCAATTTTGCTCCCCATATGACACCCTCTATACCCATCAAACATCTAATTTACACATAAAAAGAACAAAGGAAACATAACAGCATTATAGGAATAGTACCATGGAGAACAGCCATGAATATAATCCCATAAGAAAAAGAAGAATTAGAATGAAAGTTAGCGTTTTAGATGCCCACAGAGAAGCAAAACAAACAGACACGGAGAAAGAGAAGAAATGGGTACCTTCCAGAGACCAGCCTCAAGGCCATACTTCTTTGTAATTTCCTCAGCCGAAGGAGGGGAAGACGGAGTTTTAGTTTCCTCTGTTTTTTCTTTGAGAGCCCTGACTCTGAAGCGCTTCAAGCTGGATTTGGAGGGTGGAATTGAAGCACAGTAGTAGCAGGTTCTGAGCTGCCCATTGCCGGAGCAAGAGGGATAGGCGAGAGAAGGCGCTGGCAGAGCTGTTGCCATTGTTAGCCGACCAAAGGTTTTCTATCTGTTATTAAAACATCACTATAAAGTCCGAGACGAGAATATATCTTCAGAAAATCAATAGAAAGAGATCGAGGAGACGACTCTGTATGTGAACCAAGCAAAGCAAGAAAGCAAGGGTGGATTGCGTTTTACTTTGCTACCCCTTGCAATGCCGAGTTGCTTTCATTTGGTGGGTGGTAAATTGGTAATCATGAGCTTCATTGCATTTCCAGAGTAACAACGTCACAATGACACCTGTCCCAAGACCGTAAAATTTAAAAGAAACACCTGGAAAGCTTGGAACGGCTCAGACGGAAGAATGATAAAAATACAACTTTGACCAAATTTTTTTTCTTATATGGTCATTTTTTAAAAAAATACCAAATAAAAAAAGAACCAATGTTATTACTTCAGAATTTTTTTTTTATTTTTTTTAATGATCACATAAGAGGAAAATTGGGCCAAAGTTGTATTTTTAAGTTGTGTATTTATCATTTCTCTTTTGGATAAAGCTTCCTTTAGATGGGAATAATTATTTTTGGGGAAAGTCAATGTACTCCGCTCCCATCAAACTAATACAAAATTGACAATGTCTCCCCAAACTTTTAATTTAGACTTTTTTTTATATAAAAATTGAAAATTTTCTTCTTCTTTTTTTTTTTTTCAAATTTATAGGGTTATTTTTGTCATATTGAGAAATACATAGCTAGGGACATTTTTATGTTTTTGCTAGCCTTGGGGTCATTGACAATGTTTTCGTAGTTTGTATAAGAATTTATAATGCGAAAATAATAAAGCGGAATAATAAAATAGAGATGACATAGAGATATACGTGATTCGGTTTATGACCTACATCTACAAGATCAAGCCCTAAGGCTACATTAAGCGCTTATTTCTTTGAGTAATATTTTCAATATAATAAGCTCCTATTTATAGGACAATCATGTTGGATACAAATAGACTTCTACTCTAGCTTGGTTAGCTACGTGATAGTCTTTAACTATTCAACTGAAACTCAGTGATAGTCTTCAAGTGTAAGTCAGTAATAGTCTTCAAGTGTAAGTCAGTAATAGTCTTATACTGTAACTATTATTCTTGAACTTTATGGTATACTCTAACAGTTTGAATCCTTTGGGAGGACATTGTCACAATTAAAAGTTTGAAAGATACATTATCAATTGAATAGTAGTTTGAGGGGTTATGTAGACTTTTTTTTTTTTTAAAAAAAAATCATTTCATTAAATTTTTAAAATAATATGATAATTAAAAGTGTATGTGATATGTTTTAAAAAAAGATGTCAGATAAATAAATTAAATTGGATAAATTTCCTATAAAAAAAAAAATCCGACTAATTATGTGAGAGATAGAAGATGATACCACTAGGACTTTTTTTTTTTTTTTTTTTTTAAACACAAAATCATATGTTCTTGAATGTGAAACATTGGAAAACATAATCCCTTTCACCTTATTGTTTTTTACTTAAGCATAAGAAGTAGTTATGTTGGTACTTTCAGCGAAGCTCTTTGACCTCTGTGCCTTTTTTATAGGTCTTCTCAGCTCAACATTTGGTGTTCTATTACTGTTTTACCAACAATTAGAGTATACCCTGAAGTTCAAGAATAATAATCACAGTCTAAGACTATTCTTGAACTCTATGGTATACTCTAAGAATAGTAATTGATCATAATTTCAAAACACACTCAAGTCTTATATGGGGTGATCATAATATTTGAATTGCTTTAAATCCTAATAAGACTTCTACAACATGTGGAGGCATGTTTTGATGGATTCATATCTCGTGTAATGAGTCCCAATTAGGTCCCAGCGGCATCCCGATGAAGTCCTGGCGATGTTCCAGTTCGGTGTATCAATTTGAGAATTAAATACTTAAACTCGAAAAATAGATCTCGATGAAGTCTTGGTGACATCTCAGTTGGATGTATCAATTTTAGAATGAGATGCTCAAATTCGGAAAATAGTATTTGTGTCCCCACAATAAACGGGATGAAGGAATTTGGAAAATTTGTCAAGCCAAATTCTCACAAATAAATGAACTAAAATTATCCATATCTAGTTTTTCTAATGAGAAATTCAATCTCATTAGAAAATTCAAGTATTAGTATACGAAAAAGAAACGGGTGGAGGGATTTGAAAAATTATAATCGATAGTAGTAACTTACATTTAGGCTTCGTTTCTTTCAAGTAAAATAGTTTTCACATTTTACGGTGTTACGTAAAATAGTAGTTAACGGAAAATATTTTTCTTTTGACTAAAAATTCTTCTTTAATTTTCGAAAAATGGTTTACGATTTTGAACAAGATCATACCTGCCCACAACCCACTAGGACTTGATCGGGACTCTCCCAGGACCTGTTCTGGACTTGCCGGGACTTGATTGAGATTTGCCTAGAACCCGTCCGGGACTCGTCGAAAAATATTTTTCTCTGCGGAAAACATTTTCCTTAAAAATGATTTCTTAGAAAACATTCTCCGGTGTTTGGCATGTACGGAAAATCAGGCAAGTCCTGGTCGGGTCCTAACGTTAAAAAAAAAAAAAAAAAAAATCAGCAAAAAACATTTCCCAATATTTGGTGTGTACGCAAAATCATATTAAACATTAAACTACGAAAATGTGCTTGTCAGGTCTTGGGCAGGTCTTGCCAGGGTCTTGGGCTAATCGTGACAGGGTTGTAATAGGGTCTAGGTAGGGTCCGAGCAGGTCCTGGGTTAGTCCCAGTGGAGTCCTTGTGAGACTTGGTTCAAACACCTCTAAGACTTGGTTGTGACATTTTCGTAATTTAGAGTTTAATATGATTTAATGAAAAAATATATATAAAAAAATATATATATATTTTTTTTATTTCCCGTGCGCATTTAACGCCGTAAAATGTTTTCGGTAGAAAACATTTTACGGGAAAATAACTCCCCTGAAAATATTTTACGTTGAAAGAAACGGAGTCTTATATAAGAGTTCGTTTGAAAGATTTGATATTTGAATGTAAAACTATCCAAATCATTGAATATATCAAAAAGATTCTTAACCTACCTAAAATGTTGGAGATTTTAACCGTATGAAGCTCTTTGACCTCTGTGCCTTTTTTATAGGTCTTCTAGGCTCGACATTTGGTGTACTGTTACTGTTTTACCAACAACATAATTATAATTGTTAAAGTATACCATGAAGTTCAAGAATAATAATCACAGTCTATAAGACTATTCTTGAACTCTATGGTATACTCTAACAATAGTAATGATCATAATTTCAAAACACACTCAAGTCTTATATGGGGTGATCATAATATTTGAATTGCTTTAAATCCTAATAAGACTTCTACAACATGTGGAGGCATGTTTTGATGGATTCATATCTCGTGTAATAAGTCCCAATTAGGTCCCAGTGGCATCTCGATGAAGTCCTGGCAATGTTCCAGTTCCGTGTATCAATTTGAGAATTAAATGCTCAAACTCAGAAAATAGATCTCGATGAAGTCTTGGCGACATCCCAGTTGGATGTATCAATTTTAGAATGAGATGTTCAAATTCGGAAAATAATTTACAGTTTTCAAAAGTAAAAATCATTTTTTGAAAATTAAAAAGGCTTTTTCGATCAAACAAAAAAAAAACTTCGATGACTATTACTTTTTGTAGTACCAAACATCCAAAAATACGAACAATATTTTTCAAAAATCATTTTAGGTTAAAACAAACCGAGGTTTAAATGTAAAATTACTCTAATCGCATTCCCAAATCCGTGCGTTGAGTATACCAAAATTAAAGATTCTTGCTGTTCTAGAGTGTTCTACAATTGGTGGATTAAGTAAATTAATATACATAAAAATTGGGCCAACATACCATAAAACAGGGGATTTTAACTATATCAAGAGTATAGTTTTTACATTGCAACCTACAAATCATACCATATATAGAGTAATGAAGTTATTTCTAGCTCATGATCTATTTTAACCATAATTCTATAGTTTATCATTCTCTGTACTCATGCATATCTCAAAAAGCTCTGCCAAATTTTCATCATATAATCGAACATAACTCTATTGATACAAGAAAACAAAACAAAAAGAAAAGAAATCTTATGGATTACACTCCCACTCAATCTAGGAAAAGATGGTTTTTCATTAAAAGCCTTCAAACTCGAAGCTTTCCATGAACCATTCGTCAAAGAGTATTGATTCTTTGTTTGGTAACACTCTATTCCTGAGAATAGTCTATTCCCATGGGATTGCTAATTTCATACATACAGGATTAGCTAAGCCACTCATTTTTGAGTGGCTTAGCTAATCTATTACTGTGTTATTAAAATTAACTTGTAAAATTGGCAAAAAAATCTCACTCTTCTCTCACAGTTTTTTTTTTTTTCAATTTTTTTATTTCTTCTCTCTCAATTTTTTTTTCGTTCTTTCCCAGTTTTTTTTNCTCTCTCTCTCTCTCTCTCTCTCTCTCTCTCTCTCTCTCTCTCTCTCTCTTTTATATACTGTTTTTTTTTTAATTATGTTTCTCTGTCTCTCTTTCTCTGTACCATTTCTCAGTTTTTTTAATTATTATTTTTTATTTCTTTTGATTCTCTGTAATGTTTCTCTTTGATTCTATGTATACGTCTCTCTGCTTTTTTGAAAAAATTTATGTACCGTTTATTTTTCTTGATTGAGTTTGATTGACATTAGAATTCAAGATTGAGTTTGATTCTGTTTTCTCGAACTATATATATTTTTTTTGTTTGAGAAAAACTAAATGGGTATTTTAGGAAATAAGATCATAATACGATTTCATTCACCAATATATTGCATTATACCAAACGAAATAATAGGATTAACTAATCTATTCTAGCGTTACAACCAAACAAATGAATATAAATATCTAATCTATTCCACACTCTTCTATTCCCAGTGGTAACTAATCATTTTCCAATGGACTAGATAATTCGTGAACCAAACGAGGCTTTAGTATACGCACAATAAACAGCTGGAGGGATTTGAAAAATCATAATCGATACTAGTAACTTACATTTAGGCTCCGTTTCTTTTGATGTAAAATAGTTTCTACATTTTACGATGTTTACTGCGTAAAATAATGGTTAACGGAAAATATTTTTCTTTTAACTGAAAATTCTTCTTTAATTTTTAGAAAATGGTTTACGGTTTTGAACAAGATCGAACCTGCCCACTACCTGCCGGGACTTGACCAAGACTCTCCAGGGACCTGTCCTGGACCTATTCGGGACTTGACTAGGACTCGCCCAGAATTCACCTGAGACTCGTCAAAAAATATTTTTCTCGGCGAAAAACATTTTCCTTGAACATGATTTCTTAGAAAACATTATCTGGTATTTAGCATGTACGGAAAATTAGGTAGGTCCCGGTCGGGTCATGACCTAAAAAAAAAAATTTCAGCGGAAAACATTTTTCGGTATTTGGTGTATACGCAAAATCATATTAAACACTAAATTACGAAAGTGTGCCTGTCAGGTATTGGGTGTGTCCTGGCAGGGTCTCTAGCTAATCCCAATGGGATCCTAATAAGGTCTAGGCGGGGTCCGAGTGGATCCCGGATGAGTTCCAATGGAGTCCTTGCGGGACTCGGTTCAAATATCTCTAAGACTTAGTCGGAACATTTTCGTAATTTATAGTTTAATTTTGGGTAAAGTCCACATTTCTCCCTCAAACTACCACCCAATTGACAATGTCCCCCTTAAACTTTCAATTATGACAATATGCCCCCCAAACTACCAAAACATTGTCAATGTCCTCCCTAAGATTAGCAAAAAGATAAAAATGCCATTATATATTTCTCATTAAGACAAAAATACCCCTATAAATTTTTTTAAAAATTAATAAAAAAAAGGAAAAAATTTTAATTTAAAAAGAACAATTTTTGTTTTTATTTTTTAAAATATTTTTTAAACGAAAATTTTTATTTAAAAGATTTTTTTTTTAGAAAACAAAAAATTTTATTCTCTTACAAGAAAATTGTTAATTTTTTTAAAACATAATTTTTTTTATTTTAAAAAGTTATAAAACAAAAAAAAAAATTGAAAATTGAAAATTTTTTTTCTTATACAAATGATTTTTTTTTTTTTTTTTTATTTTCCACCCTTTGGATTTTTTTTTTTAGTTTTATTTTTTTTTTCTATAAGTTTTAGTATATATATGTATTATTTTTACTAAGGGTAGTTTCGTCATTGGGGGGAACATTGACAATTTTTGATAATTTGGAGGGGACAGTGTCACAATTGAAATTTTAGGGGGAACATTGTCAATTTAGTTGTAGTTTGAGGGGGGTATGTGGACTTTCCCCTTTAATTTTAATGAATATATATATAAATATAATTTTTTTTCCGTGCACATTAAACGCCGTAAAATGTTTTCAGTAAAAAACATTTTAAGTGGAAAGAAAAGGAGTCTAGTTAAGAGTCAGTTTGGAAGATTTGATATTTGAATGTAAAACTATCCAAATCATTGAATATATCGAAAAGATTCTCAACCTACCTAAAATGTTGGAGATTTTAACAGTATGAAGAGTTTAATACTGAGTAAGATTGTAGTTTAGATAAAAACCAAGTCAACCTTATCATGATAGCTAGCTAGTTTACTTCTTGCTCATTCATCTTAACTATAACTCTAAAAAAAACTACTATATTAAACTACTATACTATTCAAAACAATGCAATCAAACAAATTTATGGATTCCTCCGGTTCGTCTACACAATCTCACAGACGGTTGTTTTTCATTAAAAGCCTTCAAAGTCAAAGCTTTCCAAGAACGGCTCGTGAGGATGCAACGTTTGCAGCGGCGGAGTCGTCGGAGGATTCTCCTTTACTGGCTTATACTTCGCTGAGAGATTTGATGCCCCCGTCGAGGGGAAGGGATTTCCGGTCAAAAAGTTTTGAAGCGCAGTCTGCTCAAGAGATTCATATTACTAATTTTCTTGTGAAGAAGGCTGCTATGGCTTACTTGCAGCCGATTCCAATGCCAGGAAGAAGCGCGTCAAGCATTTGGCATCGTGTTTGGGAGAGAGTAAGTCCTCCGGTGAATGCTTGTATTAAGGCTGTTGGGAGATCATGTTCGAGTGACTGATCAAGTAATGTTCTCAACAAGCTTGTTGGTAGATTTTCATTAATATTTTTTTTTTTGTTTTTTTTAGTTTTATTTGTTGCTGCAGTTCAGTTATAGTTAACTGGTTAATTAATTATTAGATTTTCAAATTGTGTATTGGATTATGACTAGTTTGGATCATGATTTTAATAATAAATAATTTCGAGTAGGACATTAATATATGCATATATACCTGTCTTTTGCAGGATTGATATATAATTTAAAGCTTAAGAACAGTTCGTTCAAGGATCTGGGCTTATAATTGATTGTTATTAGATTTTGATCAAATGATGATTTTAAAAGCTACATAAGTTTTAAAGTGACATAAAAAAGACTTCTAGACTTACTCTTAAATTTAAAATAAATCAATACTTTTAGATTTTGATTCAATTGTGATTTGAAAAGCCAATAAAAAATGAATAAAAGTATACATGGTTAAAAAGTACAAAAGGATGAGCAATCAAACTATTGCGCGTTTTGCATTAGCGTGCTTATCCGTTGCTTGTTGTTTATTAATCCTTTTTTTATCTTTATGATGGTCGCACTCTCTTACTAACTATTTGTTTTGTAGACTATTTAATCGATTGAGTTGATGTGAGATTTCCTAGCCATAAACTTTGTTAAAACACTTACAAAAAAAAATATTATTTTGTGATATTTTTACCCCGTCAAATATACATAAACGTGCGTGCACACACACTATGCATCTATACGCATATTTATTTATATAAATTTAAACCGTCACATAAAAAAAAAAAATCCTGATTCTGCCCCTGCCTGCTACGAACCCTCTCCGGGCCTTCACAGAGCTTTTTTTAGCTTGTTACCTTTTGAAAGCAGAAAAGGAGCAAACCGTATTCTATGAAGAGAGCAAAATAAGTATATCTTTATATGTAACTATATATTCAATTATTCACCATTCAATAGGGCCAATGTTGTCCCTTTGTTTTTTTATTGATTTGAAACAAACTCTTCAAATATACTCTTCTACGTACAAAATTGCACCACAGCCACGACAGACATCATAATCTCTAAAATAAAATAAAATAAAAAATAAATAATCTATTGATTTGGAGGTAATCAAAGCAACTCAATCTTCTTGGGTGTCCTTTGCTCTACAATACGATAGAGCAGAAAATCTGAATTTAATTAGTACTTGAAGGGATAGTTGAATAACTTTTTATAATCACATTAATGCCAGTCCTACCAATATCCACCAATATTGAGCCGTCCCCAAGGGGTAACTCAATTAATTATAGATCACGTCTCATGAAACAGAGGTTACTAGTTCGAATTTTTCATCCCCCTTCCTTTGTGTGTACATGTCAAAAAAAAAAAAAAAAAAAAAAAAAGGAGGATCAATTCCACTTGGCTTAAAAGATTAGTAGAAAAAGTAAAAATTTGTCTAAAAAATTTCACTTGGCTTAAAAGATTGAAAATGGATCCTCTCAATTTCAAATGAAATAGAGAGTATCCATTTAATGTACTTAGGAGGACAAATTTGTCCAAAAAATTTGCCCCTTAAAAAATAAGGACAATATTGCCCTCTCTCAATTTCATTTCAAATGGAGATGATTCTTTTCGGTGTGTTTGTGCTGGCCTCCATAACAGCATTATTAAAAGAATACTTCATAGTGTTAGCTAGAAATTCTCTAATTGATGAAAATGTAACTTTAATTGAGAATTAATCTACAGTCTAGGTATCATCTCATTCCTAATTCATTTGACTGGACTTGTGTGACCGTTTCCGTTAGTAATAAAAAATAATAATAAAAAAGACGACCCACGGTCACATTGTGGGTGAAGCCGGACTTGACCCACGGCCAATTATTAATTTTTTTTCTTTTTTATTTTATAAATGAGTATTTTGGTAATTTTTGTTTATTCGATTATAATTTAACAAAAATTCTTAATAGATTTAGGAAGACTTTAATCCTCCTTATAACATTACTTGTCGAAAGGAGCTTAAAGATTAAAATTTCCCATTGCAAATTTTTGAAGTTTAGAAAAACATTAAAAATTGATTGGTAGTTAAGTGCACGCTGAATCCTACTACTTTTTATTTATTATTTTTTTAAAAAAAAATCTTTTAGAGAATTTGTTTGGATTTCCAGAATCATTAACTAAAGTTTGCAAATAACAATCTAAAAACTTCTTTGGCTTTAGGGGTTTTTAGGTTTTTTGAGTTCAAACTTTGCAGCATTAATATCATTGGAGTAAATGGATATATATCTCTTTTCAAATTAGATAAACCTAATTCAAAAATGAAAAATGAAAAAATAAAAAAGGAAAAGGAATCTTATCATGAGAGTTGTTTCTCAAGGATCACATGCCCAATCTCTAGTTTCAGTCAAATGTCTCTAAAATATTTTTTTGAAGTAAATATTTTATTTCATCAATAAAATAGAATATTTAATTAACGTTAAAAAAGAAGAAGAGATTTTGATGTTTAATAATTTAAAGGGATAAATGCCAAATTGGTCCTTGTGATTTGCTTAAATTACAAATCCCTCCATGTGGAATAACAAATAATTTAGCATTTTACGAGAATTTGACGGTCGCATTTTGTGAAACGGCAAATGAAGATGAAATTGAGAGAGAGTTATGTACAAGGTAAAATTTTGGGAATATAAGATATTATATTAATTTATTGTAGTTGTATGACGTGGAGTGAGGGTTAATGTGTAATCTTAGCTGGTGTTGTAAAATGAAGTAACAAAATCCTAATTGTCATTTTTTAAAGAAAAAAATTAATAATAACGCATGTCATGTTTTTATTGGGTATGACGTTATAAAGTGATAAATTTTGTTAAGTTACTTGAAGCAAATTGATTATAGGAAGTAAACTGTTATTTCTTTATTTATTTATTTATTTTGACATGTCCACACAAGAGTAGGGGGAAAGCGAATTCAAACTAATGACCTCCGCTTCATAAGGCGTGGTTCATAGCCGATTAAGTTACCTCTTGGGGACAGTAAACTGTTATTTTGGTATACCTTGAAGACCTATAAATTTTTTTTTTTTATATCACAGTAAGTGATTTGTAATTTAGGCTAATTACAAGACCTATAAATTATTTTTTATACCATATAGAGTGATTTGTAATTTTGGCCAATCACAAGGACAAATTTTGCAGTGATCCCTATTTTTTTTTTTTAAAAAAAAACTAATTAAATCAACTAAAATAATTTTTTAAAGCTAAATTATTATTATTATTATTATTATTATTATCTTCATCTCAACTACATTAGAAAAAAAAAGGACTCTTCACTTTTCTCTAAACAGAAGCCAATACTGAAAAGGACTTCTACCAAGAACGCCTTATTCCTCGCAACTCTCTCTCTCTCTGCAAATGGCTTCCATTCTCTCTCAAAACCGCTAGTTTATACCTGCAAAAGCTTTCCAATTCTCTCACTCTATCTCTCTCATGTCTTACAACAAGAAAAACCTTCTTAGACTTAGAACCATTTTTGCATCCAATGCAGGGTGTGGGTGTAGCAGGACGAAACCCACAGATGTATTTCAGCCAACCGCAAAGCCAAAAATCATCGCCGAAGAAAACCCAAATCCCTCCGCTTCCTCCTCCAGCTCCTGCGACAGGAATGGCGGCCTCTCAATCGAGGAAGAAGATTTCACTTCCACGACAATCTCCGAATCCGAATCCGACCCCAAGAGCTCAAAGATTCCCACGCCGTGCCCGAAAATCAGTGACAGCATCGCCGTGGAGAAGGATTCGAGCGACCCATATCGAGATTTCCGGCATTCGATGCTTCAGATGATCTTGGAGAAAGAGATATACTCGAAAGACGATCTCCGGGAGCTTCTTGATTGCTTTCTCCGGCTGAATTCGCCTTGCCACCATGATGTCATCATTAAGGCTTTCAAGGAGATCTGGGATGAAGTTCTCTCTGATAGGCTGATCCTGCTGCAGAAACCATCATGTGAATCCTAGCTGTGGCACATGTGAGAGCCCTGGGGCAGGGAGGTCATTGAATTCTCACGTGCAAGGAAGCTGCATGGGAAGGTAACCACTTCATTTTTAGTCATCAATAGAGATGGGATTTGATCAAATTTAAAGCATGGTAGCTGCAGATGAGCGATGTGGTGGTGGCTGTGCCTGTGGCTGTGGCTGCCTAGAAAATAATTGTTATTGAAAGGGAAAGATTTTTTAATTTCTCTCTAGCTGTGTGATAATCTTTTATATATATATATAATATTTTTTGGTCTAGATGATCTGTATCATTTAATGTCATACAAATTGCTACACATGAGCATTAAGTAGTAGTGAAGTGTGTAGTGGTTGGGCTATCTTTGTTGCACTTTCTCTATCACTTTCATGTGTAGTTTTGTTGATTACTTGGTTCCAGGCCGTTCGATCTGTTCTTGTTTAGATTATACTTCCCCAGCAAGCAAGAGATAGAGAGAAAGTGACAGTAAATACTAATTCTACTTTCAAATATAGTAAACTTACTATATGATATGGCATTGAAAATTATCATTAAATTTTAGACGGGTTCATATATATATATATTTCACATAATTAACTATTTTTAGTGCTACAATATATCTTAATCTTTTGTACTAGGGGTTGAAACAAATGGTCTATATATGTTATATAACTATTATAATATCTTACTCGTGAAAAGGGGAAATACTTGCCCTTACCTAACAATATTGTCCCATAGGGTATTATATATAAGTATTTTGAACCACTATTCATTAAGCAAAACAAGAGGAATATTCTTCGATCTCCCAAGAGGAACTTAAAACAAGATATTTTAATTAGGGGTAGAACTAGCATTTATAGTTTGAGGGGCAAAAGTAAAAAATAAAATAAAAAATTGGGAGGATATTCTAATTTAAAATAAATTCTAAGGGCATTTAAAAAAAAAATTGGGGAAACAAAGGGCTTGAAGACCCCCAATGCCCCCATGTAGTTCCGCCCCGCAAATAATCTACTTACTGGTTTAAAAAAATTCACTTGTCCAAAAAAGAAAGAAGATATTTTTGATCCTTCAGCATTTTTTTTTTTTTTTTTAAATTCATCATTCAATATAAAGGAGAAGGGTTACAAAGAACAAAAAGTACAAAAATATGGGCTCTCCAACAACAAATCCAAACAAAATGAACAACAGTCAAATCTAAAACAACAAACATGAAATAGGTGTGTTAATTAATGATCCCCAAATGGGTTAAACATGTCTTGGTCCTTTATGCCTTGGGCAAAAGCCAATGAATTGGCAGCATAAAGTAGTATAGACACCAAAATAGAGGACGGTAGGTGCATGACACTTGCGACACTCTTCAATCCTACTCTAATGGACAAAGACATGATCCTCGAGAGACCTTTCAACCTTACCTGAATCTCTATTAGGTAAAAATAACAAACCCCAAGAGGAGGTTGAGGAGGGGGAGGCCCTACTGAACTTAGAACCAACAGATTCTAAAAAAAAAAAAAAAAAAAAAAAAAAAGGGTCTCCTCCACATGATAAAATAACTAGATCTAGGGAGACTTTAACCCACGAATAACAAAAGAACTACAAAAAATACAACAAAAAGACAAAACAAAAACCAACAACTAGCCAGGGAGGATGGCTGAGATGGGCTGTGAAAAAGGAAGGCAGGTTGTTCAGGGCGTGCAAGCCATGCGCCGATGCGTGGACGCTTGAAGGAGTCGCGGAGGAAGTCAACGAGGAGCATAGTGGCCGGTGGCGGTGATGGCAAGGCACGTTGGAGAGCGGCAATGATAGCGGAAAGCAGAGTCTCTAGCTACCTTTGCCATGGTAATATATATAAATAGTTTATGTGCCCCTGCTATATGCATAACCCTCTACCTTTGTCATGGTATAAGAAGCACCCCATTTTAACCAAGAAAAGCAACATGCGGTTCCAAAATATTGCGTAACAGGTTTAAGAAAGAAGAGAAAACAATGTTTTGCCAAAAAAAAACATGCATATGAAAGCATTAGTTCTAATCTTATAAGGAAACATTAAAAAGGGGTCATACGAGAAATACCCAGTTCACTTCAAATCCAATATCAAACCAATTCATAAGTAAATACAAAATCACAAGAGCCATTTCACTTTAAAAGTAGAAAATTATAAACTTCATTACTGGAAGGCTCTTGATTAGTTGATTTCTTTCATTGTAATGGCACATATCTTAAGGAGTTCTACTTCTACTTCTATCTATTCCTGAATAACAATCCAAGCCCACAAATTAAGTAAGCAACTTTATTTCATCTCTCTAAATCCAAATAAGTTTTTCAATACAAACCCATTACGTTTGAGAAGTTTTCTTGGATTCTGGAAGACAAATATGAGATATGGGTTGATTTTTGTTCGAAGAAAGCAATAGATTTTAACAAAGAAGTAAGTAACCAAGGCCTACTCGCAGCATACGTAGAAGATTAACATGGGTTTTGTTTATAATATGTATATATGGAAGATCAAATTAGGTACCTGAATCGTCTGCAAAGAAAGCGAGAAGCAAAAGAAAGCAAAAGGCACCCATTCGGACCGCTTCCCCATCTTCATTCTCACTCTGAGATATACCATGGTTTGCTCATGGATGTTGGGGAGGTTAGTCTCACATTGCTAAAAAAAAAATGAAACCCTCCAAGCTTCATTTTCTATAAAAGGGAGGCATATCCTTTCCTTTTAATTCCAAGCCAGCATATTGAGCCCAATGTGGATCATGGGTGTAGAGTAAGCCCAAAATCCAAATTTTTTTAAAAACCAGTTACCCGGTCCGAATAATCGGGAAACCGGGCAACCGGCCGGTTATTGTATAACCGGTTAATCGGGAACCGGTTACCTAGTTCCGGTTTTCCGAAATCAATAATTGGGGTACCTTGGTTCCAGTTCCCAATTTTGGCCAATAACCAGGAACCAAAACCGGGATGACACCCCATTGACTAAGGGTGAAAAGACGGTTATGGTTAGTAGTTATTGGTTATAACTGCTAACCGGTTCCGTCTAGGCGGTTAGTAAAATCCACTAACCGCCTAGACGGTTAGCGGTTAATAATTTTACTAACTGCTAACCACTTTTTAAAGGAAAAATTTGAATTTTTTTTTAAACAATTAAATTTAAAAAATAAAAAGTAAAACGACGTCATTTTATGATAATATAATAATACCATATTACATACGACATCATTTCTAGATTTGTATATATTTTTATATATATTAAACACAAAAACGACATCGCAGCCTTTTCACCCCTATATGTGCATGATGTAATGACAACCTACACAAGCAAGTGCCTACAAGGAAGCAAACATTGGCAAGCAAAACTAAAAGATTACATTAGTAAAATCATAAGATCCAACTATAAACCGATTAATGGGAGAATCTCATACACCGTCAAAGGAATTAACTTTAGATGTCGCTAATGACATAATCTCCGAAACATTAATGCTCCCAAAATTCCTATTTCTTCTTTGAAATAATATATAATATAACATTTCTCTCGTAGTTGTCATAATTCTAACAATAGTAAATAGAAAATGAACAAAGTTTTTCTCTAAATTGGGTTGGAGAAATTTCTTCCAACCTAATATATAAAAATGACATGTATCTATTTTCTTAATAACATATGAGATGCATATGAGTTTTTAATAAATTTATTTCAAATTTGTCCCTACAATTAAAAAAATATGTGCATCATCTTACATGTTCGAAGGACATATGTCATTTTTATAGACTAGATTGGAGAAAAACTTTGTCCATAAAAAGGGGAAGTCATCCACCGATATATATATATATATATATATAGTCAATAATCATAATCTTCTGCCTTTTTTATTAATAGAATTCAATTTGGGACAGAAATTGAATTCTATTGATTTGTGACCACTTTAATAAAATTTGACTTTTTATCTTCTGCGTAATGTTGCCACGAGTCATGACAGATAGCAGCCCACCTTTAACAATGAACGCACACCAAGCAAACCAAACTTATCTTTTGTCACATGTCACAGCAAATCAATTCATTAAAAAGTTTGATGGTCATGATGGCAGGACAGTAGAAATTTCACATCTCAGATCATCAAGAAACCGATATGGTAGACATGAAAGTTCAATATAATTATAATAATGCACTTAATGAAGGGCAATAGAGTATTTTTACATATATCTGATTAGTATTAGTTACTTAAATTTTTATTAATGTCCTGGTGGGACTATGTCAGATTATGGCTCAGTCAGACTTGAGAGAGCGTCTGCAGTTCCTACCGTCTATGCCCCTCCTATGCAGTTCCCAGCAGATAAGTGCTACTATGGTCACGCCCAGGTAGGATGCCACAATTGATCTCTCCGGTTTACCTTTTTAATTAGAAAAAAATAATGAAGGGCAAATTCTCTTGTTGATGAATTAGGTATAAATCACAAAAATCTTCAAAATTTAGTTCATAAGGCTCCAAAAACTACTCCAACATATCTAGACAACTACTGTACGTAGCTTAATTCTCTTACTGTTTTTTCTTTAAACACTTCTCTCATCTATCCCTCTTCTCTCTCATTTTTCTGTCTCTTGGCTCTATGATTGAATCACCGTTGAGAGCTCCAATTCAAGCTTTTATTCTGATAATTGAAATATTTAATTTAAATGAGAGATGAATCGACGGAAACATAGTTTGAATTCAGGACATTTAGCTTTGATATCATGATAAATCATCACTTATTCTAAAAACTTAAATTTATAGAAATAAGTAAATTTAATTATTTAATAAATAATTTAACAATTGGGTGTTATGCAACGTGGTCCCGACATGCATGGGCTTTTCCTATGGATGTGGCGGGCGCCACATGGTGGTGCTCAATCCTCCTCCGCCTCTTTTTCTTCTTCCAAGCGCTCTAGGTTTATTGTTAATCTGTTCAAGTGGCTGATAGGGCTAAGTTTGTGTGAGAAAATGTTGGCTTTTAGAGCATGATGAATTGATGATGATTTTAAAAAGAAAATAATATTTAACAAAAATAGAGAAGATAATAGAAAATCTGTCAAGGTGTGTATTGATATGAAACATAAATTAGCATTTATTTTTACAAATTTGAGAGGAAAAGAGGTAGAAGTTTCCTTCCAATTTCATGGTCATGATTATAAATATATCCTTGACCAGAAATACAGATACATCATACATGGATGGATTGCTTATTAATTAAACTATTCAAGAATATTTTGGAGATTTTCCCTTCTCTGCACATGAAGGAATGCTTTCTACACCAATCTCCCTCCAGTCTTTCGATTTTGATGATGAATCAGAAGCACTATAATAAAAAGAAGAAGAAGAAGAAGAAGGAGGAGGAGGAGGAAGCCCAGCAAACACATCAATGAAGGCCTGGACTACAAATCCATGGTTTTTCTTCCTATTCATCCTCAAGTACCAAGCCAATAACTCCTCTAGGTACTCCCAGTCCCTTTTCCCTGCCCTCATGATCAATCCATAAGCCTCAATCATTTCCTCCATAGATCTCCTGAAATCAATGTATGGATCATTGGATTCTATTGCTTCCACCACACACTCCTGGCGGAATGAAAACCCTCTTGCTCCTATTAAAGAGCTCGACTCCCCTGGATCAAAAAAGAACCTTTTTGATGTCAGTGCCTTTACAGCCATGTCTACCAACTCGCCACCATTCTCATGATCCACCACTGCTGACAAAGACTTCGACAGTGATGAGCATGATGATGATGTCATGACAGCGTTGGATAGACCAGATCTGGGGCTCTTAAACATGTTGTCTTTGTATCGGAGTGATATGGATTTGAGGTGTTCAAAAGGTAGCCATTTCCATGAAGAAGCTTTAGCTGTTCTGCTCCTGAAGATTGAAGGCAGGTTCATCCTCTTCACCATTGGGTGATCTGATCAATATGGCATGTCAAGAATTTCCTAGCTGTGTTGCTTTTACATGGATGGAGATAAGTCATACTTATATGGGTTTTTTTTTTTTTGTGTACGTATAATGCTGCTGTCTAGCTAGCTGCTCCTTGAATGTTATATCAATGGTTTTTTAAAGTCATTCATGGTGAGAAGTTACCTGCAATTTGCATGATTAATTTCATGCTCGTTTGCTTGGTCAGAACAGAAATGGCAATTTTCAATGTTTTTATAGGCCGGAGAGACCACACCTACCCCGTTGGGATCCACCGCACAACTATAGCCTGACCCAGCTTCACCAAGGCATCAATGAAAATTCAAGGCGGCTAATGCTAATCAGACATATGTGGAGATTCTTCATTGTGAAAATTCGAACTCATGCCCTAGTACATACCATCCAGATTACTTAAAAACTTTATAAGACCATTGAACAACCACCCATGATATTATGATTATGACCAGATTACACGTCCTTGCTGTATATATATAATATGTCACATTTAAAAGAACATATATGGCCTTCTTAGTTGCGGTTAATACTAATTAAGTTTGCGCTACTGTTGGTGTCTGTGCTGCCGACTTGAAATAGAAAGAATGGTATATATTACAGAAGAAAATAGGCATTAAATGGAGAAGATAGGTAGCGTTAGGAGAAGTTATGAAGGAGCACGTTGTGATGATTGACGTCCAGCCTCTACGACTCTACGTACGTAACCAATTGCAAGTCTAAGAGAAAATGCGTTACCGTAGTGGATCAACCACTGTAGTAATACTACAGTTATACCGCGATTCATGGTGTGGATATAAATCGCCGCCGTGGGCCACTCAATTTATCTACTTTTACATGCATGTAAAATAATCAGGCGGTTGGAGCCCGTCAAGTGGCAAGCGTGGCAGATCCAAGAATTTATCTTAATAGGAGTAGAAATAAAATAAAATATATATAATAAAGTTACAATATGCAGAACTCACTTCTTAGACAAGAGAACTTTTATCACATATTTTACATAACAGAATCACAGTGTAATAGCAACTAACAACAATAAACACGCACAAAAAAAAATAATAAATAAAAAATTGTGTTACACAGGTAAAGTGGTAGGTAAAAAGTAGTGTAAAAACACATTCTCCTTCGGTTTACTTACTTTGATTTTTGGGCTGAAATTTGGGTTGGGCTGAATTTATAGGAGCTAGTAGAAAATTTGGGCATAAAAATATATTTTCTTAAAAAAAAAATAAATTACCAGGGACAAGCACCCGTGTGTATACGCTGCTGGTCAAGGGTAATGAGCAATCTATAGCTCATGATCATATAATTACGTAATCCCCTTCATAAAAACTAAGTAATTCTAAAAGTCTCTCATGTGTCACTTTTGTGTCCCTCCAAAAATAAAATGGCTTTTAAAATCATAATTTAATTAAAATCTAATAATGAAATTTGGGCTGGGCTGAATTTATAGGGGCTAAAAGTATCAAAGATATGAAATTTGGGTTTATTTTATAGGAGCTGGTAGAAAATTTGGGCATAAAAATATGTTTTTTTTTTTTTTTTAAATAAAAAAAATTACCAGGGACAAGCAATCCTCTATGTATCCGCCGCTGGTCAAGGGTAATGAGCAATCTATAGCTCATGATCATATGATTACGCAATCGTCTTCATAAAAACGAGTATTTCTAAAAGTTCTTCATATATCACTCTTGTGTCCTTTTAAAGATGGGGTGGCTTTTAAAATCTAAAAATGATCAATCACAAGCCCAATGGTAATTTTAAAAGCTACCTCATCCTTGGAGGGATACAAGAGTGACACAAAAAGGACTTGTAACATTACTCCATAAAAACCGTCCTAAATGATTCTTAAAATCTTCGCCATATGAAAACTATTAGGAAGAAATCGCCACGGATAGTTTACGAGAATACATTAATATACATATTTAGACATCATTTTAATTCAAAAAAAAAAAGAAAAAAAGAGAGCTTAAGATAGTAGACTTAGGTCCATTTAGATAGACTAACTGGTACTTTCTTTTTTTTTTTTTTTTTTTTTTTCTCAATGTAGGACATATATCTTCTCCTCACAAGTCACTTCTACATTGATAAATCTTCTTCTCCTCATGAGTGAGTTTCTTCTACATTGATAAATCTCCTCGTCGCTTGTAAATCCTTTTACAAATCCAGGAAAGTCACGCGAACAAAAGTTGCACTAATTGTGGGCCACGAAACGCAACTTTGTTTTAAGAGCCATCTACAATACTTTTTATCTTAGTCAAACCAAATACGTCAAAGAATTAGACACTCTTTTAAGCGGAAGCTAATAGTAACTTTGATATCAATTGTAAGGAAGAAAATCGTCCGAAGAATCTACCAAGAGTATCTTAATTAGGCCTTGGTATCGGTCAAAACAATCCAGTTTGATCGATTATCGGTTATTAACCGAAAATAATCGATTATTTGGTTAATTAACCGATAACCAACCGATAATGAATTTAACCAAAATTATCTGTCAAAACGGTACACGGTTCAACGGTCCAGTTAAACCGGTTAACCGATAGCCAAAAATTAGTTGTTTTGAGAGCTCAAATACTTTTTGTTAGGCTAAAATAACTTATTAAAATTTAAAAAACCTTGGGTTTACCCGTTAGAACTATAAAATGCTTAGGTTTTTTTTTTTTGGAAAATTTACTCCCTGGATGTAAGGAAACTACAATAAAATCCCTGCCGTGACTCTTTTCATAATGGCCATTAACGGACCCAAAACGCACCGTTTTGTTTGAATAAAATATTAATTTTTTTAAAAAAAATTTAAATTTTTAAATCTAAAAATTTAAAAAATNAAAAAAAAAAAAAAAAAAAAACAGTGGGTCGACACGTTGAAACAGAGGGAACAGAGGGAGAGAGGGTGACCAACTACAGGTATGGTTGTTTTGGTGACCAAATATTTAAGAGTGTAAAAGGCAGTGCTTGTGAGGGGCAGAGAAAAAAACAAACGGATGAAAAGTAGGGCAAGTTGCAGAGAGAAGTAGAGAGCAAAAGGATATGGGAAATATAACAGTTAACTTAATACTCCGGCAATTTTGATGTGGAAGAAGGCCTCCATCAAAATCTTTCTGGCAGTTCATGATAATGCAAGCAGCCTCAACTGTAATTCTGGTTTTTTTTTTTCTCTGCCCCTCACAAGCGCTGCCTTTTACACTCTATTTTTTACACTCTTAAATATTTGGTCACCAAAACAACCATACCTGTAGTTGGTTACCCTCTCTCCCTCTATTCCCTCTGTTTCAACGTGCCGCCACTATTTTTTTTTTTTTTTTTCATTTTTTATACAGGGGGTGGTTCGACCACCCCTTGTGGGTGGATCGGCCACCCTTCTTCTTTCACGTTTTTTGTTTTTTTTTTTCTTTAACAGGGGGTGGTTCGGCCACCCCCTTAGGCCATGGGGGTAGCTTGGCTACCTCCAGATCGGCCGGTCTGGTGGTGGCTGAGCCACCCCCATGGCCTAAGGGGTGGCCAGCCACCCCCTATGGGTGGATTGGCCACCCTTCTTCTTTCACCTTCTTTTTTTTTTTTAATTTTAATTTTTAGATTTAAAAATTAAAAATTTTTTAAAAAAATTAATATTTTATTCAAACAAAACAGTGCGTTTTGGGTCCGTTAACGGCCGTTATGAAAAGAGTGGTGGCAGGGATTTTATTGTAGTTTCCTTACACCTAGGGAGTAAATTTTCGAAAAAAAAAACCCTAAGCATTTTATAGTTCTGACGGGTAAACCCAAAATGCTATTATATATTTACCCTAAAAATTAATTATTTCTGGCCCAAATACTTTTAGATAGGTATTTATAATCCCCCAAAACAGCGTCGTTTTGTGCTTCCTCATTATCGGTTCATGTCGGTTAAATGGTTAACCGATAGTCAAGGCTTAACCGGACCGAACCGATAAGAATATCGGTATAAAATGTTCTACCGATAAGAATATCGGTATATGGGTTATGGTTAATATCGATTTAGTCGAAACTGGTAAACGGTCGGTAATTGGTAACCGGTTAATCTGTCCACCCCTAATTCTAAATACACATATTTGGACATCATTCTAGCCCAAAAGAAGGGGACACTAATTATTTAGAAAAGAAAAATAATTGGTTTGAATATTTTACTCGTATTGTAAATTCAACTTGAAAGAAAAGTCAGATTCCATATCCTAATATGTATTCGCAACTTCTAACATAGATTTCAAGAAACTTCCAACATAGATTTCAGCTTGGACCGAGTCTTGGTAGAAGTCGACCAAATTTGAGTCATGACCAACTCATGGGGTATGCTTTTCAACCTTTTAACTAACACCTATGTGGTGTTTGACAACGGGGTTGGCATGGATACTAATTGGGTGGATACCGTGTATTTTTTTGTCTTTTTTCTTAAAAAATCCACAAACAAAGTAAACCCATTATGCTAAATTACCAAAATACTAATTTCCTTAGTTTTATGTTTCTCCACCAAATTTCTTCACCGAACGCGTTTTATGCAGTGACCCATCTCTTTCTCTACCCCAAAACCAAACTCCTCCAGCCACCACATTCTCTACGAATTCATTTTATACTTCCCCAGACCAGGGAAAACCCCAAAAAGAATCCTCTCAAATGTGCATAAGACAATTAATCTGCGTGCCAGTTACCAATTCTTCAATTTCCTCAATCTGAGGCAACATTAGCGAAATAAACAGCAAACCCATAATTTCCTTCTCATTCCTTGTTCTTTTTCACGGCAACCAAACTTAATTTTTTTTTTTTTTTAAAAAAAAAAAAACAATTCAAAGAAAAAAAAATACAAAAGAAAAGAAAACCTTTTCCACTCGGTTGAGTTTCCTCCGCTCCATCTCGTTCTCCAGTTGCATGAGAGCGGTTCGGGCTTTTTCCCCTCTGTTAGGCAATTTCCAACCTACCGACTCCAGGGTACGCCACTTTCACCGAATCAACTCGTTGAGTTCGTGATCGTTAAGGGTGTTGAAGAACTTGTCTCTCTGCGAATTAAGCTGCTGAGCGGAGCCCATTTCCAACTGCTTCGATGGCTGAGTGGTCGTCGTGGTGGGCTTGACGACCAGAACGGCTGGTGGGTCGTTGTCTTCGCACAAGAGCTTTTTTCAGTCAAGAACTAGCGTTAAGGATAAAATCATCTTTTTTTGCTTGACAAAAAACATGTACAGTGTCTACGCCAAACGTGGTTACCAAAGCCCCAATGTGGTAGTCCAAAAATAAATGATACCATCCACTTTTTAATCTTTCTTTTTTTCTTTTAAATTTTTATCATGTAATTATAGTAATGCATGTTTGTTGAGAGTACATTATAGAAAAAAGGCGTAGACCGTAGCAACTGCAAACACTTTTCAAATCCCAACCAAATTATAATTCAATTCAATCTCATCAACTCCATCATGTCATCAATGAGACTTGTTTGTCGTCGAATGGTTGATATTTTGCTATAGGACAATTAAATAAACCAGATTTACCAAACAAATTTTTTTTAATTGAATAAATTAATATAACAATTAATTAATATTTTCAATTTCTAGAACACCTCCAAGCCATACAAGACGCCGGCATGTTTTTCCGGCTCATCATTCACAAAGTACACATCCCTCATCTTCTGAAACGCATGCCACGTCAGCAAGCTATCCGAACCGGCCTGGTGGCACTTCCCGACCGCCCGGTCCACCTCAAGTGTTCTAGCCACCCGGTCCAGCCCACCGAACAAGCTCTTACAGAACCTCATCATGTGTTTCACGTCATAAACCCGGTTTCCGAAAAACACCCTCTGGATTTTGAGAAATTCCTCCAACCCACTCGGCAGGCTCCGGCGCGTGAGGATCTTCACAAGGTACCCGAAGTCGTACGCGCTGTGGAACGTGACCCAACTCACCGAGTCATTGCAAACGAGTCCCGAGGACATCATAAACTCCGCGAACAGGGCCGAGTCGACCCCCTCCTCCCGGTTCCTCTCGAAGTCGATCCCCTGCCGTCTCAGCAAATCGATGGAGTCGGGAGCGTGTGCGTCACGCGCCACGTCGAAGTCGCGGAAGTTGAACTCCCAGATGAACCGGTTTTCACTTCCGAGGTCGGGAAGGTTACCGTCGGCGTCGGAGAGGGTCAGACCCACCTGGATGAGGTTCAAAACGTCGACGTTGGTCTTCAAAACCCGGTAGTGATCGGACGGCCGGAGCTGGCCGTAGTATGGCTTTCCCGGGTCCACAGCCGGACGGAAAACCAGCCCAGGAAACTCGGTGTCCATGGAAATGTAGGAGTAGGTGTCGATGACCTCCCTGATGAGCTCGAATTCGGATTCCAAATTTCCCGCCCAGACCTCCCGGATCTTAATCGGTTTCAGATCGTCAACAGTCATAGTTGAGTAGACTCCTTCGTCACAGTCTTGGAACCTGAAAAGCTTTGTTTGTAGACTCCGGAGACAAGACCGAGATGGTCTTTTTTTTCTTTTTTCTTTTTGTTGGTGCCTGGTGGTGTGTTGGGCTGTGGAGTTGAGGGGTGCGTTATATATGAAAATGGCTGAGATGTTGCCGGGAAAGGACGTGGAGAGAGAGAGGAAGAGAGAGTGAGTTGAAGGGGGGTGGGGTGGGGTCCAGGAGTGTCCAGGTTCAACGCGTTTGCAAATGCTTTTGACCGAAGGAAGTAACGGACGTGAGACTTGGTCCACGTTGGCTTCCTTTACTCCCCATAATTGACTCGGTGCACGTTTTATGCATTCACGAAGCTTTGGCTCTTCCTCATTGAATGATATGCCACGCAGCCACTTCACTTCTCGTGTAGGTGCAGTGCCGCCGGAGTCTTTAGTCAACAGGATAAGATGGTGGCGCAAACAAGACGGTAGACTAGAATCCAACGCTACGACTTCCCTTTTTTATCTTTTTTTTTTTTTCCTTAAAATTATCGTTAATAATAATTATAATAAATGATGACAGCCCAAAGTAGAGCTGTAAATAAATTGGTCGTTCATATATATAAATTTATTACTAAAAATTAGATATATAAATTTAAGCATGTATATTAGTAATTAAGTAATACACCGTATATACATAATATAAATGATTTAATATTTATATTTATATTAAAGATAAATGTCTATTGATTGTTTTAAAATTTGGGTTTGAACTATGTTCAGATTATAAATTAAAGAATGGGTTAAATACTTAATTAGTCTTTATGGTTTAGAAATTTTATTTTTTCTTTCCTAGGATTTGAAAAGTAACCAAGTTAGTCCTTGTGGTTTTGACAAGTGATCAAGTTAGTCCATCCGTCAGTTGATCGTCAGTTGACTTAACGGACTGACACGTGGACCAATTAGAAGTTGACACATGACCACTTAATTAATTTTTTTATTTTAAAAAAAAAAAAGAGAGAAAAAATATTTTTCAAAAAAGAGAAAGAAAAAAAAAAAAGAAAAAAAAAAAAAGAAGAAGAAGAAGCCACCCCCACCCCCTGGGGCACCAAGGGGTGGCTCGGCCACCCCATGGAGGTAGAGAACTCTTTGTTTTAGGTAAGAAAGGAAAAGACAAAGCTCTCAGTCGGTCTCTGTTTTTCCTCTCTTTTTTTTTAGATTCACATGTGGAGCTCTGTAACTTCCGTTTTTGCTCTGTTTGGTTGGGAGGGAAAGTGAGGGAAAGAATAAGAAAGTTAAAAGTTGAGGTTTTTTTTTTTTGTATGATATTTTGATTCTTGGGAAAACAACATACGAAAATCTTATGGGTTTTTCCTTTAATTTATTTTTCGATTACTCGTTTAGATTAACTTCTGTGAAACCAAACAGGGGACAAGAATGTTTATGAGTTCAGTTTTCGGTTTTGGAGATATGGGTGCTCTGAAATTGCAGAAAAACAATTGATATTATTTCTGGTTTTTGTTTTTAAGATTACTTCTTAGACTCTTCTTGTTACTTAGACTAGAAAATACGGTAAAATACTTTTACTTTGCATTAAAATCACTTCCAAATGTTTCTTTGGAAGAATTGAGAATTGGGTTTTAGAATTGATTCAAATCCTCCCTGAGAGAGTCAGATTGAGAGATTTGAATTGGGGGAAATTTTGGAAAATTTGAAGTGAAGTTTGAGTTTGGGAACTTAAACTTGAAGTCCAGCATAAATCATAACCCTAACCCCGTCTGATGCTGAGAAAAATTGTAGGAAAATAAAAAGAAACTCAAATCCTGAATCAGAAAGTTTCACTCTATAAAAAACCTTATATGAAAATCCAGTAACCTAATAATTAGTTGCGGCGAGTTTATTCCAACTTTAGGAACCAAAACAGCAAAAAGCACATCAATTTTCTTGGCAATCAAAACATTTTCTTAGCAACCAAAAAAAAGAAACAAACACACAGGGAGAGAGAGAGAGAGAGAGAGTACTGAAGCAAGAGCCGTCCAATTTGAGCACAGAGAGCTTGAGGGGCTCGATGGGAAGCTTTTTATAGAAGAAACCCTTCCGGGAAAGCCCATCGACGATCAACAACGGAGAGATTGACAAGGCGAGGGACCGCCAGTACCCACTGGGGGTGGTTTCGGCCACCCCCTTGGCTCCATGGGGGTGGCCGAGCCACCCCTTGGTGCCCAAAGGGGTGGCTCTAGGTTTTTTTTTTTTAAATTTTTTTTTTTTAAAAAAAAAAAATTTAATTATGTGACCACGTATTAACTTCTAATTGGTCCACGTGTCAATCCGTTAAGTCAACTAACGGTTAATTGATGGATAGACTAACTTAGTCACTTTTCAAAACCACAAGGACTAATTTGATCACTTTTCAAACCCTATGGAGGAAAAAATAAAGTTTTCCAACCTTAGGGACTAATTAAGTATTTAACCTTTAAAGAATTTAATAGCTTAACTAGAGCTTGAGTTAAGCCCGGCTTGGATCGAATAACATTCTCAACGAACTCGAGTTTGAGTTTGAGCATGATTCGAATAAGCATTTTCATAAACGAGTTAGTCTTAAAATCATAAAGTTCGACTCAATTCGGCTCGATTATAGCCTAGCCCTAGCCCTAGCCCAAAGCCACAATGAGTCAAAAGATTCATTAATTTTTTAGGGCCTTTTTTTGTGTGGCTTTTTTAGGATAAAAAGAGTGCATTGTAAATTTTTAGTAATTCGAAGGGACATTGATATAATTTTTAACTTGAAAAGGTATTATAAATTGAGTTGAAAGAGTTTATATATGTACTTCTCTTTTTTAATTTTCTTTTGGGTCAATTTAAAGCTATTTCTAATAAATAAAAAATAAAAGAAGCAAGACATTAAAGGGCCAAAAAATGGCAAATTAGCACATCTTTGCGGCAGAACTTATGAGAGCTGGATCAGTGATTGGTCACCTGTATTTTTTTTTTTTAAGAAAAAAAAAAGGAAAAATTGCCGAGAGCCAACCGATTCTGATGCTTAAGTTAATACATTCTTTGAAAATAAACTAAATAGAGTACTTTACGCTTATAGCCTATTTGAGATTTCGTTTCAGAAATATAGCTTTTAAGTTAAAAACTGTTTTTTTTTGCCAAAAATATGTTTTGACTATTTTTAGGCTTTTTAAACCCTTAAAAGTGTTTTTAATTTTTTTACCAAACGAATTTTTTTTTTTTCTTCAAACGACTTTTTGAATGTTGAAAACATTTTTAAACCCTTAAAACACAATCTCAAACATACCCTTAAAAAAGAGTGGATTAGAGAATGAATGTGAGAATAAGAGACCTTTATCATGGGAGTTATCTCATCCATGTAGTGGGTAGTTATTCTAATGCAGTGGGCTTGAGTCATTATCTGTTAGGAGATTAAATCAAATATGGAGTTTTTTACCAAGAGTACATTAATATACATAATTGAACATAACTCTAACCCAAAAGCCTAAGCTAATGGGTTAAGGTCCACTTAGGTATATTAAGTACTATTTTCTTTTATATTTTCTCAATGTGGGACACAATACTCACAAGTGCACTCACAACAATCTCCTCATCACTTGTTAGTCTCTTCACATTGACCAAACTCTCCATCGCTTGTGAGTCTTTCTACATTCAAAGAGTGTCCCACGTCAAGAGTTGCGGAGCGGGACACAATTCTAAACCCAACACATTCAGACACCTATCCCAGGAAAGTAACCATGGCTCTGATACCATTTGTTGGGAGATTAAAGCGATATGGAGTTTTTACCAAGAGTACATTAATATACATAATTGAACACAATTCTAGCCTAAAAGCCTAAGCTGATGGGTTAAGGTCCACTTAAGTATATTAAGCATTCTTTTTCTTTTATATTTTCTCAATGTGGGACACAACACTCACAAGTGCACTCACAACAATCTCTCCCTCACTTGTGAGTCTCTTCACATTTCCAAAAGTGTCTCACGTCAAGAGTTGGGGATGCGGACACCTATAATCGCTTTAATCTCCCAACAAATGGTATCAAAGCCATGGTTACTTTCCTGGAATGGGTGTCTGGATGTATTGGGTTTAGAGTTGTGTCCCGCTCCGCAATTCTTGACATGAGACACTCTTGAAATGTAGAAAGACTCACATGCGAAAGTGAGTTTGGTCAATGTGAAGAGACTCACAAGTGAGGAGGAGATTGTTGTGATTGTACTTGTGAGTGTTATGTCCTACATTGAAAAAATATAAAAGAAAAGAGTGCTTAATATACCTAAGTGGACCATAACCCATTAGCTTAGGCTTTTGGGCTAGAGTTGTGTTCAATTATGTATATTAATGCGCTCTTGATAAAAACTTCATATTCGCTTTAATCTCCCAACATTATCTCTTTGGAGATGAAGTGGACATTTTATTCCCCGCATAATGATTTATTTGAGTGGGACTCATGATAAATTTTATCCCCAACACTCATCAATTTTTGAGTTTGCGTTATTACTTTTGTTTAACAAATATAAGGAGGAATTACTAGTTTTTTTTTTGTTAAAAAATTACTTAACAAATAAGGATTAAATACTATTTTGCTCCCTAGGGTTTCAATACTTTATTTTTTGGAAAATATAAGGTGTTCTTCTAGTGTTTTTCTGGTGTCCTCCCAACTGTGATGTGACTTTTAAAATCATCATTGAATTTGAGATTATCATTATTGACTTTTAATCTTGTTAGAATATTTGCTATTATTCTAGATTAATTATGTTTCCTTATATATTCTAGGTTTAGTCTAAATTACTTGTTTATCACTCATACACTCTCTATATATTGAGGCCTCTGTATACATATCATAATATATACTACTCAATACAATGTAGTCCTTACATATGCTTCCGCTCTCTCTCTCTCTCTCTCTCTCTTTCTTTTCTCTGTTTCATTCTTCCGCTTTATAATATATTCAACATGGTATCAGAGCCATTTCCATATGGCTACCAATAAACGTCAAAGACATTTTTTGGTACTCCTTCCGGCGACCTTCTAGTTGTCGGCCCACCAAGCGGGTTTTCAACAAATATTTCAGCGCTCCTTTCGGTGACTGCCAAACTCTGGCCGTCCGCACGCCGTTAAGCGATATACCTGCTCAAGATCTGGAGCTCCCTCCTACAACCACCCAGCTCTAGTTGCTGGCGCACTACCAGCTTCTCCAGCAGTTTCTACCCAAGCCAATCAAGCCGCCTATGCCCCTGCCGGAGCAACACGCTCCACCCCTAGCGACAAATCAGCAGCTGCCGAGTCCAAATTCGAAAAGATCTGGAGCGTCCAAGCTTCCACGCGCACCCAGAAGGATCTATCCGTCTGCCAACCGTCGCCACGCGTGACTGTCGTGCCACCACGTGCCTCCAACCATCTTGAATCTTCATGGTTTCGCTCTGTTCAGTAGATCTGTCGCCAGTGGTCTCAAATCCATCGAGATCATTGCCATTGGAAGCCGGACGCGCTGGCACACTACGACCAAAGGGTCTAAGCGTGGGCTTCATGCTCAGTAAGTGGCCGCCAGCCCCTAGCGCGTGCACCACATGTGACAGTTATTTTCTAAACCAGGTCACCAGGTCAAGCTCTTCAAACCGGTTCATTTGTCAACCCGATCCAACAGGTTAGACCCGGTTCATATTTCATTGTGGTTCAACCATTTTAAATGGTCCATGGGTTATTGCCAAAATATTGGCCCATTTAACCAGCCCAATACTACCAAAATATTGGCTCATTTAATCGGCCCAATACAAGTCTCAAGCCCAAATATGTTGAGTCCAGTAGTCACCACTTCGGCCACTACTTCGGTGGACTTAAAAACAAAAAAAAACAAAAAAAAAAAATTCCCTTTCTTTTTCCCAAACATAGAGTTTAAGGGGGGATTTGAAGTAATTGTGAAGAGAACCGGATCCAAGATCTTTCGGCCCTACAGGTTAGAATCGGGTTCTGCCGCCTGCTGCTCCGCCGTCCACCGCCTCCGGCCGCCCAACTCCGGCGACTTTTCCGGCTACAAAAAAAAAAAAAAAAAAAATTCCTTTCTTTTTTCAAAACTCAAGTTTGCACATTGAGTTTTAGGGGGGGGGGGATGTTAGAATATTTGATACTATTCTAAGTTAATTATGTTTCCTTATATATTTTAGGTTTAGTCTAGGTTTTCTCTCTCTCTCTCTAATTGAATAAGGAAAATGGATTACAAGAGAGGGTCATTTCCATTCCTGATCCGAATGGAAAAAAGAATAAAGGACCTCGTGGGAATGCTTCCAAAAACATGATTGGAAGCAGCCCATTTAGCTAAAACATGTGCCTTAAAGTTGGCACATCGGGAGATTTTCAAAGCACTCCAACTTTGAAAAGAAGATAAAGCTAAACTAATATTCGAAATACAATTAGCAAAAGAACAAGAATGGAAAAGAGGCGGATTGTTCACAGCCAATACAACTAAAAGCGCATCACCTTCCAAAGATAGACATCCAAGACTTAAAGAGGCAGCTAAATGAACAGCCAAAAGAGCTGCAAAAGCTTCACCCCACAAAACATCAATGGAAGATAGTTTACGAGTAGCCGTTGCCAAGATGATCCCCATATCATTGCTAATCACTGCAGTAGCCACTACAAAAGACCCCCTAATAGCAACATTAAAATTGGCTTTAAAATAGCCCATTGCCGGAGGCATCCACAAAGAAGGAAGGGCTAGGTCTCTCCAGGCAGAAATGTGATGATTCAAATTCAAAGAAATTTGAATAATAGCTTTACTAGGAGAGGGCTGAATACCCTCATGAACCAATTGATTCCTAGCACACCAAATGAAGTCCAAGGTAAGAGCTGTAAAAAGTTGAAACTTCCTATCTTTAAGCTTTAGAATACCAAAGGCTGCCATAGGAGATATAATGGCTAACACCCAATCAGAAATAGGCCTAATGGAGAAAGCCAAAAAGGAGAGGGGCCAAGGAGAGCATCTTCAAAGAATTTTGGCCAAGTGGCACTCCAAGAAAATATGAGAAAGAGTCTCCAAGGGACCTTTACAAAAAGGACACAACCATGTCTCAGGATCATCCGAGACTACAAACCGACCAATCTTGGCTCTAGAAGGTAAGATATCCCAAGCAACCTTCCATAAAAGATGCTTCAACCTAGCCTGCTATTTAAGACCCCAAAGGGAAAACCAAACATTTGTGGACAGAGGAGATGATCTGCCACCCTCAAAAATAGAAAGCTCATGTGCAGACTTCACAGAAAAATTTCCTGAACAAGAAGGCACCCAACACCATTTGTCAAACTCAGGATAGTAAGGCAAATGTCTACTAAGAATGTTTTGCACCGTGGTAGCATCAAACAGATCAAGCAGCAAGTGTAAATTCCAAGTTTGAGAATTTGGAAGCATAAGATCAGCCACTGAGAAGGCTGAAAGATCCACCAAGTTAGCATTTGGAGTAGGCCTAAAGTTAGGCATCAAAGGAATCCAAGGAGAGTTCCATATTTCCACATGAACCCCGCTGGAAATACTGATACAAGCACCTTTTTCCACCACTTTCCTATTTTTGAGCAAACCCTTCCAAATCCAAGAAGACATAAGGTTAGGAGAAGCATTCAAAAAAGACACCCCATTCTTAAGATACTTGTTGCGAAGAGAATCAACCTAAAAGATAGATTGATTAGAAGTCATCTTCCAACCTAGGCGAGCAAGCAAAGCATTATTCAAAGACTCCATGGAACGAATCCCCAAGCCTTCCAAACCTTAGGCTTACAAATATTCTACCAAGAAAGAAATGAGAGACAATGCTTATTATCCTGAGGATAACCCCACCAAAATTTCCTAATACCCGTGTTGATAGCTGAACACAAAGACTTTGGCAAGAGAAATAAGGACATGAGATAAGAAGGAATAGCATTAGTCACAGCTTTGATTAGAGTTGTCCTGGCTGCTTGAGACAAAAGCCTAGATTTCCATCCCATTGTCTTGGCAAAAATGCGATCCTTAAGCTCAACAAAAGAATCCTGCTTCTTTCTATGCATGAAGAGTGGTATCCCAAGATACTTGGCGCGTGCTGGAATATGAGCTAAATTAAGGATTCGATTAATAGCAACTTTAGAATTTGACCAGTAGTTTCTATTAAAGAAAACAACAGATTTTGACATGTTAATACGCTGGCCCGACCAAGAAGAATAGGTATTGAGACAATTAAGAACCACCTCAGCTTCATTCACATTTGCTCTAGAGAAAATAATCACATCATCAACAAAAAGGAGATGAGAAATAGGAGGACAAATTCTGGCCATTTTAATACCATGCATAAGACCCAAGTTCTCTTCTCTAGCAATCAATATTGAAAGGATCTCAGAACCCAAGATAAAGAGAAAAGGGGATAGAGGGTCTCCCTGCAGCAACCCACGGGTAGGGAAGAACTTTCCAAAGGGAGCACCATCCAACAAAATGGAACAGGAAGAAGTAGTAATGTATTGCTTAATCCATTGAATCCAAGTAGGATGAAAACCCATCAAATGTAAAATCTTCAAAATGAAATCCCATTCCATAGAGTCAAAAGCTTTTTCCATATCCAACTTGAGAGCCATAAGACCCCCATTACCCTTTTTTTGCTTCATGGAATGAAACACCTCATGAGCTAAAAGGGTATTATCATGAATTGATCTGCCTTTAAGAAAGGCTGACTGAATTGGAGAGATAATCTTGTGCAAAATCGGCTTAAGTATGGTGGATAAGATCTTAAAAATAATCTTATAATTAAAATTAGTAAGACTTATAGGCCTAAAATGATGCACCAAAAGAGGGTTATACACCTTAGGAATAAGAGCAATATTAGTATGATTGAACTCCTTGAGCATAAAACCACCTCTAAAAAAGGACTGAACCGAGGAGAGCACACTACTCTTAACAATAGGCCAATAGGATTTATAAAACAGTCCTGTCATACCATCCAGACCAGGAGCTTTGTTAAGGTCAAGATCAAAAATGGCTACAAAAATTTCAGCTTCGTCCGAAATAGTATAGAGAGATTCATTCTCATCATCCGTAACCACTCTCCCAACTAAATCAGAGAAGCTACTGTCTAGCAAGGGGTTAGAAGTAGAGAAGATGGAACTAAAATGTTGCACCAAATAATTCCCAATATTTTCTCTTCCACAAATATTACTACCATCCAAAGATTTGAGGCTAGAAATAGAATTATACCTGCGTCTACTCACAGTGGAAGCATGAAAAAACATCGTGTTAAGATCAGTGCAAGTAAGCCACAATTCTCTAGATTTTTGCTTCCAAAGAACTTCTTCCCTCAAAAGTTGTTCTTGCAAAGCTTGCTGCAAAACCATCTCCCTAGACGCATTTACAGAAGAATGCGGAGCAGATTGGATCAAACTGATATCGGACATCAGTGAATTAATCTTAGTCTGAATAATCCCAAAATGATGGTGGTTCCAAGACTTAAGAGCACATTTCGTGTTCTTCCATTTTTTGCTTAAAGAGAAAACAGGCGAACCTTCCACATCCACCAACCAAGCCTTAGCAACTACAGCATGACTAGACTTATCCCTAGTTCAAAAAGTTTCAAACCGAAAAGGCTTTGGAATGTTATGATAAGAACCAGAAGTGGAGATCAAAATAGGGCAATGATCTGATTGCGTAGCAGGTAAGTGGTTAATCAGAGAGTTGGGAAATTGAAACACCCAATTCTAATTTGCCAAACCTCTATCCAGCCTTTCCCCGATATTATCTCTCCCCCATCTATGATTACTCCAAGTAAACTTATTACCAACAAAACCCAAATCAATCAAAGCATTTGAATGCACAAAATCAGCAAAATCACCGTGAGCAAAGGAACCAAAAGCACAGCCACCACACTTCTCAGAAGAGGATAAAATAGAGTTAAAATCCCCCAACAACAACTAGCCACCACCAAAAGAGTTTCCTAAATTAGCGAAAGAATTCCAGAAGAGAGCATGTCCCTGACTAATATGAGGAGCATACACAACAGAAAATAACCAAGGCTTATTCGGCGGGTCCGAATACACAAGACAAGAAATGCAGTTCTTATCAATTCTAACGGCTCAATATCAACACCAAATTTCCAAGCCAAAAAAATCCCCTCTTGAATACCAACAAGAGGAACTTCCAACCAAGCTGAAAAACCCAAACAGACCAAAGAAGACCAAAAGCGAGAAGAAGGAACCTTGGCCTCAGAAAGAAAGAGAAGATCAGGATGATGAGCCCTGATCAAGGCCCTTAGAGCACGAATTGACAGGCCACGAGCTAAACCATGACAATTCCAAGCAAGAACCTTCATTGGCCCGGCTGTTCTGGACCCACTTGGTCATTTGGGCATTTTAACAAACATATGTGATGCAGTTAACTCCAACCAAAACTTATGCACAAGAAGGAAAATCTCACAGGTAGAAGGTGGGTAGGAGATGGGTAAAAACTAAGAGCCAGAAAGAGAAGTTGTGATGAGTGAGAAGACTATAGGGAGGCAAATGAAAGAAGAAGAGCCAAGAGGAATAAAAACAGAGATTGGGCAAGAAGAAGGAAAGAGAACCAAAGCTGAAACAAAAAACAAAATAAGCCTCACTAGGAGGTGGGTAAACCTCACAAGGAGGAGGGTGTAGCTCCCATGGCAAGAGCGGTGCTGCGACTACTTAAGAGAGATGTTTTTACTCGAAAAGATTAGTGTAAACGAGGTCCATAGCGAAAAGATTAGACAACTTTTAGTCTAGGTTACTTGTTTATCATTCATAGCCTCTTTATAAATTAAGTCCTTTGTATTCATATCATAATATATACTACTTAATATAATGTAGTCCTTTCATATACTTCTGCTCTTTCTCTCTTTTCTCTGTTTCATTCTTCTACTTTATGATATATTCAACAAATTTATCAGTAATTTTAGAAATCACATCATAATTAAAAGGATGTCAGAAAAACACTAAAAATCTTAAAGACCAAGATGATATATCCATTCAAATTTCATCTAAAACTTAACAAAATGTTACATCAATATTAATTAAATATTGTCAAATATTGTCAAATATCATATAATTAATTTTTTAAAATATATATAAAAAAATAAAAAATAAAAATTGAGATGACCGTAGCCATCCTTTGGCCGGTTTGGGGTGGCGAGCCACCCACGCGGCCGTGAATTCAATTTAGTCCTCTCTCTCTCTTTGACTCTGAGATTCCATATTTCTGGAAATCTGCAATAGAAACCAAAGCACACCTTGATTTTCCCGAGCAAATCATAGCCTGTCATGCCAGGCATACAGTAATCTGTAATAATAAGATTCGCTTCCACTTCTTGGAGAAACACAAAAAAACAAAGAAATTCACTGCCTCTCTTTCAGATATCCAGGAAAAATAAGAAGAAAAAAGGTGTGGAATCTCAAAGACAAACAGAGAGAGAGAGACAAACATCTGGCCGTGGGGTGGCTCTCCACCCTCAAATGGCCAAGGGGTGATTTTTTTTTAAAAAAAATATATTTTTAAATTAATTATATGATACATGACGAGAGAGATAACCATTCTCTCTAGATTTGTTTTTGGCTAATGGTGAAGTTTTAATCACTTTCTTAGATTTTGTTTTCACGAATCTTTAATAATAATGGAACTGGTTTTCAGTTGATCTTTTTTTTTTTTTTTTATTTTTTTATAGTTCATTTATGGGAACAAACCATAGATCAATGACACAGAAGTTACAAGTATAAAGAATTGTCACTATGATAAAAGTAGCGAAATAGATTGTATTTGATAAAGCAGATATGAAAAAGTCAAGAAATCAATAACATGGAAACAGATAGAGACTGATCCGTTGGAATTTACCATGGATTTGAAACTGATTAGAAATGTGACATTTCATATATATTATCTTGTAATAGCCCGGGAAGATGTTATGTATATGGTAGATAATGTTTGGATTGTAATAATTTTAAATTGTATTTTTAACATTGTAAAGAGTATTTTGCTAATTTAATTGTTATATCAATGAAAATGAAAAGATAACAACTTAATATATATATATATATTACTATTTGAAAAGAAATGAGAGTACGTCAGCATTCTTCTGTTTAGTAGACAACCGGAAGCAAGTGGGATCCATTGTTATTCTAAAGAATATTATACTTTTTTTTTAAAAAAAATGGTTAAATACTTAATTAGTCCTTAGAGTTTGAAAATTTTAATTTTTCCTCCCTAAGGTTTAGAAAGTGACCAAATTGGTCCTTGTGGTTTTGAAAAGTGACCAAGTTAATCCATCCGTTAGTTGACCGTTAGTTGACTTAACAGATTGACACGTTGACCAATTATAAGTTGACACGTGGCTATTTAATTAAATTTTTTAAAAAAAATTAAAAAAAACATTTTTTCAAAAAAAAAAAAAGAAAAAAAGAAGAAGAAAAAAAAAAAAA
>CM017324.1:6371039-6407550 GCA_006937295.1 Carpinus fangiana
TTTTTTTTTTATTTTTTTAAAAAAATAAAAAAATTTAATTAAATAGTCACGTGTCAACTTATAATTGGTCAACGTGTCAATCCGTTAAGTCAACTAACGGTCAACTAACGGATGAATTAACTTGATCACTTCTCAAAACCATAAGGACTAATTTGGTCACTTTCCGAACCCTAGGAAGGAAAAAATAAAGTTTTCAAACCCTAGGGACTAATTAAGTATTTAACCTAAAACAAAATTAATTAAAGAATATTTGTAATAAAGTAATCAGGATAATCGGACAGAAAAGCGTATCAAAGCAAAGAATACGTTATTAATTAATTAATTAATTAATTTTGGAAAGCTAGGCTGGGAAGATGGTAGGAAGGTCTCCTTTATCCGTCTGATAGGCTGCAACCGAGACAGAAAAAAAGGTTAAAAGAGGAGTTAGACTTCTTTAAGTAGGTGGGGTCAAAGGAATTAGCAATTATTTTACTCTAATTTCTCGTGGAAAATGCTTCTAATCTTCATAGTTTAAGGGTGCTACCTATATTCTCAACTCTCAAGTGTTCGATTTCACTTGTTCAATCTTTAATTATCATCATTTGATAAAATAACAAATAAAAGTATATATATCAACCCATAGTTTAATTACTATGTTGTTAACGAGTGAGTACTTGAAAATGAACTGTTTAGAGTTTGACTTAAAAATTCAAAATTACCCTATTTATATATGAGTAATGCTACGCAGTAGCATTTCTTCAACAAATCATTCGCAAAAAGTTGGTTAACGAAACCTTTATGATGGTTTGTTGAAAAAAGGTTTAACCCAAGTTGGGTTAACTCATGACACATCAGCCTTTTGCGGATAGTTTGATGAAGAAATGCTTCTCCCTAGCATTACTCATTTATATATATATGTATTAAAAAAAAAAAAAAATCTTTTAACATGTGTCTTGTTCGGACGAGCCTCGATTTCATTTGAACATGATCATTTAAGAATAAGTTATATCACATTTTGTGCAACCAATCAGAAGGTGGCACCTAAGTCAAACTTACCAAACTTAAGTTTTTTTAAAAAAGCTCAACTACACCGAATTATATCACATATAAATAAAAAATTAATTTTTTTTTTTCAAAAATGAAAAAAATAAAACAACAAGGGGTGGCCACCCCTGCCCCACTTGGGGCTGCCAGCAGCCATCCCTAGGCCTCTCCAGCCACCCCATAGACCATGGGAGTGGTTGGCGAGCCACCCCCATGGGCTGGAGGTGGCGGCTAGCCACCCCAAGTGGGGGAGGGGTGGCCAGCCAACCACCCCTTCAATTTTTTTTTTATTTATTTTTTTAAAAAATAATAATTTATTTGTTAGGGTTGTATCTTTGTTTTAAGTATAAACATAATGAAAATTGACTGATGTGTCAGCTTTTGATTGGTGGCACAAAAGTAACCTTTTGTGCAACCTCCCCACCAAAGATGCTCTTTGATCATTTATGAGTCATTAATTAGCGAGTGATATACTTTATTTAGTGGCGGAGCCAGGTGAAGCTTTGGGGGTGCCATGAGCTTTTTTTTTAAAAAAAAAAAAAAATTTAAAAAAAAACTTCTTTTCTTCTATTTACGCGAGTTACTACTTAGCACCCTAAAAAAAGTTTTAGCAACAACTCTAATATGAATTGTCTACTCCACCATTGGCTTTATTTATGGGAAAAAAATAATCCTTTCCTTAGGAAACTAGGATTTACTATAAAGAAAATTAATTTATTTTGGTCTTTTTTCTGCATAATCTTCTATCTTCTTCTTTTTTTCTTTTTTTCTGTTTTTGTTAAATTGTTTATGTTATCACTATCACCTGCACAATTACAGAGAGTCCAACATAAACAGTGAGGTCGTTTGGCAAACTATAGCATGTTTCCTAACCCCCCATTACACGGCACTGTTCACCATTTAAAAAAATAGAAATAAATGATTGATATGGGAAAATGAAAAAGTGGTATTGAAAAGTGAAAAAATTTGTTTGTAGTGATTTTTTTTTACTTGAATAGTAAATGATATGATATAAAAAGTAAATGATTTAATATATTTTTTTTGAAAAAAATGAAGTGAATAGTATGGTGAAATGTGAGGGGATGTGAGTGAGTTTAACAAACAAGGCCAGTGTGTCTCTCCACTTGAAACTGGAATGACTCTACAAGCAGTTGTCAAAATTTTTGAACCTGCGTCAGCTAGCATCAGACCTATTTATTTTTAGTATTTTTGTTTGGAAAATGTATACAAGAATTTAAGTCTCAGGGTGTGTTTGGCAAAGGAGTGAACCAGACTGGACTAAAAAATTTCTCTCAAAATCAACTATAATATTCTTACTTTTTACATTACATTAATCACTTTTTATTACTATTAAAATAAAAAAAATTACTACAAAACCTTTTCTTTTTTTTTGCTTTTATATATATATATATATAAAACATTCTTATTTTGTTTTCTCACATTAATCAAATCTATTACAATTTCGGTCCACTTCTTTTTTCAAGCCCTTTGCCAAATACACCCAAGTATGCCGATCGATCCAGCTTACGTTCTGTTTTGTAGTTAAAAACTATAGCACATATGCTGTTAAAAAAGTAACAGTCAAGATTTAATCAAAATTATTTTAAATGAAATTATGTTGTTTTATTAACCAAACATGTCTGAATTATTGACGCCGTGTAACAGGTCGGAAATGTCTCAGCCTTCTCTCAAATTTTATAAACGCTAGCCATATTTACGCTATCACCTCAAAAAGATTAGTCAATATGGAGTTTTCTTAAAATTCATTATAAAGCTCAGTTTCACTTAGTAATTACGCAATGTGAGACTTATTACTTATGACTATCTTTATAAACCACTCACTCTATATGGATTTTTTCTCATTTTCTCAATATTGGATCGGAGTGTTACTTTAATAGCAGAGGACTACTTGAACTCTTGAGGACAAACCACTAGTGGTTTGGCTACTCCTTTTGGCCAACTTGATTCTTGTTGATATAACATATTAACAAATTCTATAAACTTTTTTAACAAATTAAGAGTTTGAATAATGTCCATATATCCCCTCTCAAACTGTAACCGAATTGATAATCAGAATATGTTTCTTCAAACTATCAAAACATTGTCAATGTCACCATAATGTTAGCAAAAAAAATAAAAAATGCCTCTATATATTTCTCAATAAGATAAAAATATCCCTATAAATTCAAAAAATAATAATAAGAATAATTTAAAAAAAAAAACAAAAATTCTAATTTAAAAAATAATTATTTATTTTTATTTTTGTTTNTTTGTTTTGTTTTTTTTTTTCTATGCATAATTTAAGGACCACAACACATTAATAATAATGGCCCTACTTGTAATTAATTCAGACTATTTTGAGATAAACTAGTATAGTCACGATTTGTCAGTAAAAATGGTCGACGAAAAGCTTATTGACACTGCAACTTCTGCCAATAGCTGTAAATGGTCTCTATTAGCTTGTTTCATTTTGTTCTTGTTTTTACCCAAAGAAGTATGAAATTATTATTTTTATTTTTATTATGAAAAATAAGAAACAAGACAGCACATGAGCACAAATGGCCGTACTTGTATTAAGTTTATAAATTTTGGGAAATACCGCTATATTCAAAATTTATGAGGATCTAGTTATCATGGCACTGTTTGGGGATGGACTGGACTGGACCCTTGTAAAATCTCAAATTTTTTTTCTCAAAATCAACTATAACATTTTTACTTTTTATATCACATCAATAACTTTTTGTCACTTTTCAAATAAAAAAAAATCACTACAAAACAAAAAAATTTAACTTTTCTATATAAAACATTCTTACTTTTTTTTCTCACATTAATCAAATTTGCTATAGTACAAGTCCACTTTCTCCATTCCAGTCCATTCCCAAAGACATCCCATATGTANTTATAAATTTTGGGAAATACCGCTATATTCAAAATTTATGAGGATCTAGTTATCATGGCACTGTTTGGGGATGGACTGGACTGGACCCTTGTAAAATCTCAAATTTTTTTTCTCAAAATTAACTCTAACATTTTTACTTTTTATATCACATCAATAACTTTTTGTCACTTTTTAAATAAAAAAAAATCACTACAAAACAAAAAAATTTAACTTTTCTATATAAAACATTCTTACTTTTTTTCTCACATCAATCAAATTTGCTATAGTACAAGTCCACTTTCTCCATTCCAGTCCATTCCCAAACACAGCCCATATGTAGCAGTTAGCCAAGAAATGAGTGTTGGGATTTTTGTCAGAAATCATTATGTTGTTTGGTGACTTGAATTGACAAGTCAAGTCATGGGGCCCATCTCCTTTTTTTTTTTTTTAACATGTCTACACAAGAGGGAGGAGAGGGGACATGTCCTATTGAGTTGTGGAAGTTCTCGAGTTCAGCCGACTCCTTTTATATCCTCCTTATTCTATTTGGTTTTGGAGGCCACGTTTACTTCTCCTACACGGAGAAGTTCTCCTTGACCAACTCTTTAGCTTATATAAGGAGCAGTGCTACTGCCTTTGGATGTAGAGCGAAGAACATCGCCTCAGAGAGAAAGCCACATGGCTTTAGGTGTCTCTCTTTGTCAGTTGTCTCAATAGTGACTAGTGGAAGAAAACAGTCTCCAATAAATCTTTTGTTTTTTCTCTCTTTTGTAGCCGCAAAGGCGTAGGGAAAAAGAGAATATTTCTCTTTTGTTGTTAATTCCCTTTTGTGTGAGAGTGAGATTTGGGTGTATTGGGGCTTTGGACTTTGAGTGGTTTTCTCCTTATTATCTTTGTACTCCATCTTTTGATAGTGAATTTTCTCACAGCCGTCTCCGCCAGTGGATGTAGGCTTGTTAAGCCGAACCACTTATTTCTTGGTATCATGTGTGGTTGATTTATTTTCTATTTTGTTATTTTCTGCTTATTTGGGATCCTGTATTTTAATTCCGTGTACAACAAATGGTATCAGAGCCTGAGTTATTTATTTTGCGGGATGGCTTTTGCAAAATTTGTAGTAGAAAAATTTGATGGTTAGAATAGTTTTAGTCTTCGGCGTATCAAGATGCGTGCTATGTTACGACAACAAGGTTTGGCAAAGATTTTGGATGGCAAGATGCCATCAACATCATCATAGGAGGAACGTGCTAAACTTGAAGAGAAGACCCATAGTTTAATTTTATTGTCTCTTTCAGATGGAGTTTTGAGAGAAGTCGCCGATGAAGAAACTACCGCTGGACTTTGGAAAAAGTTAGAAAGTTTGTACATGAAGAAGTCTCTCACCAACCGTTTATTTCTGAAGCAACGATTATATACCCTCAGGATGCAGGAAGGTATGCCTCTTTGTGATCATCTTGATGAATTTAATAAAATTCTTATGGTTTGAAAAATATTGATATTAAAATTGATGATGAGGATCAAGCCCTGATTTTGTTATGCTCACTACCTGAGTTCTTTGATAACTTCATTACTTCAATGTTGTACGGTAGAGATACTATCTCTTTAATTGATGTTAAATATGCTTTGAATTCTATGGAGTTGAGGACAAGATTGAATGGGAAAGGTAGTGACAATCAGGCTGAAGGTTTATTTGTTAAGGGTCGTTCTGAAAATTCCTCTAATTTTAGAGGTCGATCCAGTGAGAGAGACTCAGATAGAAGAGGCCAATCGCAATCCAACTCGAAGAACAAAGTTAAGTGTTACTATTGTAAAAAGTATGGGCATTATAAATCCGAGTGTCCAAAGTTGAGAAATAAAGAGGAAGTTGATAAGGCAAGTTCCTCTTCTATGGCTGGTGTTGTTGAAGAAAATTATGAGGATGAAGATTTTGTCCTTGCAGTTACCGATTCAGATGGTCATCTTAATGACAAGTGGGTCCTTGATACTGCATGTACTTCTCATATGTCCCCTAAAAGGGATTGATTTGCTACCTACGGGTCAATCAATGGTGGTTCAGTCTTTATGGGAAACAATGTTGCCTGCAAGATTGTTGGTATTGGTGCAGTTAGAATAAGGATGCATGACGGGACTGTCAAGACTTTGAAGAACATTCGACACGTACCAGATTTGAAGAGAAATCTTATTTCCTAGGGCACTTTGGACTCCCTTGGCTACAAGTATTATGGTGGAGGTGGAGTCATCAGGGTTAGTGAAGGCTCATTGGTTGTGATGGAAGGTAACAAGATTGCTGGTCTTTACTTTCTTCAAGGTAGTACGGTGACAGATTTAGCTGATGTGTCTTCTTCAGATAATTTCAGATAGTCAGCAATGTTAGCACAATAGAGTGAGGAGGAGCGTTTCATGTCGCATTTACCTTACTCTAGTGCATTTGGGAGCATCATATATGTTATGGTGCGCATTCATCCAGATGTTTCACATGCAGTCAGTGTTGTTGGTCTTGGTAAGGTTCATTGGCCGGCAGTGAAATGGATACTCCATTATTTACGGGATGCTACAGATGTTGGTTCAGTCTTTGACAGAGACAGTGGTATCGGTTCTAGTGTCATTGGGTATGTCGATTCAAATTATGTTGGTGATTTGGTTGTGACACGAAGATATATCATATTGAAGAAAATTACCTCTGAGGAAAATCCAGTGGATATGTTGACTAAGCCAGTTTCGGTTCTCAAGTTCAAGAGTTACTTGGACTTGATTGTTGTCTGTAGCTTGTGATTGCCCTTCGGGGTGTTGGAGGAGACGACATGAGGAGATTTACTTTGGGGACTTGATGGAATTCAATTCAAGGTGGAGATTGTTGTTTGGTGACTTGAATTGACAAGTCAAGTCAATGGGGCCCATGTCCTTTTTAGTCCTATTGAGTTGTGGAAGTGCTTGAGTTCAGCCGACTCCTTTTATATTCTCCTTATTCTATTTGGTTTTGGAGGCCACGTTTACTTCTCCTACATGGAGAAGTTCTCCTTGACCGACTCTTTAGCTTATATAAGGAGCAGTGATACGGCCTTTGGATGTAGAGCAAAGAACATCGCCTCAGAGAGAAAGCCACACGGCTTTAGGTGTCTTTCTTTGTCAGTTGTCTCCATAGTGACTAGTGGAAGAAACCAGCCTCCAATAAATCTTTTGTTATTTCTCTCTTTTGTAGCCGCAGAGGCATAGGGAAAAATAGAATATTTCTCTTTTGTTGTTAATTCCCTTTTGTGTGAGAGTGAGATTTGGGTGTATTGTGGCTTTGGGCTTTGAGTGGTTTTCTCCTTAATATCGTTGTACTCCATCTTTCGATAATGAATTTTCTCCCGGTCGTCTCCGCCAGTGGATGTAGGCTTGTTAAGCCGAACCACTTAAATCTTGGTATCGTGTGTGGTTGATTTATTTTCTATTCTGTTATTTTCTGCTTCTTTGGGATTCTGTATTTTAATTCCGTATACAACACATTATGTTAAGAAATGAAATGACGTTTTCAAAATAGTTATCACATGTAGCAGTCAGCCAAGATATGAGTGTTGAGATTTCTGTTATAAATCATTATGTTGAGAAATGAAATGTCGTTTTCAAAACGCCTGATGAAGCAAAGGTCGTTATCTTTTTATTTAATTTTTTTTTTGTGTAAATATGTAAAAAAAAGAAAAGAAAAGAGAGTTGTATATTACAATGATATCACCATTATAAAGGATTAATATAATAATCTCAAGCTCTATTTTGATTCGACATAAAATAATTTTACCGAAAAATAAAAAGAAAAATATTTTTTAAAAATATTTTTGACGTTTGTCGCGCGTAAATCACAATTATATATATCATTCAATCATATTAAAATTTAATTACGATAACGTACTAACGAGTCTCCACAGGGTTCTATCCAAGTCCTAGCGAGTCTTATTAGTGTTTCTACCATATTAAAATTTAATTACAATAATGTACTGACAGGTCCTCATAGGATTCCATCCAAGTCCTAGCGAGTCTTATCAGCGTCTCTACCGGGTCCGTACAAGGTCCCATAAAATCATATTAAAATTTAATTACGATAATGTACTGATGGGTCCCCACAAGGTTCCATCCAAGTCCTGACGAGTCTTATCAGTGTCTCGACCGGGTTTGTACGAGGTCCCATCCGAGTCCTCATGTTGTTGCGGCTGAGTTCCGTCCAAGTCCCAACCGAGTTTCATAATTATTTTTAAATGCTAGGAATCACATAATAAACGCCTGAAAATACGATACTGGCATTTGTTTCCAAACCTATTCTTTGTGTCATGAACCCAATGTCTCAAAATTTTTGGCTTTCCCAATTTTTGTTTGCCATTAAGTTCTTCTGGGTGCATGTCATGCGTCAGCAAAAAACTTTATCTTCCTAGGACAAGAGCATGTGCCAAGAAATTAGAGCAATGTATTAAAAAATTTTGGTTTAAAAAATTCTAATAAGATGACCTAGCTCGTCAGTCCTTCGTGATATCAGTGATCTCTTAAAACTTAAACTGCAAACAAACAAATAACCATAAGAAACACAAAATCTTCCGAGCCCCGATCTCTGAACCCCATTAGTCCTTCTCTCAAACACGCCCCACAACAGTGCTCCAGGACCTCCTCGCCTCCCGCTGATCGTCTCCAAGTCACCATCACCTGCACATGGATCTCACTTGTCCGTGAGTGTCCTCCACGCATCGGCGCATGTACAACCTTTAGTGGCGTGTGGCCTTTCCAGATAGTGGCTCCACCACCCTTCTTTGCTACAACAACTATTTTTTAACTGCAACAACCATTTAACGATGGTTGTTGCCTTAACTGCAACGGACTCTTCATCGAGTTCTTTTGCACTTATCACCACCTTGTGTGGCCTTGGAAAAGGCCCAGCTTGTATGTCATTGCTTGCTGTTTGGTCCTTTTGGACCAAATCCATTATTTATTCCTAAATTTGTACTGCATTTACTACCTTTTGGGGCCTTCTTGTTGGAATGCTCACTCCTCTTGTGGTCAATTAGTCCTGTAAACTGCTTTCTCTTATTTGTTTAGGAAAAAAAAAAAAAAAAGAATAAATGAAAGAATCAAAACATAAATCAGTTAGATTTGATCAAAACCAATCAAAAAACACAAAAAAAAAAAAAACTGAAATTCCATTTCCGATCCAACAAACTAGCTAATTAAATAATAATAAAAAAAATCAAACAATACCTAAATCGAAATCCTACAAATAAAATCAAGCTCAAACATGAATGAGAGAGAGAGCAAGCTCGCGACATTAGTCGTCGCTACTAAATATTAATTTTTTTGGTATTTAGCATCCACTATTGGTGTCACCGCTAACGATTAGTCATTAGTGGCGACATTGGGGTCACCCCACTAAACATTTGATTGCTAAAGCCCATTTTTCTTGTAGTGAAGAAAAAAAACACACTAGGGTTTCAAGCCGACTGAAGGCGAGTTGGCGACATTGATTGATGGCGCACCTTCCCGGTGGTGAGAGGAATAGAGTGGCAGAGAGAGAGAGACAAATAACTTGTGAGAGGAAAACTTGTATACACACACGTTCAAACAAAAACACAAAAAAGGAGAAATTTGAGGGATAAATTACAAAGGAGAGATTTGAGAATAAATTAAAGTACAGAAATTTCCTCCAAACTAGTCTGAAGAAAATATTCACACAACTTATTTGTTTCCCAGGCCCACATAAACTAATTACACCTAATAGGCCTTTAATAGAATATGAACCACTTGTTCCAACACCATTGGATTAGCGAATGAATGTGGGAATAAGAGACCATTATCATGGGAGTTATCATCCATTTAGTGGGTAGTTATCTGATGCAGTGGGCTTGAGCCATTATCTCTTTGGAGATGGAGTGGACATTTATTTCCCACATAATGATTTATTTGAGTGGGACTCGTGATATAATTTTTTTTTTACATGTCCGCACAAGAGTAGGAGGATTTAAATTAGATCCCAACCAATTGAACTACCTCTTGGAGACTCATGCTATAAATTTGATCCCCAACACTCATCAAATTTTGAGTTTGCGCTATTACTTTTCTTTAACAAATATAAGGAGGAATTACTAGTTTTTTTTTTTTTTTTTTAAATAATAATAAAAAATTATGTTACTTAACAAATAAGGGCTAAATACTTTTTTGGCTCATAAGGTTTTTACACTTTATTTTTTTCTCCTTTAGGGCATTCACAATAGAATAGCTAATTTTTTTTTTTTTTTAATGTAAAATAGCAAAACTTAATTTATCTAGTTTAGCTAATAACTTTTTAAGGGCCTCCTACATTTGATTAGTTATATTTTTATGTATATCATTTAATTTTTAATTTTTTAATTTTTTATAATGATTGGGTTTTTCTTAAATATCTTATTTTTCAACTTTTGAGAAAAAAGTGATGTGGAGAGAGAAATAATAGGATAAAATTTTGGAAAGAATGAGATGTGACAGAGAAAAAATAGGAGAAAATTTTGAAAAAAAAGATAACAAGTGAGAAACAATGAAAAAAATGTGGGAAGAAAATTTAGGAAAATTGCTCTTTGCCTCATTGAATAGTGCTGCTACATGTAGCTTTTTTTTTTTTAGCTCATTTAATAAAGATTTAAATACCGCATTAGTTCGTAGGGTTTGGAAACTTTATTTTTTTCTCCCTAAGGTTTGAAAAGTGACCAAATTAGTCCCTATGGTTTTGAAAAGTGACTAAATTTGTCATTCCGTTAGTTGACCGTTAGTTTACTTAACGGACTAACACGTGGACCAATTAAAAGTTGATACGTGACCACATAATTAAATTTTTTATTTTTTATTTTAAAAAATTAGAAAAAAAATATTTTTTCAAAAAAAAAAAAAAAAAAAAAGAACTTTGTGTGCCCCCATGGGGCCTTAGTGCCACCAGGCTCCCTTATCTTGGTAAAAAAAAAACCTGGACGAAATCATTCAGCTTGGCCGGTCTAGGAAAAGGAAGAAATCTAATAGAGCAAAAGTTCCTGTTGCCATGATAGGGAGGGAGCATTCTCCAATTTGCTTCAAAGAAAAGGGACCCCTGAACCTATGGAAAGATAGATTCATCTCGTCTCCAACGTTTGTAATCTCAAGGAAGAACGCCTGGTTGCAACATTCTATGGCTGTATAAGGAGGCCGTTGCGCATTAGACTAATTAATGGCAGCCCTTTTCTTGCTGCTCGGCCATTGCTTGTTGAATGAGGTTTTTTTATTCCTGGTACCAAGGAGGTGGCTCGGCCACCCCCATGGGCCCAAGGGGGTGGCCGTAGCAGCCCCAAGTTTTTTCTCTCTTTTTTTTTTTTTTCTTATTTTATTATTTTTTATAAATATATATATTTAAATAAAAATTTTAATTAGGTGACCATGTGTCTACTTCTAATTGGTCTACGTATCAGTCCGTTAAGTCAACTAACGGTCAATTGACGGAATGACTAACTTAGTCACTTTTCAAAACCATAATGACTAATTTAGTTACTTTCCAAACCCTATGAAGAAGAAAAAAAAGTTTTCAAATCCTAGGGACTAATAGAGTATTTAACTCTTTAATAAAATATCAATTTTACATTTTTTTTAACTTCTCCAATGTAGATGATATTTTATCAATTTAATGAGCTATTTTAGATAAAAGTGTCATTTAGCTCATTCATTGTGAATATTCTTAGGGTTTTATTTTTATTACAAAAAATACATGTGGTTTTCATAAAAACTAATATGATACTTTCCTTAAAATTTCATTCAAAATTTAATGAAATGACGCAATCAACACTAATTAAATGCGTCAAATGTCATATAATTAACTTTTTTAAAAAATTATATAAAAAAGATTGAGATGGCCATAGCCATCCCTTTGGCCAGAGAGTGGTCTGGCCACCCCTTTGTCCGGTTTGGGTGTGGCGAGCAGTGAATTCAATTTAGTCCTCTCTCTCTCTCTCTCTGTGTATGTCTCTGAGATTCCACACCTTTTTTCTTCTTATTTTTTCTGGATATCTGCAATAGAAACCAAAGCACGCCTTGATTTTCCTGAGCAAATCATAGCCTGTCATTCCAGGAATACAGTAATTTGTAATAATAAGATTCACTTCCACTTCCTGGAGAAACACAACAAAACAAAGAAATTCACGGCCGCTCATTCAGATATCTAGGAAAAATAAGAAGAAAAAAGGTTTGGAATCTCAGAGACAAACAGAGAGAGACAGACAAACATCCGGCCGAGCCACCCCTAAACCGGTGGCCCCATCACCCACGGCCAAAGGGGGTGGCCAGCCACCTCCAATTTTTTTTTTTTTTTTTTTTTTTTAATTTAATTATATAATACATGCTGACATTTGATTGGTATTGACAGAGCGTTCCGTTAAGTTTTGGACATAATTTTAACAAAGATATTATCTTGGGTTTTATGAAAATCACAATTACCTTCTGTGATAAAAATAAAACCTAAAAAAATAAAATAAGTAAGTGTTGAAACCTTAAGGAGCAAAAGAGTATTTAACCAATTAATATGCATTCCTTTAAAGTCATCAAACCCTAGACAGAGAACATAGTAGAGTGGTGGGGAGGGAGTTACCCGCCCCCACCTCCTTTTCACCTTTCCTTTCATTTTCGTGCCTTCATCGTAAATTGATTGGGGTGCGTGTGTCAATGGTCCTCAGAATTCTTTCTAGCGGGAACGCATAAGGGTGTGTTGGATTTTTTTTTTTTTTGTTTGTTGCTGTTAATGTATTTTTGTTGTTTTTAAATAATAATGTCTTCTCTTTAGATTTGTCTTCTCTTTAGATCCACAAATTCTTAAGAATAATGGAACTGGTTTTTAGTCGATCTTTTGATTTTTTTTAATGGTCCATTTATGGGAGCAAACCATAGACCGATGACGGAGTAATTATAAAGTATAAAGACGAATTGTCACTATGATAAAGATAACGAACGAAATTGCTTGCATTTGATAAAGCACTAATAGCATATATGAAAAAAAAAATATATGGGAATCAATGACTTGGTAGTGGATATAGATGTGATTCATTGAAATTTACTGTAGATCTAAAATTGATTGGGACAATGACATTTCATATATATTTTCATGTAATAGCCCAAGAGGCTATTATATGTGTAATAGATAATGTTTGGGTTGTAACGATTATAAATTGTATTTTTTGCATTGTAAAGAACATTTTGTCTAATTTGATTATTATATTAATAAAAAAATAACTCGTTAGTATATACATATTTGAAAAGAAATGAGAGTACGTTAGCATTCTCTTGTTTAGTAGACAACCGGAAGCAAGTGGGATCCATTGTTATTCTAAAGAATATTATAATTTTTTTTTAAAAAAAATTAATTAAAGAATATTTGTAATAAAGTAATCAGGATAATCGGACAGAAAAGCGTATCAAAGCAAAGAATACGTTATTAATTAATTAATTAATTAATTTTGGAAAGCTAGGCTAGGAAGATGTTAGGAGGTCACCTTTATCCGTCTGATAGGCTGCTGCCGAGCCAGAAAAAAAGGTTAAAAGAGGAGTTAGGCTCACTCGATCTACTTGTGTCCCTTCTTTAAGTAGGTTGGGTCAAAGGAATTAGCAATTATTTTACTCTAATTTCTCGTGGAAAATGCTTCCAATCTTCATAGAATCATAGTTTAAGAGTGCTACCTATATTCTCAAGTTTTCGATTTCATGTGTTCAATCTTTAATTATCATCATTTCATAAAATAACAAATAAAAGTATATATATCAGCCGATAGTTTAATTACTGTGTTGTTAACGAGTGAGTACTTGAAAATGAACAGTTTAGAGTTTGACTTAGAAAATTCAAAATGACTCTGTTTATATATGAGTAATGCTACGCGGTAGTATTTTTTCAGCAAACCATCCGCAAAGAGGTTAGTTAACCAAACCTTTATGACAGTTTGCTGAAGAAAGGTTTAATCAAAGTTGGGTTAACCCATGACACATCAACTTTTTGCGAATAGTTTGCTGAAGAAATGCTTACCATTACTCATTTATATATATATTAAAAAAAAAATCTTTTAACATGTGTCTTGTTTGGACGAGCCTCGATTTCATTGAACATAATCATTTAAGAATAACTTATATAGGGAGGTTGCACAAAATGTGAGTTTTTTTAAAAAAATAAAAAATAAAAATTGCTGTTTTCTTACCTAAAGTTCCACATGACACTCCCAAAAAAAGAAAAAAAGAAAAACAAACAAACAAACAAACAAATTTCTTCTCTTCTATTTACGCAAGTTACTATTCGACACCCTCAAAAAAATTTTAGCGATAATTCTAATATGAATTGTCTAGCTTGACCATTAGCTTTATTTATAGGAAAAAATAATCTTTTACTAAGGAAACTAGGATTTACTGTAAAGAAAATTAATATGTTTTGGTCTTTTTTCTGCATAATCTTCTATCTTATTTTATTATTATTTTAATTTTTTTATGTTATCACTATCACCTGCACAATTACAGTGAGTCCAACATAAACAGTGAGTCTCTCCACCTGAAATTTTTGAACCTGCGTCAGCTGGGGTCAGACCTATTTATTTTTAGTATTTTTGTTTGGAAATGGGTGTGTTTGGCAAAGGAGTAGATCAGATTGGACCCAAAAATTCAAAAAAAAATTCTCAAAATCAATTTTAATATTATTACTTTTTATATCATATTAATAAGTTTTTATTATTATTAAAATAAAAAAAATTACTACAAAACATTTTTTTATTAACTTTTTTATATACTATAGCACATAATCTGCTAAAAAAGTAATGGTCAAGATTTAATCAAAATTATTTTAAATGAAATTATGTTGTTTTATTAACCAAGCATGTTTGAATCATTGATGCCGTGTAACGGGTCGAAAATATCTCTGCCTTCTCTCAAATTTTATAAACGCTAGTCACATCTGTGATATTACTCCAAAATGATTAGTCAATTTAGAGTTTTTCTATAATTCACTATAAAGTCCACTTTCACCTAGTGACTACGTAATGTGAGACTTAACACTCATGATTATCTTTATAAACCACTTACTCTATGTGGATTTTTTCTCATCTTTTCAATATTGAATTGGGGTGTTACTTTGATAGCGGAGGACTACCTAGACTCTTGAGGAAAAACCACGGTGGTTTGGCCATTCCTTTTGGCCAACCCGATTCTTGTTGATATAACATATTAACAAATTCTATAAACTTTTTTAACAAATTAAGAGTTTGGGTAAAATCGATATATCCCCCTTAAACTGTAACCCAATTGATAATCAGATAATGTCTCCTCAAACTATTAAAGCATTATCGATGTTCACCCAAGGCTAGCATAAAAGTAAAAATGCCTCTATATATTTCCCAATAAGATAAAATATTCCTATAAATTCAAAATATAATAATAAGAATAATTAAAAAAAAAATTTAATTAAAAAAAATATTTTTATTTTTATTTTTTAAAACGAAAAATATATTTATTACCAGTATTTTTACTTTAAACACATAATGTACGAAATGGGACATATGTAATTTAAGGACCACTTTTATTTTCTTTTTCTTTTTTTTTTTAATAATTTTTATGCATAATTTAGGCCCTGTTCGGCAATCTCCCCCATTTTTCTTCACATTCTCCTTACATTTTACCACACTATTCACTTTTTTTTTTTTCAAAAAAAAATATATCAAATCATTCACTTTTTATATCACATAATTTACTATTCAAATAAAAAAATCACTACAAAATAAAATATTTTACTTTTTAATATCATTTTTTTTATTTTTTCATATCAATTATTATTTAAAAAATATATATATAAACAGTATATCTACGGTGCCGTGGCATCCGTGTGCCGAACACCACCTTAAGGACCACAACGCATTAATAATAATTGCCCTACTTGTAATTAATTCAGACTATTTTGATTTATCAGGAAAAATGGTCGACGAAAAGCTGATTGACACTGCAACTTCTGCCAATAGCAGTAAATGGTCTCCATTAGGGATCAGGATCCCCTCATATTTGAGGGGCAATATGAGATTCCTCAAGTAGCTTGTTTTCATTTTGTTCTAGTTTTTACCCAAAGAAGTAAGAAATTATTTTTTTATTTTTATTATGAAAAATAAGAAACATGACAGCACATGAGCACAAATGGCCGTACTTGCTATTAAGTTTATCAATTTTGGGAAATACCGCTATATTCAAAATTTATGACGATCTAGTTATCACAAGTAGCAGTCAGCCAAGAAATGAGTGTTGGGATTTCAGTAGGAAATCATTATGTTAATAAATGAAATGATGTTTTCAGTGACTCTGAATAATTCTTGCAAAGGTCACTATCTCTCTTTTTGTTCTTATATAAACATGTCAAAAAATAAAATAAAATAAAATAAAATGAAGAGTTGTATATTACAATGATATCATCATTATAAGGATTAATATAATAATCCCAAGCTTTATTTTGATTCGATGTAAAATGTTTTTACTAAAAAATATATATTTTTTGAAAAATGATTTTTTTAAAAATATTTTTGATGTTCGGCAAGTCTAAATCACAATTTTTATATTCATTCAATTATATTAAAATCTAATTATGATAATGTACTGGTAGGTTCCCATAGGGTTCCATCCAAGTCTTGGCGAGTCTTATGATCAGTGTCTCGACCGGGTCTGTACGAGATCCCATTCGAGTCCTCATGTTGTTGTGGCCGGTTATGTCCGAGTCCCAGCTGACTTTCATAATTATTTTTAAATGCTAGGAATCACGTAATAAACACCAAAAAAATATGATACTGGCATTTATTTCCAAACCTATTCTTTGTGCCATGAATCCTATGTCCAAAATTTGTTGCTTTCAGATTTTTTTTTCGCCATTAAGTTCTTCTTAGTGCATGTCATGCGTCAGCAAAATACTTTATCTTCCTAGGACATGAGCATGTGCCAGGAAATTAGAGCAATGTATTAAAAAAATTTGGTTTAAAAAATTATGATAAGATGACCTGGCTGGTCGGTTCTTCATGATATCAGTGATCTCTTAAAACTTAAAGCAAACAAACAAATAACCATAAGAAACACAAAATCTTTCAAGCCCTGATATGTGAGCCCCATCAGTCCCTCCCTTAAACGCGCCCCACCATAGTGTTCCAAGACCTCCTCGCCTCCCGCCAATCGTTTGCAAGTCGCCATCCGGTCACCACGCTTCGACACGTGGTCATCACACGCCTGCATATGAGTCTCACTTGCCCACGAGTGACCTCCACGTGCCGGAGCGTGTACGCCCCTCAGTGGCGCGTGGCCTTTCCAGATAGTGGCTCCACCACCCTTCTCCGCTACAATAGCTATTTTTTGGCGTTTTGTTGTATTTCTATTGTTTTTAAGATGCATTTCCGCTGCTTTGTGTTACTTTGTTTTTCTGTATTTTTTGTTGGTCTTTGTTGTTTTTACTTTTTTTTTTTTTTTTGCCGGTAATCGTCCTTCAGCATATCCAATTCAATTATTTGCAGTGCTTGCCCTGCAACAACCATTTAACTGTGGTTGTTGCCTTTACTGCAACGGACTCTTCATCAAGTTCTTTTGCATTTATCACTGCCATGTGCAGCCCTAGAAAAGGCTTGGCTTGTATGTCATTGCTTGCTATTTGGTCCTTTTGGACCAAATCCATAATTTGTTTCTGAATTTCTATTGCATTTACTACCTTTTTGGCCTTGTTGTTGGGATGCTCACTCTTCTTGTGGTTAATTAGTCTTGTAAACCGCTTTCCCTTATTTGTTTAAGAAAAAAAAAAAAGAGAATAAATGAAAGAATCAAAACATACATCAATCAGATTTGATCAAATCCAATAAAAAAACACAAAAAAAAAAAAAAACTGGAATTCCATTTCCGTTCCAATAAACTAGCTAATTAAATAAAAAAAAAATCAAACAATACCTAAACCTAAATCGAAATCTTACAAATAAAATCAAGCTCAAACATGAATGAGAGAGAGAGCAAGCTCTCGACATTAGTCGTCGTTGCTAAGTATTATTTTTTTTGGTATTTAGCGTCCACTATTGGTGTTGCCGCTAACGATTAGTCATGAGTGGCAACATTGGGGTCACCACTAAACATTTGGTCACTAAAGACCATTTTTCTTGTAGTGAAGAAGAAAAACACACTAGGGTTTCAAGCCGGCCGAAGGTGAGCTGGCGACATTGATCGATGGCGCACCTTCCTGGTGGAGAGAGGCATAGAGTGGCCGAGAGAGAGAGAGAGAGAGGAATAAGTTATAACTTGTGAGAGGAAAACTTGTATATACACACGTTTAAACAAAAACACAAGAAAAGGAGAAATTTGAGGGATAAATTACAAAGGAGAGATTTGAGGAATAAATTAAAGTACAGAAATTTCCTCCAAACTAGTCTGAAGGAAATATTCTCTAACCCATTTAAAATAGTGCAAGTGTCTATAAACATTTGAAAAACACATTAAATTTAGTATAAGTTAGTAAATTGCTACTAATGACATTAAGAATTTAATGTATCTTTTAAATGTTTTTTTTAGAACCCTAACATTTGGTATCAGGGGTTTAATATGTTTTTCAAATGTTTATAGACATTTAGCACTATTTTAAATGGGTTGAAGAATATACTGGTCGAAGAATATTTATATCCTAAATTAAATATGCAGAAATTATTTATTTATTTATTTTAATTTCTGCGCCCCAAATAGGAAATTGCTGGCGTATATGGGTATACACCAGAAAAAACGTTTAAAAAATGCACGATAGAAAAAAAAATGAATATTTTCCTAGCATATGATTTGCATGTGTTAGAAAAATGAATTTATTTAATTGCGTGTACACACATACGCCATGCATTTTTCTTTTTTCTTTTTTTAAAAAAAAGGTCGTATTAGAAAATATTCTAAGAAATTTTAAAATAGGGAAAAAGTACACTTAATCCCTCCAAAAGTTTGGGACAACTTTCAATTCGACCCCTAATATTTTAATTTTTGTAATGCACCCTCCTAAAGTTCAACATTTTTGTAATTCAACCATTTCGTCAATCAAATAAATAAAAATGCCGGTGGAAATATATATCAATTTATTAAAAATAAATAAATAAAAAGGGCAAGTGAAAAACTCTTTTTTAGTACTACATATATAACCTTACAAATTGGCCATCCTACAATTAATCCCTTAAAAACGAAATGACCACTGCTGTACTCCCAAGTCATCAATTACCCTTCAGAGTAGGTTGGTCCAAAATTTAAGCCAGCTAGAAAAGAAAGCATATATATATACATGCACCGAGTAGAGTAATTTATTGCTCAAGGTGCTTCATTATTCTGCCACAGAAATAAGTTTTTTGATTTAAAGAAACAGGAAAATAAAATAAAATAATAATGCAATTACACAATACATCAATATTAAATTATTCAGCTTAACATCCATACGGACCACAGCGAATACGACTAAGAAAAATTTATTATCAAAAGATGAAGTACTGCAAAGAGTAATAACTAAGAAAAACAAATATCACTCAAACCCCAAAGTCCTAATTTATACACCCAACTCTTACTCCCACCACGTAAAAGACATTAATGAATGATAATAGAGAAAAATGCTTTCTCCAATTCTCGATCTACACCTTACTGCATTACAAGACTTTTAAAACTAAGAGTGTGTTTAGCACTGTAACTTTATAGATTAAAAGTGCAATTTTAAACCAAATCACATAAAATATATCGTTTTAGAACGTATTTTTTAAAAATTACAATTTAAAAAGGTAGAAGAATTTGCGTTTTCAAATCGCAAGGCAATTAAGGGAGTACATTTTTGAAAATGCATGATTTTAAAAACTAAACTGTGATTTTACCAAATACTTTTTAAAATTATGCTTTCAAATCGCATATTTTAAAATTGCAAAATCAAACAAACCTTAAAAGCTAAGTTAAGGTAGTTTCTCACCCTCTAATTTCGGAAAAGATTGTTTGTCATTTAAAATCGATCACTATTAAATTTGAGATAACCATTATTAAATTTTGATTTAATAGTTATTTTAAATGGCACATTACATTTGGGGGACTTTAGTCTTTCTTATATCATTACTCAATTAATACAAAAGTTTGTTTGGATTTGTAGTTTTAAAACATGCATTTTTATTTTTATTTTTTATAAAAAAAAGGTGATTTTAAAACATGCCAAAAAATTGTGATTTAATCTTTAAAATTATTGTTTAACCTTTAAAATTATGCATAAAATTTTAAAAATGCATCCTCTTTGTCTACATTTTTCTACTATTATATTTAAAATCACAAGCAAAACGAACTTAAAATTGGCTTGGAAAATGAGTACTAGGGGTTGTCCGAAATTTCAAAAGTAGACCAACTCGAGATAGATAGGGTTAGGCCCACGTGTGATGCCCTGAGGAAATAGTACTCACATTGGTCTTGGCATATTCCATTGGGGACAAAGCTTTTCTCTAAATCAGGTTAGGAATTTCTTTCAACATAATATATAAAAATGATATGCGTCTCTTGAACATGTGATCATGAGATGCACATTTTTTTTACTAGTAAGGATAAAGTTGAAATAAATTTTATTAAAAACTCATATGCATCTTATATGTTATTAAAAAAGGGAGGCATAATTAAATAAAATTTCTCAAACTTAATTTAGAGGAAAACTTTGTCCTTCTATGTCGGTGTTAAATTGTGGTTCAAGTTAGGTTACCTACGTAGAAAGATAATCATCATAAAAATTAGGGCAGAAGTTAGGTCAACTACCATATTTTGAATGCATGATATATGTAATTTTATTCTTGGTCTCATAAAACCGTTAAGAGTTGTCCCCAAAAGTGACTATATATATATATATATATGAGAAATGCTTGTTTTTTTTTTTTTTTTCATTCTTAATTAATGATAAATGAAGCATACTAACTTAGAGTAAATATATACGAGAAAGAAGCTAGAATGCCAAAAAAAAAAAATAAAAAATAAAAAATCTCTCTATATAAAAAGATAAAAAAAAAAATTAATTTAAAATGAGGTTGTCCCCCTTTTTTTGGGGGGTGACAGGTAGCTGAATGTTATTCTTCTTTATTTTTCTTTAAAGTGCATGTGTTTAACAATATTGTGATATTTGTAAACTAAAAGTTTGATCTAAAACCAAATTACAGAAAAAGAGCTTAAGATCGAGAATATATGAGAAACGAATATGCCATGTATAGTTTGAGAATGTGTTTTCTAAAAAATTACTAGAAAAATCTGTAATTTTCTTAAATACTTAACTTGGTTAATTATTTAAAATCGCAAGTCTCATGACCTCATGGCCACTAGAAGCATCTTTCTAGAAGTTGCACTAAGCTATACCCAAAATAATAAGAATACAGAAAGCAAACCTTAATATTCTTTCTATAATTATAGGGAAGAAACCATAGATTCTGTCTGGCTGCAGACAAAATTAAAGAAAAATGAAAATTCAATATATTATTAATTTTTGAACTAAAAGAATATATGTTTCTTTTCTTTTTTGTTTTTTTTTGTATGCCTATGCAAGAAAAGTAGAGGAGGATTCGAACTAATAACTTCCACTTCATGAAGTGTAGTCTAAAGCCGATTTGAGGTAAATTGGGAACAAAACAATATATGTATTAATAGCGAACACAAAGTCATGATTTCTTCTGTTTATTTCCTTTGTCTGAAAGGCCACCAAAATTCAAAAAGAACAACATGACAACATTAAAGAGAGAAAGAAAGAAAAAAAAACAAAACAAAACAAAAGAGGCAAAGGCCAAAATATCAGGCAAGCATCGAGAACTAAATAAGCACTAGTTCCTCCATGAAGAACAAAGAAAGGATCGAATTGAACACACACACACACATATATATATATATATGCTCCTCCTGATCAGTTTCTTGTCTTGTTGGTGTTTGTGTTTTCTTCTTCTTTGAGGAAATCCAGAAGGACGGTGCTCTTGCATTTCGGACATTTTGGATTTACGTCGGATAACATGACGTACATGAGGCATCGAGGACAACCTACGAGCATCATCGATTGGGCGGCTTCCAAGTTTCTCGGGGTGTACACTGTCGACTCTCCCGGCTCCGATGAAACGCATGAGCCCTCAACCGACATATCCGATGATGAAGAAGAAGAAGAAGAAGTCGAAACATTTGGCGACTGGTCAGCCGGTGTGTTTCCCCTTGGTGGTGACAAGTTGAGCTCCAATTCCAGTTTTGGACTATCCTCCCTTCGGCTCATGTTTGAAAACAAAACCACAACTTTAAATTTGCGTGTGTTTTTTTCCTAAAATATTTTAACCTGTCTAGAGCAATGAAAGTGTTAGCAAATTATCTGCTTAATTTGTTAAGTATTCTTTGTTTGTTGATAGTCTTAAAAAAAAAAAAAAAAGGAAAAAAAGATTTACCTTGTATATAAGTTGAAGGAAAACTGCGGTTCCAGTGGAAAAACAGAGAGTCGGCAGGGCAACAGGAGGAAGATTTGCCAAGGACTCTGAGAGAAAGCATGTACTTATCCCACCATTGACAAAGGTTTGGCATTCTCGTCGATGTTGGAGTACTTCTAATACCATTAAATAGTGAACTCGAGAGAGAGAGGGAGAGAGAAGAGAAGAGAAGAGATCTTTCAACTCTTAATTATGGGTAGGAATGGAAGGTGAGCAGAAACTAGCTATAGAGAGAGAGAGAGAGAGAAAAGTGGTAGTACAACTAAGTGGAAAAGGATGGATGATTGTAAATTTATTTAGGGTAATTATCTTTTGCCAACTACAACACTTTGACATTTTTTTATGAATTACCAACTATGACACTTGACCTTATTAAACTATTATCTTATGACACTTTTCTCCCATTCGGTCAGTCAAAGGGGTTAAAACTAACGGTCAATGGAGAGTGGATTTTTTTTTTTTCCCATTTTGCCCCTACTTCAAATCACTAAAATGGCACTTATACTCTCCTAAAATTGGGGCAAAAATGGAAAAAAAAAAATTCTCCGTTGACCATCCCTTTGACTGACAAAAGTGGAGAAAGTATCATAAGATGATAGTTTGATGGAGTCAAGTATCATAATTGGTAGTTCATGAAAGGAAAGTGTCAAGGTACTATAATTCATAAGGATAAAATGTAATTACTTCATTTATTTATTAACTGAGGGTGAAATGCCATGTCGTGATCATAGGTCGTTGAAGATCAGAAAATTATATAAGTAATGTACGTAATATGTGTGGATATATATATATGCCATGTCGTGATCATAGGTCAGAAAATTATGTAAGTAATATACATGCCATGTCGTGATCATAGGTCGTAGAGGATCAGAAAATTATATAAGTAATATACGTAATATATATATAGACTTCATCTGACATTAATAAATCCCACTTGCATGTTTTTGTAGATGTGCCCATCTTATTAATACGGGAAACTTTAGTTACACACTTTTTATAAACACCCTTTTAATATTAAAAATTTCTTACTTTAATATATCGAATTATCGTTTCGTTTTAAATATTTTATACCTTTAAATATTGCAGTTAAATTAAACGAAAAAAATAACTAAGAATATTTTAGTAATTTTACATCTCTCCGTTAGGATTTAACAGAAAATCTTAACGGAAGAGAGAAAGTGAAAGAAAATCAAAGTTCGATACACCAAAGTGAGATTTTGAATATTGAGAAAATATTTGCAAAAGACGCATAAGTTTATGAGAATAAGTGAAGTTTCCCTTGTTAATATTGAACAAGATATATGAATGAAAGACATGATTATATATATATATATATATCTTATTTTGGTTTTACATTTTCTTGTCAAAGAATAACTAAGCTTAAATGCATGCAGGTCAAAATTGGTGAAGGCCCGGCCGGCACGGGTTTAAGTTTATTCTTCAAAAGTAGGTACATGGAGTGGTCTTGTTTTACCGATTAATTTGGACTTGGAAGGCTAAATAATCATTTATTATATAGATTTGAATATTGACTTTTATATTTATGACTAATTAATTAGCTATTTGAATAGAAAATTCAGCCAAGCTTGAATTTATGTTTATGGTTGATATATGAGATCCAAACTTAGGAAGCAATATTTGACTATACTTCATGTTGGAAACTAGCACAAGCAACCAACCGTGACCACATTTTTTTCTAAATATCTATCTATCTATATATATATTTATGTATTTTTGTTTGGGTACATTACGTCAAACACAACNTTGTTTTCTGTAATTTTGATTGAATAAAGATTGTTCAGACTTTTGGATTATGGATGTGATTCGTTTACTGGCTTTCGGGCTTAGGAGGATGAGTTTTTGGCATGAATTTTCTGCTATTAGGGCCGAGAAAGATGAGCTACATATGCATTGAGTTTAATCTATCTAAAACAAATATGATGTTACAACTGAAAATTAGTCATGAGTTAGCGGATATTATTGTCATAAATAGGTTTTTAATTTTGATTTTTTATGTAAGCATATATGACTTCTAACCTCGTAGCTTCGGCTTTGTGATGTAAGAGTGTTTACGCTTGTGATCCTTCTTCAATGAGACTGAAATGATTTTTTCTTATAAAAAAAAAAAAAAATCCCGTCCTCAAAATCAATTTTATTTCGGTGATGATACCTATATATTTTGACCATGTCCAATTTTTATGTTTTTGACCATTTGGGTTTTGGATTTTAAATGATTTTCTCTTTCACAATATTTTTGTACAAATTTTTTTGTGATCGTCTTCACCAAGAACATATATACCTCGATGGTGCCACGTACCTGGCCAAATTTAACATGATAACGATCTCTATTTTTTTCCATCTAAAGAAATTAAAAAATATAATTAAATTTGGTTGCTGTAATTAAAGAAGATTTAATAGGGGAAGAGGAAATAGATTAATAGCTAACTGTAGCCAGATAGATTCTAAATGTAGTATCAATGGTAGCACCTCGACGTGGTTGCGTGTGACCAGTATTACATTGATGAAATATTACTACACCCTCTGCATTTTCGTTTTTAGGCCATTGATTTTCAGCCAACTTATATTAATGCATTAGGAGATAGCTTTCCTGCTTGTTTTATGGTAATCATGCCTCATGATCAACCTCAACTGCTGGCCTGAAGGCTGATAAATTATCATTGATAATGTAGCAATAAGGTGCATATATGACTTTATTTATGCTATATCCAACGCTGAGATTAATGTATATATCATATCATGATGGCAATATCATATATATCTTCAACCAACATGACAACACATGCATACTCCTACTACTATAACTTGCCGAAAAATTAGCTGATTTCCATATAATAATACCTTTAATTTATTCATGTTATTGCGTCGGGTTCGAGTAATTCGACCAATTATATCAAACGGGTTAAATCTCGGCCCTCGTTTCAACTTATTAGTTTTATGTTGGGTTTGTATCAAATTCACATTTCGTTTGTTGGATTTGAATTGTGTCAAAACATAATATAAAATTGTATAAATCTACCTTAATTCGATTAATTTAATTAAACGTTAATCCATTAATTTCATATTAAATTCGTATGAATAATATAAACTCATCTATGCTTTCTTGGTAATTGTGTGAAGAACACAACCCCTAAAGCTTGTTGCCGTACCGTACGTACCGCCCTTTCCTCTTGTTTAATTTTGTTGTTATCTTGTATAAGGTTGGCGCCGACGACAATGTCAGAGTTTCTGCTGTCGCCGATCGATGCTGAGAATTTGCAGGCTTCTTTCTGATAATGCGTGGAGGAGATGCTGTAAAGGCTTTTCGAATATGGATTAACACGCTTAAACATAAAAATTGGTTTGAAAATCCATTGAAAAATACTAATACTTTTCAGTGTAAAGCAAACAATTAATATAGAAAATAGTTTCAGGCTTTCAGCATAAATTTCGGAGTGTCAATCAAATATAAAGTTGAATATTAATATTTTACAGTGAGGGTAATCACTTTTTCTTTTTCCTTTTTTTTTTTTTTTTTACATGTCCGCACAAGAAGTAGAGAAAAATTCAAACTAGTGACATCCGCTTCATTAAGCATAGTCCCAGTCGATTGAGCTATCTCTTGGAGACACATTTCTCCTCATTAATTATAAGACATTATCAATTTCTCTCTATGAACTTTCAACCTTACTACTCGACCCTATCAGACTACCATTTTATTCTCAAAACCCCTATTCCGTCAATCAAATTCGTTAAATTGGATGAAATACTCTTTTTTAGCTGTCAAATCTCATTAAAAGACAAAAAATACCCCCCAAATAAAAAATTCGAACAAAAAATATAAATTTATAAAATTTATAAATTAATTCTAAAAAAGTATATTGGGGGTATTATATATATAAATTTGTTTAATTTTAAGGTTATTATAGTTTTTTTTTTAATTTATAAAGTTAGGGTATTTAGGTCATTTCAATTCTTTTAACGAGTTTGACTGACAGAATGGAGGTTTTAAAAAGAAAATGGTAGTAATATAGGGTTGGGCAGTAAGATTGATAGTTCATTTAAAAAAATTGATGATGTGTGATAGTTGATGACAAGCAAATTTCCAACAGAAAACTTTTATTGTTGAAATAAGTACATCATAAGTTCTAGAAGGACACGAACTTCAAATGACCTACTAAGTTGGTTATCGATTTGAAAGTCCCATTCCTCCCATGTAACCTTTTTCTCATTTGCTTAAAAAAAAAAAAAAAATTGAAAATCCCATTGATCTTCAAACTAACAACCATGCCACACTTAAATGGTTATATATTCGCTTAGAAGAAAAAAAAAATGTTATATATTTTGAACGTATATGGTGTATAGAATTTAACAATAATCTAAAGAAGTTGAGGAAAGAGAGAGATTAAGGTGGTTTTAGGCCTATAGCCTACAGCCACATGTTAAAAGTCTTATAGACTACATATTTTCTTAATACACTCTCATCTCTCCTTCACATATCCCTATGTATACTTTTATTTTTCTTTCATATGAAAGAGAAAAAAATAATAAAATAAGAGTAAAAAAAGAGTATTTAATTGATATAAGAAAATATAAAGGAATGTATTGTGAAATGTTTTTTTTATAGGATAGCAAAAAATAGTTTTGTTCCTTACATTTAAGAAAAATTGTTGGGAAGCTGCTGCTAGTACTCTTATACGATTGCTATATAATTATGATGATATAGCAGTGAATATCAGCCAATGGTGACCTAATCAGGTCTCGGTGGTGTCTCAGTGGGTCCTAGTAGTGTCTCGGTCAGGTCCCGATTGAATGCCGACAATGTCTTAACAGGTTTTGACAATGTCCCAGTCGGGTCTTTGCGAGGTCTCAATTGAGTTCCAATTGGGTCTTGATCAAGTCCTAACCTAGTCCCAACGGTGTTCTAGCGAGGTCTTGGTTAGGCCCTGACAGTGTTTTGATCAGTACCCGATGGTGTCCCAATCAGGTCCCAACGATGTCTCGGTCAGGTTCCAATGGGGTCCCGGTTGAGCCTCGATGATGTTCTAAGTTCTAACCGGGCCCCAATAGTGTTATAATCGAGTCCCGATGGTGTCTTGATTGGGTCTTAACGGGTCCCAGTTGGAGCCTAACAATGTTCTAACTGGTTCCCGAAGGTGTTCTGGTCAGGTCTTGGGTTGGGTCCTGTTTGGGTCACAATCGAGTTTGATAAGGTCTTGATCGAGTTCTAGTAAGGTCTCGTTTGTGTCTTAGTAGGGTCCCAGTGACGTTTTGGTTAAATCTATAGATTTGAGAATGAAATGTTTAAACTTGAAAAATTGTCTAAGATTTTTAAAAATGAAAACCATTTTTTAAAAATTAAAGAGACTTTTTTGGATCAAACTGAAAATATTCTCTATTATTTTTTGTAGCACTAAACACCCAAAATATGAAAAATCATTTCACACGAAAAGAAACAAAACCTAAACTAACTAGTAAGAAATCAACATAAAGCAAAGAATTTCACCATCCACCAAGCTAATTAATATAGGACTTCTTTTTTCGGTGGTTCACGTGGAGTTAAATATGATGAGATAAAAGGGGCCATGCGTCCATCGATTGATCACCCTCGTTGCAGTTCTCTTTTCGTACAAACATTAATTGCGTTTAGGTTGACGTTCGTTACCATTGAAAATGATTTTTTTTTTTGTTTTTTTAGTAATTATTAGCAATACAGTACACATTTCAGTATAAAATTCTCTTCACTTCAATTAGATAATATCTAGTTAATTATAGTGTAAGAATATTTTTATTTTTTTACTTTTTGAGTAGATNAATATGATGAGATAAAAGGGGCCATGCGTCCATCGATTGATCACCCTCGTTGCAGTTCTCTTTTCGTACAACCATTAATTGCGTTTAGGTTGACGTTCGTTACCATTGAAAATGATTTTTTTTTTTTGTTTTTTTAGTAATTATTAGCAATACAGTACACATTTCAGTATAAAATTCTCTTCACTTTAATTAGATTAATATCTAGTTAATTATAGTGTAAGAATATTTTTATTTTTTTACTTTTTGAGTAGATAAAAATATCATTTTATTATAACTAATTAAATATTATCCAGTTTAAATAAAATAGAGATAACTATAATTTGAGGATCCTAATTAATTTGTACCGTTTATAAAAAATAAAAATATTCTTTCATTATAACTAATTAGATATTATTCGGTTCAAATAAAATAAAAAGGATCTTGAGGATCCTTAATTCGTGCCATTCATGTTTTGTTGGCATCCCCTTTTAGCTTGCCCAATAAATGCGCTTACATAATTATAGTTTAGGTTGCCATCTGGCTCAAATTTTCTACCCAATTTTCAATTTTATAATAATTACAAAGATATTAATCAGTGAGACACCAATGAAAGGTGAAGCTTTAATACAAAAGCTCATGGAAGAAAGAGTGGGTTATACAATCGGGGCATATAAATAGTGTAAATGTCAACAAGAAGTTGGTTTGTTCCACAGCCTAGTTTTCCAAAATCTGCTGTCGTTCAAGCTCAATAACATGTTCAATCAAAGGGATCAGTCGGATCAGAATCCCCTCAAATTCTTTAAAAATTTGAGGCCCTCAAATTTTGAATCTTGACCGTTCATCTTGATTTTAATGGCAAAAAACAAAAGATTTTTTAGTTTTCAATAATTAAAAAATCAAAATGTGTTTTGACTTTAAATGTGAAAATTGAAAAACCTTTTATTTTTTACCATTAAAATCAAAATAAACGGTAAGATTAAAAATTTGAGGACCTCAAATTTTTAAAGAATTTGAGGACCTCAAATTTTTAAAGAATTTGAGGGGATCCTGATCCCAATCCAAAGGGCTTTCATTGTCGTTTGAAGTCTCATTATTATGTCTGCACTGCTGCAATTGTTGTCAGAGACTCCGCACAAGTTCATTGAGTCTATGAATGTTCTTCTCTTGTGATAAGATGATCTGCACTAAGAAGTGAAAGACATGCATCAGAAACCAATTTATCAAAGCTGAACAAAGATTACATGAATGGCAAGGCACAATAGAACTCCCCTATATAAAATTGCAGCAAAGGAGTAAGAAATTTTGCCAACCTTTTTTTCTCTTTTCTTTTTCCTTTCTACCCAAAAAAAGTTCAAACATTAGCGAACGATTTTCCCCACAAAAATTCAAAACTCATTTCACCTTTTTATGTTAAGTCAAAACATTTTTTCAACCAAAAGAAAAACCCTAATAAAAAGGGAAACACCAGTAGTATAATTGTTGTGTGGTGCCCAACCCGACCAGAACCTGCAACCCTACCTCCCCCATTGCTTTACTGGAAATCAAGGTTTTTGTTTTTTTGGATGAATATTGATTTCATTCAACACAAAAGAATACAAAGCTCTTCAGCTAAGGGAAAACCCCAGGATGGACCCACTGTTGCAAAGCAACTTACACCTCCCAACAGAAAACTACAGACAAAAGCCAACAAACAACCAAAACAAAGAACCAAACTCCAAGGAGGAGCAGGAATCAACAGGAACCAGCTGGGAACCGCAGGACTGTGTAGCCAACAAACCTAAAACCACACCTACTGCAGAATACTCAGGGAAATACCCCAATTATGACAAAGCTTAACATTTGCATATGTGAGCTTGAATTTCCCGAGGTCTTTACCCATAACCTGAGTGCTAAACTCCCAACATATGTGATGTAAAAGCTGTTCTTCACACCACAACTGATTGCCAAACTTGAGGTTGTTTCTGAGCTTCCAAAGACTGTGCACAGCAGCACCAAGAGCCAATCTACACAGGATGTGCTAAAAAGGCCTTTGCCTTTCCAATTCTTTACCCCTTGTAGAATAATATCACCCCCAACCAACAACACATGAGCTTTAAGCCACAATTTTCCAAAACTTCTCTCCAGATCCTTTTGCTCAACCCACATTAAAAAATAAATGATCCCTACATTTAATAATGCTCCTACAAAAGAAAATTTTCACAGCATCTAGCACACCCATTTCAAGGACCTATCACCTGTAGAAAGACAACCCTCTGTTGCCAACCATGAGAAGGAGGAATGCCGAGGAATAACAAAGGAGAACCAAATCAAATTCACCCAATCAACCTTAGGAATTTTTGCCTCAATGGCCTCCCAAGTATCTTTACTAGAACACTTCAAATTCTGAGAAGGAATCAACAGAGGAAGAAAATCTAGGTTTGAGATGAGTCTATCAACAATAGTATGAAAATTGGCCCAAAATTGTCGGTAGTTGTCATTGTACTGGGATAAGCCACATTTCACACAAGCCTGGCCAATTTTCGTAAGTACCCTGAACTGAACACGACTCACCATCTCCAAAACTATATGCATCAATAGCTTCTTTAATGTACCTGTATGATAATTCCCAAGAACTACCTACCCAAGCACAATGCTTGAAAATAAAACAAATTGACAATGCCAACATAAGGTTATTTGGAAAAAAACTGGCGCATGACTTATCAAATATGGGACTGTAAAAAACCTTTTTGAGTCCACATCCCATGGACCACAAGAACTAACAACTAAAAAAAAATTATAAAACAACAAATGGAATGATAATTATAAGAATTAATTAATAGATTTAATGAGAAGGCAGGAAAATTTCAGAGAACCCTTTTGAACTTTCACTCTTTTTGAAGTACCTTCTTCGAACTTTAAAAACTCTCAATTTACCCCCATGAACTTTTAATTGCTCTCAATTTGGACCCCCCACGGTATATTTTAGGGTTTAAAAATTAAAAAAAGACCAAAATACCCATAATTTTCATTTTTTTTAAAAATAAAAAAATTTTGGAAGTTGAAATTTAAAACAGTGACTTTTGTATAAAATTTCAACTTTCAGAACGTTTTTTTTTTATTTTTTTTTTAAAATAAAAATCAAGGGTATTTTGGTCTTTTTGAAAATGTTTAAACCCTAAAATGTATAGAATGGTCCAAATTGAGAGCAATCAAAAGTTCATGGGGGTAAATTAAGAGTTTTTAAAATTCAAGGGGGGTATTTTAAAAAGGGTGAAAGTTCAGGGGGGTTCTCTGAAGTTTCCCCTAACTTAATTCTTCTTTGAATGTTTGAAATGTTTACCAGTTATGCGAAATTGACAACATACGCAGTTTTGTAGAGAAATTTTATCCTCAAGATTTTACTGAATGAGAAAAAGTTCAATTAAAATTTCAAGTGCAACACTAAAATGTTGTAGTTTAATTAATTAAGTCCTCAAGATTTACAAATTTTTTTCACAACTTCTGATTTATATCAAGCATTGGTGAAAACCTGCAAATCAAAAGTTTATTATTTGATTGATAAATTGATTCACCTAGTCTTCACTCTTCTGGTTTCAACCACAATTATGGAGCAGGCGATTTTAGCTAAAAACATTGTCAAGGCAAGACTTCAAAATAAAGTGGAGGATGACTTTCATGGGAGATTATCTGGTTGTCTACATTTGGAAGGAAATTTGTTGAAAGGTTTACCAAGGATATGATAATTGGTGACTTTTATTTGTTAAAGGAGCATCGTGTTCTATTAACATAATTAATGTTTCTCTCTCTCTCATTGTTTTTTAACATATGAACTTAAAGTTTAAGAATATGTATTTTTATATGTGCTTTTGAGATATATATTGATGAATAATAATAATAATAATAATAACATCAATAGAAAAGGGCAAAGCCCTTGTATGAGTATACAAGAGAGTTGAATACCCTAAAGACTACTACAATCTAAAAACTACTACAATTTAAAGGACAAATCCAATCTACAAGATTCTCTATGTCAATAATAGGAACATTTACATTAATCTAATCAAAAAGAGATTTCAGAAAGGAGGAAAGCTATCCTCAAAGAGACACGGATTCCCTTCTCCCCAAATCTCCATATTAAGAGAGCAAGAATAACTTTTCAGATTGCCTCTTTAGGGTGTCTCTGCCCTTGAAATTTCAAACAATAAAGTATCTCTAGGATGTTACTAGGCATCACCCAAGGAACCTCGAATATGTTAAGAACCAAGTGCCATATTATAATTTTTGGATACTCGCTATGGATTTTTTTTATAATTTTTGGACTTGAATAGTACTACATAAAGCATTTTTTGAATAACTTGAAGATTTAGTCATAAATCAATTGTTACAAAATGCATTTTTTTTAGATTTTATTTTAGAATTATATTTGGCTCCCCTAGATAAACATTCTCGATTTCGTCCCTGATGATTAACATTTAATAACATGCATCTTCTATGGCCACAAGTGAAATATTGTACCATCACCACCTTAGCCTCGCCAAAAGCTATTTGGGGTGATTTTGCAATCATCAAACAAAGCGCAATTTGAGTAAAACTCCCATCTCCTTCTGAGTGCAACTGAACCACTAGGGAAATGATTATTTCCAGCAGCACATCCGAAATGATTCACTGGTTAATATCAATTAACCACTTCGACATCATAGGAGCCTCAGTACAGAGAGAATTGCAAATAACAGTAAATTTCTCCTAAAGTTCTCACAATTGTGGGGGGGGGTATGGGGTGTGTGTTTTATTTCACCTTTTCAATGAGATCGCTCTAATGAATTACACCTCAAAATCCATGACTGTTTTCAAGGACACTCTTAGGCAGACTTAGGCAATACTATAAGCAGGCTATCAAAGAATTGTTATGCAAAACTTTCATGCCCACATGACACAAAATTTATCAAAATGAAGCCATCAAATTATTGGAGTCTCCCAAATTTCATACAAATTTTAGCCCCCTAAACAGGCAGAATTTCTTGCTGATTCACTACTAAAATGTTTCCCCCAAGCTAGGGTGACATTCCATTGGCTCCACCAACACTACTCAAATCCACACTGATTCTCTTGTGCTTCAAGTAACTCCAAAACTACTTAAATCCACCAGGCCAACTACTTTTACCTAGATTTAATTTCTCACTAAGAGAATAACAAAACTGCAATACTAGAACCAAACACAGAAAACGGGCATGGTGGCTGATAAGACTGAAATCACTGGTTAGGTTCTTTAAATCACTGCAGGGCAAGCGCCACTGCATGAAAAAGGGGAAGACTTGGGAAACACTGAAAGGGAAAATATCAAAATAAAAATAAAGTCAAATAATGGTCAATTAAAATTTGATAAGTTCTCTACATTAATTTCTTACAATTCTTTATGCAGGTCACTCTTTAAACATGCTTCTGTTAGAAATAATTAAGAATGATGATCTACCCAATATCCATTGAGCCAACCCAGGTTGAGAATACGGGCCCAGAAGCCCACGATTTATGGTCGTCGAGCCCAAGTCACAAGCCCTAATTGGGTTTGCGTTATTACTTTTCTTTAACAAATATAAGGAGGAATTACTAGTTTTTTTGTTTAAAAAAAAAAAAATGATCACCAACACTCAATCAATTTTTGAGTTTGCATTATTATTTTGCTTTAACAAATATAAGGAGGTCCCCAAGAGATAGCTCAATCGGCTAGGAACTATGCCTTATAAAGCGGAATTCATTAGTTCGAATCCCCCGCCCCCTCCTGTGTGGAATTGTCAAAAAAAAAAAAAAAAAAAANGCACATGTGTCAATGGTCCTCGGAATGCTTTTTAGTACCTTGTGGAATGCGTGAGGGTGTGTTGGATTTTTTTTTTTTTTTGTTATTGTATTTTTTTTTTTTTTGTTTTTAAATAATAATGTCTTCTCTTTAGATTTGCTTTCAGCAATCTATAGGATGAAGTTTTAATCACTTTCTTAGGTTTTGTTTTCACAAATCCTTAAGAATAATGGAACTGGTTTTCAATCGATCTTTTTATTATTTTTTATTTTTTTATGGTTCATTTATGAGCAAATTATAAACCGATGACGGAGTAGTTATCAAGTATAAAGAAGAATTGCTACTATGATAGAGGTAGCGAAGGAGATTACGTTTGATAAAACACTAGTAGTAGATATGAAAAAAATCAGGAAATCAATGACCTGGTAGCAGATAGAGATGTGATTCGTTAAAATTTACTATAGATCTGAAACTAATTGGGACGGTGACATTTCATATATATTGTTTTGTAATAGCCCAAAAAGATATTATAGTATTATGTGTGTAGTAGATAATGTTAGAGCATTTTGCCCAATTTGATTGTTATATCAATGTAGAGATAACTCGTTAATATATATATATATATATATAAGGAGGGAAAAAAATAAAATAAAATACTTCATTCTTTTCTTTAAAAAAAAATTTTCATATCTATTTTGAATTTTGTTTATCATTTTTTAGAGTAGTGATTTTTATACCATCAGCGTGCATGAACAGTAACACGCTGGTGGTTTATTTAATTTAATTTTATTAAAAAATTACTGTTTATGATTATTTTTTTAATATTATTTTATATTAAATAAACTATCGGTGTGCTACTGTTCATGCACGTTAGTGGTATGAAAATCACTACTCCATTTTTTATATAGCATAAACATTGTATATAAAGGGAGAAAAAATAAATTATCCTGCCATTATATTTTATTATTTGAATTCACCCCTCCAACTGTGTATTTTACTATTTGAAAGAAATGAGAGTACGTCAGCATTCTCTTGTTTAGTAGACAACCGGAAGCAAGGGGGATCCATTGTTACAATTAAAGAATATTATACTTTTTTTTTAAAAAAAAATTTAATGGGGAAACTTCAAAGAACCCCCCCGAATTTCACTACTTTTGAAATACCTCTCAAATTTTAAAAACTCTTAATTTAGGCCATAGACTTTCAATTGCTCTCAATTTTACCCCCTCTATCCATTTTCCTTGTTAACCTCAGAAGGGACCGTACACATGTGACTTGCACGTGATTTTTTACTCCTAAATTGCCCATTATACCCTCAACCCCAAATCCAAATCTCAGTTCCGGTCTTAAGCGGCTTTGTGAAAGAAGAAGAAAAATCAGGCGCAGTTCAAAGCAAGAAAAAATCGCTTGTTTCTGTGCAATCTTTTGTTTTCGTGCAAAATCCATATGCGGGAATGATGAACCCATCCCCGGGAAAATAAAATGAGACACCCAGCTCCAGCTTGTATGTTTCTGTGCAAAATCCGCTTGTTCTATGCAATTTTTTTTTTCGTTAAACCCAGCTACGGGAAGCTTTCTTGCACGAATGGGAGGAGCTTGTTGGGAGGGTATAACGGGCAATTTAGGGGTAAAAAATCACGTGTAAGTCACGTGTGTACGGTCCCGTCTGAGGTTAATGAGGAAAATGGACGGAGGAGGTGATAGTCTTTAAAATTTGAGAGAAATATTTCAAAAATGGTGAAAATTTGGGGAGGTTCTCTGAAGTTTCCCCAAATTTAGTTAAAGAATATTTGTAATAAAGTAACCAAGATAATCGGACAGAAAAGCGTATCAAAGCAAAGAATACGTTATCAATTAATTGGGAAAATCTTCTATGAAGTCTCCTTGTAAAGTAGTCTTTTACAACAACCAATAGAAAAAAAACATATCATCTAAAGCACAAAAAGTGTACAAAAATAACCTACAACCTAATTAACTTGATTTTGAACTCAAATATAGAAAGAAAAGTGGAACTTAGAGGGAAAGAGAGAGAGACCCGTGGGTCTACTAAAGACATTGGCCGGCCGGACCCATGGCCGGCCAGACCCAGCCACCTAGTCGTGGGTCACGGCCGAACCCATGGTTGGGTCACGGTAGGCGGCAGCCCTCTCCGGCAGATTCCTTTAAGGTGGTAGAATCCTAAAGGGTTAATCTTTTCCTTTATGTTTTAGTTTTGAATTCAAAATCAAGGCCTTGTTTGTTAAACCCCTTCCCATTTCCTCATATTCTCCCACATTCCACTACACCATTCACTTCATTTTTTTCAAAAAAAACATATCATTTTTTAACTCTTTTTTTTAAAGAATTCACCACTCAAAATTCTGCTGAAGACGTAGGTGAACCAAACCCAGCCACCCAATCGTGGGTCACGGCTAGGTCACGGCAGGCGGCAGTCCTCTCCGTGAATCTCTTTAGAGTGACAAAATTCCTAAAAGGTTAATTTTTTCTAGTAAGATGCTCTTCGGCAAAGACGGACATGAGGGGGGACCGGCTGGGGCCATGGTCCCCCCCCAAATCCAGGGGGAAAAAAAAAGCCGTAAATTTTTTTTTTTTTTT
>CM017324.1:6407573-6442492 GCA_006937295.1 Carpinus fangiana
TTTTTTTTTTTTTTTTTTTTTTTTTACCGGTTCCCTCCCCCACTTTAAGAAAACAGAGACCAGTCCCCCATGTCAGCTAAAGGCCTAAAAAGTTTTTGCTTGTAAATTTTTTATTTTTTTATTTTTTACCGTCCCCCATGTCAGCTAAAGGCCTAAAAAAGTTTTTGCTTGTAAATTAATGATATTTGTCAATTGGTAAATAAGTTTTATCCGTAAGACTTTACCGATCTTGAAATAGAATAGTTGGAAATAGAACTTCACCATTATGAGTAGAATGTAGTTCAAGATTCAAGTTTTCAAGGGTTGTCAAATATTTTCGAATTGTGCCAATGGTTGGTTAGAACCGGAAAATTAGCTATCTACCAACTTGTTTTTCGAGTTGTTGTGCTTCTACTTATTCTTCCCGTTTCTACTGCATTTACAGAACGAGCATTTTCAGCCATGAATATCATCAAAACTAGGTTTCGTAACAAAATTGAATATGAGTTTTTGACAGATTCTTTGATGTTGTACATCGAAAAAGAAATTGATGCGACACTTAGTACAGATTCAATCATAAATGATTTTCAAGATATGCAAGCACGACGGGTTACATTTTGATAGGTGTTTGATCTAAAATTTGAAATGTATTGTAAAACAACTATTTATGTATCTTTTTCTTCGTATGTTTATATTTTTGCTAAAATTAAATTGAAACTAATTTTATTTTTATACGTTACTTTTATGTATTGAAAATTTATACTATGGTCCTCCCATAAAAAATTCTGGTTCCATCCCTGCTCTTCGGGACTGTGAGATGCCAGTTGGTGCCCGTGGTTTGATTGTGGGTTTACTGGCACCGAAGTAAGAGATTTCTAGTGTTTTGAAATACACTGAATGATGTGTCAACACATGTATAGATGCTGCTGAATTCTGATAGTATGGGCTTTGTAATTAATTTTGGAAAGCTATGCTAGGAAGATGGTAGGAAGGTCACCTATATCCGTCTGAATTCTAATTGATAGCCTGCAGCCTGCAGCCTGCAGCGTGCAGCGGAGCCAGAAAAGGTTAAAAAGAGGAGTTAGGCTCACTCTACTTGTGTCCCTTCTTTAAGTTGGTGGGGTCAAAGGAATTAGCAATTATTTTACTCTATTTTCTCGTGGAAAATGCTTCTAATCTTAGTTTAGTTAAGGAGTGCTACATCCTACGTATATTCTCAAGTGTTCCATCTCATTTGAACATGATCATTTATGAGTCATTAATATGTTGGAATTTGGATAGTAGGATCTCTTGTTAGGATGAAAATCTTGTGGAGAACAAGAGAGCTTGAAGAACACAGAAAATTGACGTAATATATTTAAAGGGATGTAATTTGTGTTCTCCTACGACTTTATTTATAAAATCTCAACTTTTGACCAAGAGTTAAATCTTTTGACTGGTTATCTCCACCGAAAGTTATATCACCTTCATGTATATATTATATAATCTGGTGTGGGGATGATCTCACTTATAATAGTGTGATCACTCTATGCACCAACATCTTCTACTTGATCATACTATTATGATTGGTAATAATACCCTAGTTGTACATGATTACCTTTAGTACCATAAAACATGTCAACTCCTTATCTACAAATACTTGCAAACAATAATCAGATCATAACATCTTTGATATGTGCACACTTATATTATTTCATCTATTTGTACATTTTTACCATATGTGTCTCACTGACAACATACTAGTGGTGACTTTACTTGCTATGTAAAAATTATTAATTATATGTTTTCAAGAGATAACTCAATCGGCTGGGACCACGCCTAATGAAGTAAATGTCACTAGTTCGAACCTCCTCCACCTCTTGTATGGACGTGTAAAAAAAAAAAAAATTATTAATTATAGTTTGGGTGTAGACTGTATTGTCAACTATGCACCAACATAATCAGCGAGTGATATGCTTTATTTATAGGAAAAAAAATAATCCTTTCCTAAGGAAACTAGGATTTACTATGAACAAAATTAATTTATTTTTGTCTTTTTTTCTGCATAATCTTCTTCTTCTTCGTCTTCTTTTAATTTTTTTTTTGTTATCACTATCACCTGCACAATTACAGTGAGTCCAACCACATAAACAGTGAGTCTCTCCACCTGTAACTGGAATGACTCGTACGAGCAGCTGTTAAATTTTTTGAACCTGCGTCAGACCTATTTTTTAGTATTTTTGTTTGGAAAACGTATACTGGAATTTAAGTCACGAGCATAAATAAAACGGTCAAGATTTAATCAAAATCATGATCAGAGATTTTCGGCTGCTAAGAGTAGGTCTAGCGTGTGTCAAGTGAGATTTTTTTTGTTTTTTTAATTTTTTTTTTTTTTAAGAGGAAAGAGGTTGAAGGGGGATTATGGATGATAGAATTAAAGGCGTTAGCACCAAATTTGAAGTATTAGCATCAAATTTAGGATGATCAAATTTCTTTAAGGTAATATCATCTCTAAAGGGTTAATCTTCTGTCCCTAAGTTTTAGTTTTAAATTTAAAATTAAATTTTACAGCATTAAAATTCAAATATTAATTAATAAAAATTTAACTTGAAAAAAAAAAATCATTTTCGTTTATTTTTTTAATATATATATTTATTTTTAAGAGGAATCATTTTAAATCAAATTATGTTGTTTTATTAACCAAACATGTTTGAATCATTGACGCCGTGTAACGTACGGGTTCTACCTTCTTTCGAATTTTATATCCTTAAAATCACCCTTCAGCTCGATGGTGGGGTCAAACAATTTATTTTAGCGGTGTTGCTAAATTTTTTTTTTACATTTTAAAATTTTTTTCTACACTAAAAATTTAATATTCATACAATATATGCATAAAAAAAAAAAAAAAATTATACAACCTCAAGAAACTGATAAAATAAATCAAAAAAATTCAAAATTAAAACTAGGTGAAAGAAAAAAGAAACTATAACAAAAACCTAATACAAAAGCGACTGAGAGTCAGAGAGGAGGGGTTACTTTGAGCACAAGAGTCCAACCCGTCTGAGATAGAAAGAACGAAACAGAGAGAGAGTCTTTGGTTGTATTTGGCAATGGACTGGATTGGAGGAAGTTGACTGATAATGTAACAGATTTGATTGATGTGAGAAAAAAAAGTTAGAATGTTTTGTATAGAAAAGTGAAATTCTTTGTTTTGTAGTGATATTTTTATTTGAAAAGTGATAAAAAGTAATTGATGTGATATAAAAAAGTAAGAATGTTAGGGTTGATTTTTAGAAAATTTTTTTGGGACTTTACAAAGTCCAATCCGGTCTCTTGGGCATTTGGGGGTGTCGTGTCTTGGGAACTGGGTAGGTAAAAATAAATTTATTTTCTTTTTTTTTTCCACACCAAAATTTAAAAAAAAAAAAAAAAAATTCACGGCTCCCCCAAAGCATTAAGTGGCTTCGCCACGGCCCACTGCTCTAGCTCTAGCAGATCAAGCTTTAGTGGTGGAGGACTACTTGCAAGGAATAGGATCATTTCTAGTCCATTTTGGATTGAAAAATATTCAGTTAATGGTCCAGATTTGTCTAGACAGATCTTAAGGCTATAAATAAGACATTTGTCCCATTAATATAAAATAATAATAAAATATTATTTATACTTTATAAATAATAAAAAATTAAAATAATATTTTAAAAACACTAAGGGGTGGCCGGCAACCCTTAGGGTGGCCAGACCACCCCCGTTGGCCTGGGGTAGCTGCGGCCACCCCAGACCAGCCGGTTTGGGGTGGAGAAAATATATTCCTACCTGCAGGTGGTGGATGTAATTGACATTAATGTTCTCTCAAATTATCAAAATATTGTTGATATCTTCTCAAGATTAGCAAAAAGATAAAAATATTTTTATATATTTTTTAATATGATAAAAATATCCTTATGAATTCAATTTTTTATTTATTTATTTTTTTAAACGAAAATATATTTATTACCAGTATTTTTACTTTAACAGATAATGTACGAAATGGGACAAAATTTAAGGACCACTTTTATTTTTCCTATGCATAATTTAAGGACCACGTACAACACATTAATAATGGTGGCCTTATGTTACAAAAAAAAAAAAAAAAAATGGTGGCCTTATTTGTAATTAATTCAGCACTGTTGTAATTTAGCGTAAAGAATTGTTAGGAAAAAGGTCGACGACAAGCTGATCGACACTGCAACTTCTGCCAATAGCTGTAAATGGTCTCGATTAGCTTGTTTTCGAGTATCACACCAGTGACAATGAACAGTATTTATGCTGTGTAAATAATAATAAAAAATTATTATTTCAAAATTTTTTAATATTATTGTTTACATCAGTGTAAATACTGTTCACTTACCACGGTGTGCCATATAATATATATCACTACTCGCTCGTTTTTATTTTTTTTTTGTTTTTACCCAAAGAAGTAAGAAATATATATATATTTTGAAAAATAAGAAAAATGACAGCACATGAACAAAAATGGCCGTACTTGCTATTAAGTTTATGGGTTAATTTTACTTAACTCTCCTGAACTTACACGCCTTTTGCAAACACCCCCCCAAAGTTCAAAAACTCTCACTTTCGTATACCCAACTCTTATTTGCTTCCAATTTCCCCATTCCGTTAGGATTCTCTGTGAAATCCTAACGGACCCAACTGCACGTGCCGCGCATGTAACTAAATTTTCACTTAAAGACATTTTTACCCCTGAACACGTGTACAAACACCCTTAACCCTTCTTTCTTAAAATTGAGACACCCATAACCCTTCTTTCTTGAAATTACGATACCCATTTGTGGTTCTATAGCCGAACCCTAAAATCGAACCCATTCGACGAACTCTGAAATCTCTTTTCCACCCAACCGAAATCGTAGTATACACCCATCTAAAATCACCACTTGAAGCCTTGTAATCATGTTGTGCGTTGAAATCGCATAGCATTGAATCATTTGAAGACCCTGTTGAAGTTGAGTGTAGTTGCTTTAGAAGCTTCATCGAGCCGTTTGCTTCTTCACTGCATTCACTAGGTATAGGCACTTTTGTTAAATTAAATTGGTCATTTTATAGGTATGCACACCGATTAGCTGTACTGCCTTTTATTTTCAGTGTTGTTTATTTGTGGGTCATGTGCTTGTCAAAAGTTTGTGGGTCATATACTGCTGTTGGGTAGAGTAAAGAAAGGGTTCACTTTCTGTGGTTGTATTGATGCTAGCAAAAGGTTAGACTTTTGGCAGTTTTTAATTCCCTACTGTCGGGTTTGAATAAAGTTGACTGTTACTTTAGGGTTTTTGAGCTTTAATGCTTTTTGGCATGTTCTGGATGGTTTAGAGTAAAATACAATTGCAAAAGGTTACATATTTAGGCATGTTGTGAATTTAAAGTTGACTGTTTGTTTAGGGTTTGTTTGTTTACTGTTTTTGGCATGTTGTAGATGACACATATATCACTACCTACTGTTGGGTTTAGAAAAAAGTTTAAGAGGTTATGGGTTATGTAATATTTAGGGTTGTTTGGTGATTGACTATCTGATGTTGTGTAGTGGGGCTTACCATTGTGGTCCCCTTGCTTGTGTTTGCTATAGTCACTTGTTTTAGCATATTGTTGTGTGAACTAAGGGTGACTATAGGATCTTTTATTGCAAATGTGGTCCCCTTTCTATCTTTGATTATTGTACATATGTGGTCCCATATTAAGATGTGGTTGTTGCTGTCTGTTTGTCATCACTTAAAGGCTACTGCATGCATTATTTATAACCTACTGCATGTATCATTAAGCTACTACATATATCACTACCTTTATTAAAGGGTTTAGGGTTTCATGAAATAAATAGTAATTGTGTTTCTCAACGTGGCAGGGCACATAATGGCTAGTGAGCTATTAATTTTTGAGGTGCATTACAAGGGTTCTTTCAACAGGGAAAATAGATGTGCGTATATGGGTGGGTTTGTACATAATCACTCAGTTAATGAGGTACATAAGATGTCTTTTTTCGATATAGAGGAAATATGTAAGGATTATGGTTATAAGTATGATGACGTCATTCACTATAAGATACCTGATCGGTCGTTGGATGATGGGTTAAGGCTTATATCAAGTGACCATGATGTAAGTGAAATGGTTTCACACCATGAAGGGCATTGTCTAGCTGAGTTGTATTTGAAACTGTTGACATAGTTGTGGAAGATGACAATGCAGAAGAGGATGAAGAATATGAGAGGGTTGTAGTATACCAAAAGGATGCTTTCTGGGATGAGGTCCTTAGTGTAGATACTGACGGCAGTGACTTAGGTGGGGATGAGCATGTAGAGTCTGAAAGAGTGGGTGGTTCTGGTGGTGTAGAGGATGAGGGAAATAGGGATGATGAGCTAGGAAGGGGTGAAACTGAGAAATGAGTTTCTGATGGGGAGCCACATATGGATGCATATGTGGAAGAATTAAGGGGGGAAGATGATGAAGATGAAGTAGATGATGCGGATAGTGAAGATTGTTGTCCAAGTGATGTACTTAGGTCACCCATTCCAAGTGATAGTGATGTTGAGGATATATCAAGTCGGCCTAATGTCACCAAAAGGGTTCAATTTACCAAAGAAGACTTGATAAATCCAGTGCTGCAGGTTGGTCACATATTTGCTGATGCCAATTTGTTTAGGAAAGCAGTGAAGCATGCAAACATTTTGAAAGGGAAGGATTTAGAGTTCAAGAGGAATGAAACAAAAAAAATCATAGCAGTTTGCAAAGACAAAAGGTGCAAGTACAGGGTTTATGGGAAGAAGTTAGTGGATGAGTCGACATTTCTCTTAGTGTCATTGTATCCAAAACACTCATGCACTAGGAGATACAAGAATCACATGATCAATTCAGCTTGGATAACTGAATGGTGCATGGAATCATTTAGAAACCAGCCAAACCTACCTATAGATGTTTTGATGAAGGAGGTGAAAGCCAAGTGGAATGTTGATGCCCACCCTAGCTCGTTGTATAAGGCAAGGAAAAAGGCGCAACAAAAAATTTATGGGAAATTGGACGAGCAATACCATCGATTGTGGGACTATTGCACAATGGTTAGAAATATAAATATAGGCAATTGTTTGATTCTTATGGTTGATAGACCAATGCCCGAGGTCCCATACAGGTTTCAAAGGTTGTATGTATCATTTGTAGCAATGAAGAGTGGATTCTTACATGGGTGTAGGCCTGTAATAGGCATAGATGCATGCTTTTTGAAGGGTATGTACATGGGTCAGTTAATGGCAGCTGTTGGTAGGGATGCCAACAATAGTATGTACCCACTGTCCATTGTGGTTGTAGAGGCAGAGACCAAGGAAAGCTGGACTTGGTTCTTTGAGGCTCTTGTATCTGATCTCGGCCTAGCACCACCACAAGGGTGGACCTTTATATCTGATCGACAAAAGGTAAGCATATTTATATTTTGTATTTTACATTTAACTTTCATATGACACATTTGTTTGAAATAGAGTATGATATATTTTATCTTACCATGTGTGCAGGGCATAGTACCAAGCCTCGAACTAGTTTGTCCTACAACTGAGCACCGTACATGTGTGAGACACATATATGCCAATTTCAGAAGTGCTGGTCACAAGGGGCTACTACTTAAGGACATGCTTTGGAAGTGTGCATCATCTTATACTCAGACAGAATTCCATAATGCAATAGAGGAGATTAAGTCCGTAAGTGAGCCTGCATACACCTACCTTGCAAAGATTAATCCTAGTACTTGGTGTCGGGGATGGTTCAACACCATGTCCAAGTCCGATTTGGTACACAACAATTGCGCTGAGTGTTTCAACTCATGGATTTTGAAGTACCGTGACTTGACAATACTGTCAATGTTAGAAGGGCTTAGAAATAAACTGATGAGGAGGTATGTCAGGAAAAGAGAATTGATTGTTGCCATGGATGAAGGTAGTCTAAGGATAGTTGTAATATTTTGTGATATGACAACATTAGCCAATGTGATGGCTTTTTTTATGGATGCTAAGGATAGTTGTAATATTTTGTGACATGACAACATTAGCCAATGTGATGGCTTTTTTGATGGATGCTAAGGATATTTGTAATATTTTTGTGACATGACAACATTAGCCAATGTGATGGCTTTTTTGATGGATGATAATTATAATTGTAAAATCTTGTTTGCACAATGTTAGACAGTGTGATGTTTTGTTTCTATGGATGATAATTGTGGATGATAGCAAATGCATTATGACTGCTTGGATTGATGTTAATATATGTAAGTTACAATGGGTTCACAGAATAGTAGGTAACTTACTTGCCTAAGACAAAAATAGTGGGTAATACCACATCACAAAATACCAATACCATTACACATTTAAGTCAAGATACATTTCAATAGTTTTCATTACAAATTACATAACATGCTCAAGGCAACAACAACAACCTTGAGGAATATCTATTACTCACAGGAAAAAACATCAAAACAACAACAACCAGTGAACATGTTAAGGCAAACCGATACTTCATCTCCCTTGCATGAAATTTGTTCTTCTGCATTTGTAATTGCATTTCAAAATTAATAGATGCAACCTCTATTTTCGACTTATATTCAGTAAGTTCAATCTTGCATTTCAAAATTTCATTGGAGATGGTTGTTCCAATTTGTGCACGTTCAGTCTTCAAATTCTCATGCCACTCAAACAGTTTTGACACCACTTTTTTACCATGTTGGCAAATATCAAGATCCACCCATTTGAAAAGCCACATCCATGGTTGTCTACGTTCTACATAATCACATCAACATAAATAAGATCAAACACAACGATTCAAAATTCTTCCTAAAGTTTCCAAATTAATCAAAATAAATCACAACAAATAACCGAATCAAAATGCTTCATAATATTCCATGAACAATTATGCAGTAGCACCATACTCAACAACCATGAATATTTTCAAATTAAAACAAATCAATCCAAGCCATGCGTCAATATACACAGCTCAAAAAAATTTGCTAAATTAAAAAAATTCTTAGACAAAATACCCAACCCAGCTCAGCAATATATCTACAAACTGCAAATACCCAGCTAATCGAATAAAAAAAAACCCCAAATTAGACAAAATAGCCAACCAACATAGTTGTTAGAAAAAATTTGCCAACTTATCATGGGTTGCGAGAAAAAAATAAAAGAAATCTTACCACATAATTTTCATATGTATAAAACATTCTACCAAAATTAGGCAGCATGAATGCTGTTAAGATGCGTGATCTCCTCCCACATTTGCACATTGGATTGTTGGTTCCAGCTCCTGCGTCGCTAAAGTCACACACTTTGCTGTCTGATTTATCCATAGTAAACGAAGGGTTCAGGGTGTTTATATCAAATGGGAATGACGATTTAGACGAAGAGAAACGAAGGAAGAAGAAAAACGAAATGGGTATGTGGAGAAGAAGGAATGGGTGTCGCGATTTTTTTTTTTTCCCTGCAGGCATGGGTGTCGCGATTTTAAGAAATAAGGGTTAAGGGTGTTTGTACATGTGTTTAGGGGTAAAAATGTCTTTAAGTGAAAATTTAGTCACATGTGCGGCACTTGCGGCTGGGTCCGTTAGGATTTCATAGAGAATCCTAACGGAAGGGGGAAATTGGAAACAAATAAGAGTTGGGTACACCAAAGTGAGTTTTTGAACTTTGGAGAGGTGTTTGCAAAATGCGCGTAAGTTCAGGGGGGTTAAGTGAAATTACCCCTAAGTTTATCAATTTTGGGCAAATACCGCCATATTCAAAATTTATGAGGATCTAATTATCACATCACATGTAGTAGTCAGCCAAGAAATGAGTGTTGGGGTTTTTGTCGGAAATCATTATGTTAACCGTTAAGAAATTAATTGGTTTTCAATAGGTAGTTTAATCGGTGGTAGATATGCCTCATAAAGCGGAAGTCATTAATTCAAATCCTCTTCTCTTCTTTCTTGTGTAAACATGCAAAAAAATAAAATAAAATAAAATAAAATAACATAAAAAATAAAAAATGAAATGAAATGAGAGTTGTATATTACAATGATATCACCACTATAGAGGATTAATATAATAATCTCAAGCTCTAAATTTTTTTATTTTTTATTTTTTCATTTGGCCTTTGGGGGTGGCCGAACAACCCTAGGCAAAACGGGGTGGCCGGCCACCACCTATGGGGTGGTTCGGCCACCCCAACTCTGATTTTTTTTTTTTTTTAATATGATGTGGCACCAAAAACACAAGTACCACACCTCGTGTCACCTTCAAACCACAGGTATTAGTTCACGTGTAAGAGTGACGTGGAGCTCCGTAAAAAAAAAAAAAAAAAAAAAAACACCAACAACAAAAAAATCTTGATGGAGGTATCAAATAGGTTTATTTGCTTACCATGTGTACCGTTTGTAATATTTTTGAAAACCGAGGTAACTATTTCATTTTAGCGTAAAGCACAGGTACTGGAAAGACATGTAACCCCAACTAGGAATCACATAATAAACGCCAATAAATATGATACAAGCATTTATTTCCTAACATATCCTTTGTGCCAGCAACCTAATGTCCAAAAATTTTTGCTGTCCCATTTTTTGTTCGCAATTAAGTTCTTCCTAGTACACTTAAAAAAAAAAAAAGTTCTTCCTAGTACATGCACATGCGTCAGTAAAATTGAAACTTTATCTTCGAAAATTAGAGCAATGTATTAAAAAAAATTTGGTTTACATAATTCTGATAAGATAATCCGGCTCCTCAGTCCTTCATGATATCAGTGATCATGATCTCTTAAGGCTTAAACTGCAAACAAACTAGACCAAAAAAACTGAAATTCCATTTCTGATCCAACAAACTAGCCAATTAAATTAAAAAAAAAAAAATCCAACAATACCTAAATCGCAATCTTACAAATAAAACCAAGTTCAAACATGAATGAGAGAGAGAGAGAGCAAGAAGAAAAACACACCAGGGGTTCGAGCTGGCCGGAGGCGAGTTGGCAAGGTCGATCAATGGCGATGGCGCACCTTCCCGGTGGAGAGAGGAATTAAGTGGGAGAGAGAGAGGAATAACATGTGAGAGGAAAACTGTGAAAGGAAAACTTGTATATACACGCGTTTAAAAAAAAAAAAAAAAAAAAAAGAAGAAGAAATTTGGGGATAAATTACAAAGGAGAGATTTGAGAGATAAATTAAAGGAGAGAAATTTCATCCAAACCAGTCTGAAAGAAATATCTTTCAATCCATTTAAAATAGTATCAAATGTTTATAAACATTTAAAAGATACATTAAATTTAGTCTAAGTTAATAAATTACTATTAATGATGTTAAAAATTTAATGTGCCTTTTAAATAGGAGCGGAACCAGAACTTTAAGTGAGGGAGAGATGGAAAAAAAAAAAACTTGAGGCAGAAAAAATTAATTTTTGAAGGTCATAAAAAATATATTTTATGATGAATGTTTTAAATTTTTGGGACTCAAAAGTATGAAAAATAGACCAACCAAAGCTTATATTTTTTATATTAAACAGGAAAAGGTCTGAGCAAGCGTGTGGAGTGCGAAAATAAATATAGTTTTATTGGCTTTTCAATATTTTCACTTCTTTGTGTAGTACTGTGAAATGATCATGAGATAGGATTTGACCTAGGAGACTTCAATATGTCCTTTAAGAGGTGAAAAAGTCATTTGGGGGAACAAAATTTGAACTAGAAGAGAGTAATAATAGAGTTACTAGTGGTTTTGAGGGAGTTTTACAAATCTTTGTGGGGACAAGTGTCCCCCCAAGCATATACATAGGCCTGTCTCTGCTTTTAAATGTTTATAGACACTTAACACTATTCACTGAAAGGGGAGTGGAGCAGGAATGGATTAATGGTGGATCGGAGGATATTAAACATGAGCTTAAAGCTTTTCCTCAATGACGTATGTCTTTTATCCGTAGGGAAGGGAATCAAGCGGCACATCCTCTTTCTAAAATAGCCACAATGGTGATGGTAAACCAGATATGGCCATATGGGTTAATAAGTCTCTTGATTCTATTCAAGAAATTATTATGATGGAGCATGCGCTATCTTCTTGGTAGTTATCTAATGAGAATGAGTTGATTATTTTAAAAAAAAAAAAAAAGTGTTGTGTAATATTTCCTTCAGATTGAACGTCAAAAAAAGAGTTTAAAAAATGCACGATAGGAAAAAAAATGAGTATTTTCCTAGCATATGACTTGCATGAGTTAGAAAAATGAATTTATTTAATTTTGTAAATACATACGCCATGCTTTTTATTTTTATTTTTTTTTTAAAAAAAAAACTGCGTACCAGAAAATATGCTAAGAAATTTTTAAAATACTAGCATTTTAGTAAAACACTAATATTAAAAATGTGTAGAAGAGTTTCTAATGGATAGTTCAATCGGCTGTGGACTACGCTTCATGAAGCGGAGGTCGCTAGTTCGAATCCACTATCCCCTTCCCTTGTGTAGACATGTCTAACAAAAAAAAAAAAAAAACGCGTAAAAGACACTTTTTATTTTTTATTCTTTTATTTTTTTATAGTGGTAGTTCGAGGGAATCAAATATCATAAATATATAGTAGCTTGAGGATGCTTTTGAAAAAGAGAGTAATAATTTCCACCTAAATTTATATTTGCAGATTCGCAGTTGTGTTTTAGGATGAATATTCCGTCCTTTGTATGCATGAGAGGATATTTATTTGCTTCGCTCTTCTAAGGTAGATAGAGGTTTTGAGTTCGAGTATTGTAACGCGTGACCTAGAGAAAAACATTAGTCATATTTATGCTATTATCTCAAAATGACTAGTCAATTTAAAGCTTTCCTATAATTCATTATAAAGGTCAGTTTTACCTAGTAACTAAGCAATGTGAAACTTAGTATCCATGGCTATCTTTATAAACTACTCGCTCTATGTAGACTTCTTCTCATCTTCCAAATATAGGACCGAAGTGGTACAAGTATTAGGCCGCTGGAAAATTCTTTTATAGTACTACTAACATAAATTGGCCATCCTACAATTAATCCCATAAAAACGAAATGCTGGTAAATCCACTGCATGCTGTACTCCCAAGTCATCAATTACCCTTCAGAGTAGGTTGGTCCAAAATTTAAGCCGGCTAGAAAAGAAAGCATATGTGCACCGATCGAGTAGAGTAATTTATAGCTCAAGGTACGTGCTTCATTATGATGCCACAAAAATAAGTTTTTTGATTTACAGAAAAGAAAATATAAAAATAACGCAATTACACAATACATCAATATTAAATTATTTAACTTAACATCCACACGGACCACAGTGAATTCGACCGAGAAAAATTACTATCAAAAGATGAAGTGAAAAGAGTAATAACTATAAAAAAATTAAAAAAAAAACAAAACAAAATCACTCAAACCCTAAAGTCCTAATTTATACACCCAACTCTTACTCTCACATAAATAAAAGACATTAATGAATGATAAAAGAGAAAAATGCTTTCTCTAATTCTCTACACCTTACTGCCTTACAAAACTTTAAAAATTCAGAGTGCATTTGACACTGTACACTACAAGAAAAAGCATCATTAGCGACTAAATGTATAGCGGCAACCTAAAAGTGGCCGCAAATAAGGGGTCATTAGTGACGACATTTTAAAGTGGCCGCTAATGACCCCTTATTAGCGGCCACTTTTAGGTCGCCGCTATTAGTGGACACTAATAATGAGCAAATAGTGGCGACTTTCAAAAGTTGTCGCTAATGACCCATTATTAGCGGTGACTTTCAAAAGTTGCTGCTAATGACCCACTATTAGCGGCCACTTTCAAAAGTTGCCGCTAATAACGCGATAAAAATTTTAAAAAAATATTAAAAAACAATTAGCGGCAACCCCAGTGGCTGCTATTTGGTCCGAAACAGCGGTGACCCTAATAATGGCCGCTAATGAGGGGTCAATAGCGGCCACTTTGGTGTCGCCGCTATTGAGAAGAGAAAAATAAAAAATTCAAAATTCAAAAGGTCATTAGTGGCCACAAAATGTGGCCATTATTTGGTCCTAAATAGCGGCGACCCTAATAGTGGCTGCTAATGATGGGTCAATAGCGGCCACTTTGGTGTCGCCACTATTGAGAAGAGAAAAATAAAAAAAATTCAAAATTCAAAATGTCATTATGTGGCCACTATTTGGTCCAAATAGCGGCAACAGTAATAGTGGCCGCTAATGAGGGGTCAATAGCAGCCACTTTCGTGTCACCGCTATTGAGAAGAGAAAAATAAAAAATAAAAGGGAAAAGTATAAAATGACCTCCTAAACTACCACTCATTTATAAAATGGCCCCTCAAACTTTCAATTGGTATAAAGTAGCCCCCTAAACTACCAATTCCTTATAAAATGGCCCCATCAATTAGATGAAACCGTCAAAATGGATGGAAAACCCAAAACGACGTCGTTTTGGGCTGTAAAGTTACTAAAATACCCTTGTTAAAATAAAAAATAAAATTAAAAAACCCCCATAAAAAACGGTGTCGTTTTTCCCTATCTTCAACATAAACCTTCTTCCCCTTCTTCCCCCGTGTTCTTTCCCAGTGACAAGCTTGGGCACAAAACTTTTGCCCAGCAACAATTCCCTTTCTTTAGGGTTTGAATCCAAGCAATTGAATCACAGATAATTTTCTATTCAAGATTTCTTGCATAAAAAAGGCAATCATGAGTTCATACTGAAATCACCTCAATTAAACGAGTTCGCACTGAAATCACCTCACTTACACAAAAAACACTCATATATAGTGTAAATGAATTTCAACAAATAAAAATTTGTCTATATACAGTATAACCCAGAAAAAGAAATCTGCTCCTTAGCTTGATGATCTGATCTCTAGAGATCGAGAGGCTTGATCAAACATGAATCTGATCTCTGTGACGGGGAAGTGGGTCTGGGTTCTGCGACGGGGAAGCGGTTCTGGGGAGAAGGAAAGGAAAGAACATGGGGGGAAAGAAGGGGACTTGTTGAGTAGAACATAAAACGACGACCACTGAAGCGCAACCAACCCATGTGTCCGTATATGATTTGCAAGTCGAACAAGGAACACAATTTGGAAATTTATAAGTAATGAGGTTAGTAGTGAATCAGTATTTTTTAGCTTTATCTTTGGATTTGAACTTGAAATTTGAGTTTCTTGCAGGTACACCTCTGGGGAGTTCCCTCTTCCCTCTCAAACAGAGTCGGCTGATTTCTACAGAATGGCTTCAAGCACGCTTAGTGATGCTGGTTACAACCATTATGAAATTATGTTGGTGGATTGAGGTTTTCAAGGCCAAGAAAACTAAAAGAATACATGGGTTATGTGCAAGATTTGGAGAATGGGTTGGTGGATTGCTGTAGAAATGATCATAAGGACACGAATGATGTGGCCATGGATGTCGTGATGCTCTCTCTCAGAATTGCCAAAGGCCTAGATCTAAAGTCTTTCAGAGAAGCTTATGGTGGCTCTCTTGTTTTCTTCTTCTTTTTTTTTTTAAAGAGGGCATTTTAGTAATTTTACAGCCCAAAACGACGTCGTTTTGGGTTTTTCATCCATTTATACAGTTTCTTCTAACGGATGGGGCCATTTTATAAGGGGTTGGTAGTTTGAGGGGTACTTTATAATAATTAAAAGTTTGGGGGGCCATTTTACAAATGTGTGATAGTTTGGGGGGCCATTTTATATTTTTACCAAAATAAAAAAAAATTTGAAATGTCATTAGCGGCCACAATATATGGCCGCTATTTGGTCATAAACAGCGGCGACACTAATGGTAGCCGCCAATGAGGGATCAAAGAGAAAAATGCTTTCTCTAATTCTCTACACCTTATTGCATTACACAACTTTAAAAACTCAGAGTGCGTTTGACATTGTACGTAATTGTATAGATTAAAAGTGCAATTTTAAACCAAAACATATAAAATGTATTGTTTGGGAGCGTGTTTTTAAAAAAATTACAATTTGAAAATGTAGAAGAATTTGCGTTTTCAAATCGCAAGGCAATTAAGGAATACATTTTTGAAAATGTATAATTTTAAAAACTAAACTGCTATTTTACAAAACATTTAATTGCGTGTTTTAAAATTATGCTTTCAAATCACATATTTTAAAATTAATATTTTGAAATTGCAAAATCATACAAACCTTAAAAGCTAAGTTAAGGTAGTTTCTCACCCTCTAATTTTCACACTGTGGAAAAGACTGTGTGTCATTTAAAATCATCATTGAATTTAAGATGATCATTATTGAATTTTGATCTATTAGTGATATTAAATGTCACATTATATTTTGGGAGACTCTAGTCCTCCTTATATCATTTCACAATACAAAAGTGTGTTCGAATTTGTAGTTTTAAAACATGCATTTTTTTTTTTTTTTTTTAAAGGCGACTTTAAAACATGCCAAAAAATTGTGGTTTAATCCTTAAAATTATTTTTTAACCTTTAAAATTATGCACACAATTTTAAAAATCCATCCTCTGTCTACATTTTTCTACTATTATATTTAAAATCACAAGCAAAACGAACTCAAGATTGGCTTGGAAAATGAGCACTAGGGGTGGTCTGAAATTTCAAAAGAGGACCAACTAGAGATAGATAGGGTTGAGCCCACGTACGTGTGATGGACTTGAGGAATTGATAGTCATATTGGTCTTGGCTTATTGTATGGGGGACAAAGTTTTCGTTTAAATTGGGTTGGACATAGTTTATAAAAATAATATGTATCTCTTAAACATGTGAAATGTACATATTTTTTTAATAGTAATGATAAATTAAGTTAGAATAAATTTTATTAAAAACTCATGTATATCGCACATGTTATTAAAAAAAGAGACACATGTCATTTTTATAGACTAAGTTCAAAAAAATTCTTCTAACCCAGTTTAGAAAAAAAACTTTATCCCGTCATTAAATTGTGGTTCAGGTTAGGTTTGTACGTAGAAAGATAATCATCATAAAAATTCGGGCAGAAGTTAGGTCAACTACCATATTTTGAATGCATGATATATATAATTTTATTCTTGGTCTCATAAAACCGTTAAGAGTTGTCCCCAAGGAGTGACTATATATAGTCACTCCTATATAGTCACTCCTATAAAAAATTTACTAGAAAAATCTGTAATTTTCTTAATTAAATATTAATTAACTAGGTTAGTTAAAATCGCACGTCACATTTGAGCACGTACAAACAATGACAATCTCATAACCTCATGGCCACTAGATTCCTAGAAGCATCTTTATAGAAGTTGCACTACCCAAAATAATAAGAATACAGAAAGCAAACCTTAATATTCTTTCTATAATTATAAGGAAGAAACTATAAGATTCTGTCTGGCTGCAGAAAAAATTAAAGAAAAATGAAAATTCAATATATTATTATTATTATTATTATTATCGGACTAAAACAATATATGTAATTTTTTTTTTGACATGTCCGCAAGGGAAAGGGATGAGGATTTGAACTAGTGACCTCCGTTTTATGAAGTATGACTTCACAGCTGATTGAACTACTTTGGAACAAAACAATATATGTATTAATGGCGAACCCAAAGTCATTTCTTCTGATTATTTCCTTAGTCCGAAAGGCCACCAAAATTCACAAAAGAACAACCCCATTAAAAAAAAAAAGAAAAAGAAAAAGGCAAAGGCCAAATGATCAAGCGAGCATCAAGAATTAAATAAGCAGTTCCTCCATGAAGAACAAAGAAAGTGTTAGAATATTTTATATTATTCTAATTTATTAAAAAAAAAAAAAGCGCAACATGTTCTAGAACATATAAGGCAACATAATAAATTAGAATAATATAAAATATTCTAACATCCCCCTCAAACTAAAGGTGGAATATTCTGGAACCTTGAGTTTGAAATCCGAAATAATGATCATGGCGGTGGCTGAAGCCAGGAACAAGATGTAGATGGTGGTGATTGCCAGAAGAGATAGAGGCTGGCGGGGCGGCCAGTGACGGCGGCAAATGGCTGATAAATGCAGGTTCAAAAGGGCCGATAATGGGCCAAAACTCCAACTACGGCTGGAGAACGAAAACTAGCCTTTAATCCTGTGAAGGGCCAAGCCACATTGTGCCAAGGTTCGAAAGGCTAAAAGTAATGGCTGGAGAAATACCGGAGAACGGAGACATGCCGCTAAAAGAATCCAGTGAAGATCGAGCCAAACTACAACTGACAATGAGGCCGGACAACGAAAACTAGCCGTTAAAAAAAAAAAAAAGAAAAAACCCTATGAAGGGCCAAACCGCACTATGCCAAGATTCGCCAATGAAAAGAGCCATAGATCACAACAAAATTGGGAGATCGTCAGAAGAGGATGCCATAAAACACCAAAAAAAAAAATCATAAGACTAATGAAAACCACAGAAATAGAAGTGTGACTCTGATACCATGTTAAAATATATATAAAATATAAAATATGAAAATATGAAAGAAAAGAGAAAAGAGAGCGGAAGCGGAGAGAGAAGAGAGAGAGCGGAAACATATACTAGACTACATCTCTTCTATATTGATATTTTTATGATGATTACATAGGTCTCTATAAATAGAGAGGCTAAGAGTGATAAACAAGAAACCCTAAACTAAACCCTAGAACATATAAGGTAACATAATAAATTATAATAATATTAAATATTCTAATAGAAAGGATCGAATTGAAGACATATATATATATATATATATATATGCTTCTCCTGATCAGTTCCTTGTCTTGTTGGTGTTTGTGTTTTCTTCTTTCAGGAAATCCAGCAGGACGGTGCTCATGCATTTCGGACATTTTGGATTTACGTCGGATAACATGACGTACATGAGGCATCGAGGACAACCTACGAGCATCATTGATTGGGCGGCTTCCAAGTTTCTCGGGGTGTACACTCTCGACTCTTCCGGCTCCGATGAAACGCATGAGCCCTCAACCGACATATCCGATGATGATGAAGAAGAAGAAGAAGTCGAAACATTTGGCGACTGGTCAGCCGGTGTGTTTCCCCTTGGTGGTGACAAGTTGAGCTCCAATTCCAGTTTTGGACTATCCTCCCTTCGGCTCATGTTTGAAAACAAACCACAACTTTAAATTTGCGTGTGTTTTTTCCTAAAATATTTTAACCTGTCTAGAGCAATGAAAGTGTTAGCAAATTATCTGCTTAATTTGTTAAGTACTATTCTTTGTTTGTTGATAGTCTAAAAAAAAAAAAAGGAAAAAAAGATTTACCTTGTATATAAGTTGAAGGAAAACTGCCGTCCCAATGGAGAAACAGAGAGTCGGCAGGGCATGCAACAGGAGGAAGATTTGCTAAGGACTCAGAGAGAGCATGTACCTATAACCTATCCCACCATTGACAAAGTTTGGCATTCTCGTTGATGTTGGAGTACTTCTAATACCATTAAATAGTGAACTTGAGAGAGAGAGAGAGAGAAGAGAAGAGATATTTCAACTCTTAATTATGGGTAGGAATGGAAGGTGAGCAGAAATTAGCTAGAGAGAGAGAGAGAGAGGTGGTAGTACAATTGAGTGGAAAAGGATGGATGATTGTAAAGTTATTTATTTACTGAGGGTGAAATGCCATGTCGTGATCATAGGTCGTAGAGGATCAGAAAATTATATAGGTAATTAATGTACGTAATATGTATATATATATATAGACTTCATCGGACATCAATGAATCCCACTGGCATGTTTTTGTAATTGTGTCTATCTTATTAATACGTGAAAATTTCACTTATTCACATGAATTTATGCAGAGACGGAGGGAGACTGAGGGAGGGGGGACTGATTGGGGCCATAGTCCCCCATTCCCTCAAAAAGTTTTCTGAAGGAGTAAAAAAAAAAAAAAAAAAAAAATTATTGGTCCCCCACCCCCCAAAATAAATTGATAGGTCTTGGTCCCTCCCCAATTTTTTTTTTTTTTTTTTTTTTTTATTGTGTGTTTTTTGTTGTTATTTTGATGGGTTTTTATAACTAATGCCATTGAGAAATCTTTAGTTTCTCTTTGAGTTTTTGTTCTACCCATTGAATTTCAAGTTTAAAATCATAATGATTTGAGTAATTTTTTATTAGGTCTGAATTTTGAAGAATTTTAGTAAGAAGTTAAATTCCTAAAATTAATTTGGGGCTTTTGTGTGTAGTGGATTTCTATGCATGATTTAAAATCCGGGTTGTTAGATTAATGGGTTGAAAGCTTCAATTTCACTATTGTTAATAGTATAGATATAAACCATAATTTGTATAGTATGAATTAAATTAGGGTTTTTGGTATGTGAACACTAGGATTGCTAATTGGATGTGTTAATTACATTTAAAGTATTAATTAACCCTAGACTTTCATGAGTTCAATGAAAATTGATCCTATAGGGTTTAGGTTCTAATATGTCATATTAGAATCATATTGATTATTGTATGTGAATATGACTATTATAAATTGGGGGTAAGTTGGTAGATTAATGGAATAGGAAGAGAATAATAATTATAGGGTTAAAGTGCAATGCTTAACTTAGAGTCTCTATGTCCCCTTCCCTTGTGTGGACATGTCAAAAAAAAAAAAAAAAAAAAACCTTAGAGTCTCTATGTGATGATTATGTTATTTATGTGAGTATGCTCATTGTTAACCTACGCATATTTTTTCTTTATTTTCTAAAGACGCAAAATGATCAGGTAAATTTATTGGAGTTTGATCCTCGATTACGTGTCACATATGGGAATATGATGTTAATCAACGAGGTGCAAAATAACTCAACGCAAGTTGTACTTTTTGAGGTTTGTACTCTAAGCTCAATTCCTAATCTAAGTGGTCTTGTAATTTGGATATTATGATTATTCAATATTGAGAATATTGTTTATTAGAATTTAAACATTTAATTGGAGAATATGACATAATTTTAAGTTCATTTCCTCATTGTATTTAAGTACCAATGATTGAAAAAAGAAGAAAAAATATATAAAAAGTACCAGTTCATTACATGTTGCAAAAAAAAAAATCCTAACAAAAAAAAAAAAAAAATCGCTTTGGTTCCCCCTCTCATAAAACTTCCTGGCTTCTTTTCTGAACTTACATATCTTTTACAAACATCTTTTTAATATTAAAATTTTTTTACTTTGGTACTTAGAACTTTCGTTTCGTTTCAAATATTTTTCACCGTTAAATATTGTTGTTAAATTAAACAGAAAAATGAGAAAAATGATAAGGGTATTTTAATAATTTTACATCTCTCTGTTATGATTTAACAGAAAATCCCAACGGATTAGAGAAAGTGGAAGGAAATCAAAGTTCGATACGCTAAAGTAAAAAATTTTGAATATTGGGAGAATATTTGCGTTCATGGGGTTTAGTGAAGTTATATATATATACTCTTATTTTGGTTTTACATTTTCTTGTCAAAGAATAACTAAGCTTAAATGCATGCAGGTCAAAATTGGTGAAGGCCCGGCACGGGTTTAAGGTTATTCTTCAAAAGTAGGTACATGGATTGGCCTTGTTTTACCGATTAATTTGGGCTTGGAAGGCTAAATAATCATTTATTATATAGATTTGAATATTGACTTTTATATTTATGACTAATTAATTAGCTATTTGAATAGAAAATTTAGCCAAGCTTGAAGTTATGTTTATGGTTGATATATGAGATCCAAACTTAGGAAGCAATATTTGACTATACTTCATGTTGGAAACTAGTACAAGCAACCAACCATGACCACATTTTTTTTTTTTCCAAATATCTATCCTGTCATTAAGGTTACATGTTGTTTCCCTAATTTAGCATATATATATATATATATTTATATATGTGTGTGTGCGCGTAACAAATGTTTTATTTATTTATGTATTTTTTTTTGGGTTCATTATGTCAAACACAACTAAATAACTTCTGTTTTAGTATTTTTGTGGGGTTAGGTTTTTTTTTCTGTAATTTTGATTGAATAAGAATTGTTCAGACCTTTGGGTTGTGGATGTGGTCTATTTCTTGACTTTCGGGCTTAGGATGATGAGTTTTCGACATGGATTTTTTGCTACTAGGGCTGAGAAAGATAAGCTACCTATGTATTGAGTTTAATTTGTCTAAAACAAATCTAATGTTATAACTGAAAATTAGTTATGAGTTAGCGGATATTGTTGTCATAAATAAGTTTTGAATTTTGATTTTTATGTAAGCATTTATAACTTGTAACCTTGTAGCTTTGGCTATGATTTTATCAGCGTTTACGCTCGTGATCTTTCTTCAATGAGACTGGAATGATTTTTCCTTATTAAAAATAAAAATAAAAAATTCTCATCCTCAAAATCAATTTTATTTCGGTGATGATACCTATATATTTTGGCCATGTTCGATTTTTATGCTTCTGACCATTCGGGTTTTGGTTTTTAAATGATTTTCTCTTCACAATATTTTTCTACTTCATATTTGATAGTGAATTTGCTCGTGATCGTCTTCACTAATAAACATATATAGTTCGATGGTGCTACGTAGGTGGCCAAATTTAACATGATAACGATCTCTATTTTTTTCCATTTAAAGAAATTAAAAAAATATAATTAAATGTGGTTGCTGTAATTAAAGAAGATTTAATAGGGGAAGAGGAAATAGATTAATAGGTAACTGTAGCCAGATAGATTCTAAATGTAGGATCAATGGTAGGGAATGAGATCCTCTCTAGTCCAAATGGATTGGAGGGTATCTAGTTCATGGTGAGGTTCTCTTTAAAGAGATCCAACAGCCACAAAGATGCCACATGTCTCATTTAATAAAATTTTTTTAAAAAAAATATCACTTAATATTTTAAAAAATAAAAAATAATTTTTTTTTTTTTGTTTTTGAGATGGCCCTTGGGGTGGCTGGACCACCCCCAAGGTCCATCTCAAAAACAACAAAAAAAATATTTTATTTTTTTATTTTTTTAAATATTGAAAAATTTATATTATTATATTTTTTAAAAATATTAAATAATATTTTTTTATTAGATGAGACATGTGGCATCTTTGTGGTTGTTGGATTTCTTTAAAAAGATCCTCACCATGAACTGGATTTCCTGTAATGACTCAAATTATTAACTAAGCATGAGTAGCTTAGTTAGGGGAGTTAATTTGGGCTTTGGGTCACTAAGGACACTAGAGGGGTAATTTGAACTTTTAGGCAGACGTACGCTAGGTCTGGCAGACGTATGCTGCTGTTTGTAGTGCGGACGTACAATGGGGGACCACCGGACGTACGCTACTTTTTGAATACCCTCTGGTTAATACCTAGACGTATGAGGCAGCCATGGAACCACTGGGCAAGAACCACCGGACGTACACTACTTTTTGAATACCCTCTAGTTAATACCTAGACGTACGAGGTAGCCATGGAACTACTGGGCAAGAACCACCGGACGTACACCCCTTGGCCGGACGTCTGCTGCTTTTTTGGGCCTATAAATACCACCCTACCCCCTCAATGCACTTCACTCGTTTTCATACGCCCCCAGGCTGCCAAAGTGTTCCCAGAGTGTTTTCAAAGTGTGTTGTAAGCGTGTGTGTGAGACATTTACAAGTTTCAAAACGTTCGTGAGGTGGAACTCTTGAGGTTTTGTTTCAAGGAGGTAACGTTCGATCCTTAGCTTTTAATTACGTTGTTATGTTGCTCTTTTTATGTTTAGTTGTAGTTACTAGCTTAGTTGTGCTTTAAAACCCATTTGGGTTAGCGTTTTCGTTGGGTTAGCGTTTTCGTTAGCTTAGCGTTGTTACGTTGCATGGAGGTTGCAAACTAGACTAGAAAGCTTTAAGGTGTTCCTAATAGCCCTAGGAGTCGGAGAATAGGCGAATAGTGGAGAGAAAATGAGGTTCTCTCTGAGAACCCACATAGCGGACGTATGGTGTTATGCCGGATGTACGGCATGTCATGACACAGTAGACGAAGGTTCCCGAGCCCGGACATACGGTCAGTATGTAACTGGGAAACCCTATTTTCACCAACCGTCTCATAACTCATGTTTTCCTTACTTTAGAGTTGTTTTAGTGGAATTAGAACTAATAAAAGGTTTTCCACAGATTTGGAGAACACGGATCTTTTGAAGTTTTCGGAGACGCATATCGATCCAGATGAGTTTTAACTTACATAATGCTTATCGCTGTTTTCCCATGCACTGCACATTTATTTTGTGTATCGAGAAAACATGCATATTTTACAACTGATGAGTGCCAAATGTTGCACATTCAATCCCCTTAACTCGCATATGTTAATTCCTTAGCATTGTTATTTGTTTTGTTTTGTTTTTATGTTTTTAGGTATTTAATAAAGATACAAGAAAAACCATTTATTTTGGGCTTAAAGCACAACTTGAGAAGACCTAGAAGATATGATTAAGCTTAACCACATCATAACAGAGGACATATATGATGTGGTTAAGTTTAATCAAATCAAGAAAATGATAAAATCGAAATTTCTCCAATTGGAGTCAAAATTGGATCGGATAGAATTTCAGATTCTGAACATGTCTCAGTATTTTGGCCATAACTTTCAGCTCAAATATCGGATTAAGGTGATTCCAGCGGCATTGGAAAAAGATAATTCAAAATTCTATAAATCATGCTGAAATAGGATTTTCCTAAATCGGACTTCCGCTACGCCAAAATTGTCCCGCAAGAGAAGGAGGTAAATCTAGACGAATCCTATTCCGATTTGTACATGGATTGCTTTCTAATTTGACTAGGAGATTGAAATCCAAATTTTCTAGGTTTCCTAGGGCTTGTTTGCTCCCTATAAATAGGCCTCTAAGCTTCAAGAGAAAGGGTACTTAGTTTTAGATACAAAAATATTCTTGGAGGCTTAGCGGAGTCATGAGCGGCTAAACCACTTCGTGGGGTATTGATGTAACCCTTTCCAAGCACAATGGTTTGATTGTATTTAATTTCTAGATTTTCAATTTATGTATGTTGATTACATAACTGTGAAAATTGCAACCATTGATTTCTGTTCTTAATATTAAATGCAATTGTTCTTAATTTACAAAAATCAATATTTGTGAAATTCTTTTCTTATCTTAGAAATTATTTTGCTTGTATTGAACTCAAATCAACCTTATTTTTTATGATTATAAGATTGATAGTTATGCAATGGGTTTTAATAGACATATGATTAATAGGATTAAGATAGGCCATGCCTAGAGAAGATGGGTCGTACCGCATCTTAGTGGTTAGGTGGACGATCTGTGCGACCCGAAGATGGGTTATTCTATTCCATTAATTATATGAAACTTATTAAAGGATTTTATAATTTATGCATAGGGAAGATGGGTCATGCCGCATCTTAGTGGTTAAGTAGACGATCCGTGCCAACTGAAGATAGATTATCCTTATTCTTTAATATTGTATTTTCTTATTCTTTTATAACATGCATATCATGAATTTCTGGAATTAAATTTGATTAACCATTGTTGTGCGGACAGAGGTAAAGTCAATACCCTACGCTCTCTCTCATATTTTAATTCTCTTTTGATTTCATGCTTTTAGTTATAAATCAAAATCAATCAATCATCTTTTTATTAAGTTAACTTTAATCTTTCAAATTTAATAACCAAACCGCTGCAGTCCTTGAGGTTCAACACCCTCTATATAGCCCTATCCTACGGGATTCGTTCTATTGCGAGCGGTAATTTATTATTAATATTTTTGGTCACAAAAATACCACATCAACAACTCTCATAGTTTGTACTTATTGCACATGAACTCTGTCATTTTGAGAAAAATGTTGTGCTGAACATGTGAACCAAGTGAGACTTGTAAAATGACATGCATGTAAAATACAGACAAGATAACTTGCATCGTATGACATGGTACACCGGTACGTGCGGTAGTAATGGCCAAGGGCTTATTATACATGTTAGCTTTATGGTCAAATGATTGTGTTATACAGGGCTTTGGATCCATTGGTTTTGTGACCTTGATGTAACCATTCCCAATGGTTCGGTCGCTATAGGACGAACGTCATTAGTTGGTGTGGGCCACTCGGGGTCGGACTCGATCGTGCCACTAATGCTATGTACAGTATGTTATGTAATGGCTGGGACACTGGCATTACAACATCAACCCTACTGAGAATGGGTAATATCTTGGGTAGACCATATTGTTGAATTATGACTTTTGTTGAGTTCGTATGCATATATCATTACTATACATGTATCACGCATAAATAAGCTGTCATGATGAAACTGCTTTTACTTATTAAACATATAAGTTCATTACTAAAACTGACATGAGTATTATCTGCGTTAAAACTCACTAAGTCTTAGACTTACCCCCCCTTTATTTTATGTCTTTCCCTATCATTACGAATAATTACACGGTTTAGCTGCACTAGCCGAAGATGCCGTCGGAGACTACTTGGGTGATTGCTCAGGACCTAATACGGGTGATCTTTGAGGATATGGATCCCGTTTGGCTTAGAACGATGTGAGAAGATGGAGGATCTGCCCGTGCAGACATGATAGATATTTTGATTTCACTAGCTCTGTTGAAGCTTAAGTCTAGGCTGTGATCTGTTGATCTTTTGTGAACTATGTTGACAGTTATTTCTTTTGGGAATGTATCTATTTTGACATGATAGATATTTTGATTTCACTAGCTCTGTTGAAACTTAAGTCTAGGCTGTGATCTGTTGATCTTTTGTGAACTATGTTGACAGTTATTTCTTTTGGGAATGTATCTATTTTCCTGTTGATGGTCTGATGACCAGTACATTTGGTGACTATTTATGATATTAATGATGTAATACTTTATCACTGGTATTGTTGTGTGATATTTCATTTACTATCTCTTAATCTCATAGTCTTGGTAAAGTTTTTCACTGCAGTTTTCTCGTTACGACGAGAAAAATGATTTTTCGGAGGTCGTGTCCTGGAGGGACATGGCTGGGATGGCGCGTCGTGAGGTCAGTTACTAGTTAATTGATATTTTGATTGGGCGGGGCGTCACAATTGGTATCAGAGCTCTTTTGCTCTGAGAGGACTATAGGATAGAGGGAAAAAGAGAACTTAGGCCATGATCACACCAGAGATTAGGCTAGATGAGCGACTAAGACTTAGTCTTTAGATTTGGTCGCTTGGTTCTAGTAGAGTTGGTTCTAACTCTGCTCTTCGCTGTAGAGAATGCTGCCCCGAAGGAACCTTGCAACCGGACATAACGCGATGGAGATTAGAAAGGGAGGTGTTCACCCTGAGCCTGTGGACATTCTCGTTGACGAAGCGACACTTCCAGGAAGTCAAGTGATGGACGCGATTGGCCAGTTGGTTTTGGCTTTAGATCGCAATAAGGTTGCGAGACAGCTAGCTAAAGGTACTGGATGTTCTCTGAAGGATTTATGTAGTCATCACTCGGAGAGTTTTGAAGGGAGAAGTGATCACATCAGTGCTGAGAATTGGTTGAACGACGTGGAGGAGTTGTTAGCTACCCTTGGATGTACGAATAAGCAGAAGGTGGCTTATGCTGCTTATAAGCTGACTGGAGAAGTTAAGCGCTGGTGGTAGGACAAGAAAGTAGTGCTTGTCGCTGACTTGGGCTCGGAGACTGCCATTTCTTGGGAAGTCTTCAAGCACGAGTTCAATCGGCACTTCTTTCCTAGAGTCGTGTAGGAGGGAAAGGCACAAAAGTTTTTGGATTTGGTCCAAGAAGGGATGTCGATGATTGGATACGCCACAAAGTTTCTACAGTTGTCGCGCTTTAGGTTATACCTCATCCCGACTGAGGAAAAGAAGGCGAAGAAGTTTGAACGAGGTCTGAACTCTTGCATTCGAATTATGATGAGTTGTTTCGACATTCAGGATTTCTCCTAGTTGGTCGATAAGGCGTCGATCTATGAGGAAAGTCTGAAGGAGAATGTGGCTGAGTACACAGATCAGAAGATGAGGACTCAAGGAACTGGTACTTCGGTTGGAGGAGCCGGGCCAGCTAAGAGAATGGCAGTGGGGAGTTTTCCACCCTAGAGGTCATAAGGATGTACCTTTGGTAACCTTCCAGTTTCATTGCAGAAGAATTAGACGTCGGAGCTGTGCAAGAAGTGTAATCGTGTACACTGGGGATCATGCAGGATGGCAACCGGGACTTGCTATCGCTACGGCCAGTTTGGTCACTTCAGCAAGTACTGTGTGGGCAAAGGGGTTGCTCATAAGCCTTTTGCGCCAGCTCGGGTTTACGCGCTTGTCCCAGGAGAACCGGAAGGAGGATCGAAAGTAGTAACAGGTACTGCCCCTATACCTGGATTTGAAGCTTCAGTTTTGTTTGATTCAGGGGCTACCTACTCTTTCGTATCTATAGTGTTTGTAAGGTTGTCTAGACTTGTTGTGAGAACTTTGGAACCTGGTCTAGTTGTAACTACACCCATAGGGAAAACTGTGGTCTGTAAGCGTGTAGTTTACGAATGCCCTATTACCATTTGTGGAAGAGTACTTCCTGCAAACTTAGTTGTTCTCCCTATGTTTAGTTACGACGTTATTCTCAAAATGGATTGGTTGACGAAGCATTCGACGATTATCGACTGCGCTCTGAAGCAAGTAACGCTTACGTTGTGGGGAGAAGGAAAAGTGATGTACGTTGGATCGCGAGCAAGGTCTTTACCTCCAACGATTTTGCCTGTGCAAGTTAGGAAGCTTATCATCGGAGGCAATCAAGCATTTTTAGCATTCGTTGTCACTCCAACGAAGCAAGCAAAGAAGAATCTGGAAGATATTCCTATGGTGTGCGAGTATCTGGATGTCTTTTCGACAGACTACTTTGGATTACCACCACAGAGGGAGGTGGAGTTTAGGATTGAGTGTGTGCCAGGCACTAATCCTATCTCTAAGGCACCTTATAGGATGGCGTCGTCAGAGTTGAAAGAGCTAAAGGAACAGCTTTAAGAGCTTTTGGACAAGGGTTTTATTCGCCCTAGTATATAACCGTGGGGAGCTCTGGTGTTGTTTGTTAAGAAGAAGGATGGGTCAATGAGGATGTACATTGACTATCGTGAGTTGAATAAGGTGACGATCAAGAATCGATATCATTTGCCAAGGATTGATGACCTGTTGGATCAGCTACAAGGAGCACGAGTGTTTTCTAAGGTCGATTTGCACTCAGGCTATCACCAAGTGAGGGTGAAGGAAGAGGACATTCCTAAAACAGCCTTTAGGACTCGTTATGGATACTATGTGTTCTTAGTTATGTCTTTCGGACTAACTAATGCGCCAGCAGTCTTTATGGACACGATGAACATAGTCTTTCATGACTATTTGGATCAATTCACTGTTGTCTTTATTGACGACATCTTGATCTACTCAAGGACGTCGGAAGAGCATGAGGAGCATCTACGGAAGGCATTGGAGAGGCTTAGGAGGGAAAAGCTCTATGCTAAACTCGAGAAGTGCTAGTTTTGGCTGGATAGTGTGTCTTTCCTCGGACATGTGATTTCTGGTGAAGGAGTAGCAGTGGACCCGGAGAAGGTGAAGGTCGTGGTAGAGTGGACAAGACCAACTAGCGTGTTCGAGATTTTGAATTTCTCAGGACTCGCTGGTTATTATCGACGCTTCATCGAAGATTTTTCGAAGTTGTTGGGACCACTCACTGCTTTGACTAGAAAGAATGCTCGTTTTGTTTGGACAGATAAGTGTGAGCAATGTTTCCAAGAGCTGAAGAGGTGATTGGTGACTGCTCCAGTGTTGGCATTACCTACAGAATCTGGTAATTTCGTAGTGTATAGCGACACTTCTAAAAAGGGTTTAGGTTGCATGCTGATGCAGAACGGCAATGTTATTGCCTATGCTTCACGCCAACTAAAGTTGTACGAGCAAAACTATCCTACAAATGACCCGTAGTTGGCAGCGGTTGTGTTTGCTCTTAATATTTGGAGGTACTACTTGTATGGCAAGCGGTGCGAGATCTACACAGACTATAAGAGCTTAAAATATTTCTTCACTCAGAAGGAATTGAATATGAGGCAGAGGAGGTGGTTAGAGCTGATCAAGGATTATGATTGCGAGATCAATTATCATCATGGCAAGGCTAACGTAGTAGCAGACGCGCTGAGCAAGAAATCAACGGTGGAGCTTGCCGCTATTGAGATTTCTCAACCCCAGTTGATTAAGGAACTCACTGGGATGGGATTGGAAATAGTAGGCAAAGGTATGCCATTACACCTGGCTAACATGATGGTTCAGTCAGAATTGCTTGCAAGAATCAAGGCTGCTCAGCTTTAGGATCTTGAGTGTGCCAAGATCAAACAATTGCTTGTGGAAGGTAAAGCAAATGAGTTTTGTCTTAAGGAGGACGGGTTGTTCACCCATTTCAAGCAAGTGTGTGTGTTGTGAATCGGAGGACTGAGGAAGGAGATAATGAGTAAGGCTTATCATTCTCCATACACTGTACATCCCGAAGGCACCAAGATGTACCGTTATATAAAGGGATCATATTGGTGGAACAATATGAAGAAAGACATTACAAAGTTTGTAGAGCAATGTTCGACCTGCCAGCAAGTGAAGGCGAAGCATCAGAGGTCGGCGGGGACACTTAAGCCGTTGCTTATACCGAAGTGGACGTGGGACAAAATCGCGATGGACTTTATTTTGGGTTTACCAAAAACACCCACTGGGGAAGATTCCATTTGGGTTGTTGTCGATCGTTTAAATAAGAGTGCTCACTTTATTCCTCTAAAGGCTAAGGATCCGATGGATAAGTTGGCCAGACTATATGTCCAGAATGAGTCCATTTACATGGAGTAATATCAGCAATCATTTCGGACAGAGACTTTCGTTTTACTTCGAGGTTTTGGCAAAGTCTTCAGAAGGAAATGGGGATGGAGCTAAAGTTCAGTATTGCTTTCCATCCTTAGACAGACGGTCAGTCTGAGCGGACGAACCAGATCTTAGAGGATATGTTGCGGGCATATGTATTGGAATTCAAAGGTAGCAGGGTTCAGTACTTGCCTTTGATCGAGTTTGCCTACAACAACAGTTATCAGGCGACTATTGGAATGCCGCCGTATGAAGCAACTTATGGACGAAAGTGTCAGTCGCCCTTGTATTGGGACAACGTCGATGAGAGACAGACGTTAGGGCCAGAACTGATTTAGGACACTCGTGAGAAGGTGCGTGTCATCAAGGAGCGGATGAGTGCCGTTCAGAGTCGGCAGAAGAGTTATGCTGACAACCGAAGGAGGCCTTTGGAGTTCGAAGTAGGGGATCGTGTGTTCTTGAAGGTATCACCTATGAGGGGAGTAATGCGGTTTAGGAAGAAGGGGAAGCTTAACCCAAGGTTTGTTGGACTGTTCGAAATTACTCAGAGAGTGGGGAGGTTGGCTTATAGAATTGCCTTACCCCCAGATTTGGTCGGAACGCATGACGTTTTCCACTTGTCGATGCTGAGGAAGTACATCGCTAACCCCGATGTAATTGTGGAGTATGAGCCATTGGAAATCCATGAGGGATTAACCTACGTGGAGGAACCAGTAAAGATCGTGGATAAGAAGGAGCAGGTGTTGCGTACCAAGATGATTCCTATCGTCAAGGTACTATGGCGCAATCATGGAGTTGAGGAAGCATCATGGGAAGTAGAACTCGACATGTAGAGTCGCTACCCACATTTGTTTGAATGATTGTGTATGACTTTTTCTTTTAAGATTATACTTGGATAGTATACCTATTTCCATTTTGGGTGAGGGAATAGTTGACTAAGAAAGGGTTGTTTTCTCTTCAGGATTATGGCACCTATACCAATTGACTCAGACTGCGTGTGGAACTACTCCTTCTGCGAGTGGATAGACTTGGGAGTAAAGATTGATGAGGATTGGTATAGTGTGGGTAACATCGATTACAATGCATTCGACGACTTAGGAGGTGATTTTCCACAACTGTTTGAAGAGGATGATGTACCGATTAACAAATGGGACGAGATAATCCAGGAACCTACCAAGCATGATGAAGAGTACTATACGGACAAAAGGTAACATTCTACTCCTCGTTAAGTGTTGTTCTTTTGGTATTTGTCTCGAAATTTCGATGACGAAATTCTTATAAGGAGGGGAGAATGTAGTGACTCAAATTATTAACTAGGCATGAGTAACTTAGTCGAGGGAGTTAATTTGGGCTTTGGGTCATTAAGGACACTAGAGGGGTAATTTGGACTTTTGGGCGGACATACGCTAGATCTGGTGGACGTACGCTGCTGTCTGTAGTGTGGACATACAGTGGGAGACCACCGGACGTATGCTCTACAAATCGTACAGGCTGATGTACGTGGGACCACTAGACGTATGCTACTTTTTGAATACCCTCTGGTTAATACCTAGACGTATGAGGCAACCATGGAACCACTGGGCAAGAACTAACAGATGTACGCTACTTTTTGAATACCCTCTGGTTAATACCTAGACGTACGAGGTAGTTATGGAACCATTGGGCAAGAACCGCCCGACGTATGCCCCTTGGCCGGAATTCCGCTGCTTTTCTGGGCCTATAAATACCACCCGACCCCCTCATTGCACTTCACTCATTTTCATACGCCCCCAGGCTGCCAGAGTGTTTCCAAAGTGTGTTGAGTGTGTTGTGAGCGTGTGTGTGAGACGTTTGCAAGTTTCGAAACGTTCGTGAGGTGAAACTCTTGCGGTTTTGTTTTAAGGAGGTAACGTTCGATCCTTAGCTTTTAATTACGTCGTTATGCTGCTCGTTTTATGTTTAGTTGTAGTTGCTAGCTTAGTTGTGCTTTAAAACCCATTTGGGTTAGCGTTTTCGTTAGCTTAGCGTTGTTACATTGCATAGAGGTTGCAAACTAGACTAGAAAGCTTTAGGATTAGGAGTTGGAGAATAGGCAGACAGTGGAGAGAAAATGAGGTTCTCCCTGAGAACCCACATAGCGGACGTACGACCTGTCATGACACGGTGGACGTACGCTCTCAACCCCGGACGTACGGTCAGTATGTGACAGGGAAACCCTATTTTCACCAACCGTCCCATAGCTCATATTTTCCTTACTTTAGAGTTGTTTTAGTAGAATTAGGACTAATAAAAGGTTTTCCACAAATTTGAAGAACCCGAATCTTTTAGAGTTTTCAGAGACGCGTATCTATCCAGGTGAGTTTTAACTCACATAATGCTCATTGCTATTTTCTCATGCACTGCACATCTATTTTATGTATCGAGAAAATATGCATATTTTACACTCTCACAATTTGTACTTATTTCACATGAACTTTGTCATTTTGAGAAAAACGTTGTGCTGAACATGTTAACCAAGTGAGACTTGTAAAATGATATGCTTGTAAAATACAGACAAGATAATTTATATCGTATGACATGGTACACCGGTACGTGCGGTAGTAATGGCCATGGGCTTACTATACATGTTAACTTTATGGTCAAATGGTTGTGTTATACGGGGCTTTGGATTCATTGGTTTCGTGACCTTGATGCAACCATTCCCAATGGTTCGGTCACTATAGGACGGATGTCATTAGTTGATGTGGGCCACTCAGGGTCGGACTCGATCGTGCCACTAATGCTACGTACAGTATGTTATGCAATGGCTGGGCACTGGCATTGTATTATAGGTCTCTCAGGATAGCATCAACCCTATTGAGAGGGAGTAATATCTCGGGTAGACCATACTGTTGAACTATGACTTTTGTTTACTTCGTATACATATATCATTACTATACATATATCACGCATAAATAAGCTGTCATGATGGAACTGTTTTTGCTTATTAAACATCTGAGTTCATTACTAAAACTAGCATGGGTATTATCTGCGTTAAAAGTCACTAAGTCTTAGACTTACCCCCCTTTATTTTATGTCTTTCCCCATCATTTCAAATAATTGCGCGGTTTAGCTGCACTAGCCGCAGATGCCGTCAGAGACTATTTGGGTGATTGCTCAGGACCTTGTATGGGTGATCTTTGAGGATATGGATCCCGTTTGGCTTAGGAAGATGTGAGAAGATGGAGGATCTGCCTGTGCAGACATGATAGAGATTTTGATTTCACTAGCTATGTTGAAGCTTAAATCTAGGCTTTGATCTGTTGATCTTTTGTGAACTATGTTGACAGTTATTTCTTTTGGGGATGTATCTATTTTCCTGTTGATGGTCTGATGACCAGTACATTTTGATCGGTGTCAAATATTGTTTATTAGACCCCCCTTGACTTATGTTTGTTAGGCTTTTAGTTGTGTTAATAACTTATGTTTTGTATAGTTTTTAGTGTTTTGTGCTGTGCAGGTCATTGCATTAAAACATGGTTAGCAAAGGGCAAAGAGCACTGAAAGAGAAGAAGCTGATTCCTGCCAAAGTGCGTTCGACCGCACTTGGTGCGTTCGAACACACTCACGGTCGTACGCAGGAGCTGCGGTCGCACGCATGCACAGCCGGCCCTAGCGGTTATCTACGTTCGAACGCAAGGGGTCTGCGCTCGAACGTACGCCTAGTCAGCCCTAGCCGCCACAGCAGTTATTTGCGCTCGACCGCGTGCCTTACGTTCGATCGCAAATAACTGGTGCGTTCGAACGCAGGTAGTGCGTTCGAACGCACTTCAGTGACCCGCCAGCCTATAAATAGGACCTCAATGTATCATTTGTTTCTTACGTTTTGGAGGCGCCTCTAGGGCCCAAAACCCTCTGTTTTCCACTGTAAATCCCTCATAAATTGTCGTTTATTTAATTTATGTTTTATTTTACTTTTATTTAGTCTCTTATTCCCTTCACTTTAGATTTACTTAAATGCTTTCATAGTTAGTTTTACGTTTAATCCGTTTATTACTTGCCATGTTAGTTCGTTTCGATTCAATTTCGTGACAAAGTTGCATCGATCGTGCCGTAGTTGTTTAGTCTTTGCGTTTCGTCCGATGGATACATTTCATCGTTCGGGTTACGTCCATTTATCCATTGTAGTTAGTGTATCATTTTCACATTGGATCCTTTGGACCTAAACCGTTCATGTTTTGTCTTTTGTCAAATGGACA